>JAJTWR010000021.1:1547500-1707500 GCA_021613335.1 Whitmania pigra
ATAAAGTGGATTAATAGAATAAATATATGCATTATTAATATAATAAGCTCAGCAATAATTACTTTTACACCTCTATGATGTTTTAATCACCATAAATTGTGACTATAATTGTTGAAATTTATCATATAAAAACTAATTGAAAATAAATTTTCCAATCAACCATTGTTTCCGATCGACTGAGGTTCGGTGCTCTTCAATGTAATCGATTCTGAAGTTTGTTTTGAAAATGATTTCTTGTCTTAAATGAATTGTTTATCTCGAAAGATTTATTAATTATGAAGTAGTTATACTTTCATTTCTTGGTGAAGTTGGGCTTTCTGTCGATGATGACACTTTGGAAATATTAACAATAATAGTTAATAATAATAATACTATTATTACTATTCTACTATTAATAGTAATAGTTATACTAATATTAATATTAATTAAGAATCAATAGTAAGTTAAATTATGTGAATGTACTTCAATCGTACAGTACAACTTAAGAAAGCAGCGCAAGCTGGGTCTGGAACACTACTGTTGCTCTTACTGTTTCACGCAGAACATCCATCTGAGCTAACTTGCATTTTCAAAGTAAAGTTTTTATTCAAGAAGTTACAATGACAGTGCAATAAATTAAATGCAATATTAATAATTAATCAGTTAATACGAGTGCAAGAAATTATTATATAATTAAACAATACCCATCTTCAGAGTCACGATAAGATTGAGATATAAAACCTTTCCTATATTGTTGAGAACCTTCATGACTTTGAATGTCAAACAATTTCTTAAACTTATCGTTTCAATCTTTCACTTTTACAATTCTTTCAATCGGCTTCGTTGATTGCAAAAAAAACACCGCACGAGCACAGATATATCCGCTCGAGAAAAATATTCTCCAGGAAAGTATTACTAAAAAATTTTTTTCAAAAAAAGTCAACAATCTTCATTAATGTCAATCGCATCATGATAACAACTTCAAGCAGAATGTCAGGACTGATGTGAAAGGACAGCAAAATGTGAGCTGGTCTGAGTGACTCGAGGGTACCTCCAACTGCTTGAACGAGTGAAAACCAGCATGATCCTGATTTCAAACAATAACAAATGCTCTACCAAATCGATTGCTATGAGTGCTTAATAATTTTAAGCAAATTAATTAAAATTAATATTAATATTAATTGTTAATATTTAATAAATAATTTCTAAAACTATTTTCACTTTTTTTTCCATGATTAGAATTTTTAAAAAATGTTGAAAAATTATGTGAAATTTTGCAGATTTATTTGTCACTATACCACTTCTGTGGCGTATTTACAACTAATAATGGCTCAAATCGCACGAAGCAATCTCGCACCAACAAAATTGGAAGAATCAATTTCACTCCTGATCGAAGGAATTTATCAGATATTTCGATACTTCTTTTCCTGTAGATACTTTGAAGGTACAGTCTCCTTAAAAATGTCTGCATGGGATACCTGTTCATTGATGCTCAGCTTAGACCACTCCTACCCACAAAACAAGATGCCACATCAGATCCAGTAAGTTATGACCAATGTCGCTCCTGTCTTCTTGTTGTCGTTGAATGGATCAGGTGATCAATAAAGACATTATGAGCAGACAACCAGCCTTATATCTCCTAATCAACACGGCTTTCTGAATGTGGTAATTCCTGACACCACATTGATGAAGTAATATACATTTTAATAACAAATAAATAGCCATTAATGTTTAGATATTGTTGTTAGCCCTCCAAAACTAAGGCATAATTTTTTAGAGTTTGTTGAAATTATGAGCATCCCACAATGTTTTTACTCAATTAACCAATCATTTAAGTATAACTCGCTATAAACATTTGTTAAAATCTAATTTTAATTGAATTATAAATTTTGTAAAGTTTAAAAAGGAAACATGAGAATGAAAATAAGAACTAAAAGTGGGATGTTGAAAGTTCAATCTGGAGGAGGTCCGATGCAATCTGCTCCATTGATGAGCCAATCCTGCTCGCAATCATCTTCTTTTCTTCAAAGGTTAGTTCGTGGAATCTTGATATCAGAACCCCGTCCAATATTGAAGGTTGATTCGATGTGCTTTCAGAGTACCTGGCGGCTTTGGGATTCAATTGGGCGGTATGAGAAATGTTCCAAGTTAGAACGGTCTGCAGCATCAACAATCTTCTGTAAATTTTGTCCTGCAGAGGCACTACGAATCCGATGCTTCCATCTAAAGTCGAGAGATATGTCGTGTGACGATCGACAAATTCGTTGTGTTTGGAAGAGCATTTCATGCGGAACATGGAGTTCACTTGGCTTCCTATGTTAAAGCAGGCACTTTGAATTAATTTCTGTCCTCTTTCGCTTTCTCTTAGTTCCGGGTGGTATGAAAAACACAGAAGGTTGTTGCTGGAATCTGTTGCCAAAAAATGAAGATTATCTTTGTCCACCAAATATTCTACGGAATTAATGTGTCTTTGCTTCATGTCTCTGCTCACTATGGAGAGAACTTTCATATCTTCTTGGTACCTGTATAAAGTGACACTTTTAAAGACATCTCCAACAAGCAGGAGATTCTTGATGACAGAAATGGAATGTACGTAAATCAGAGCATCAATGAAGGCCACAACCTTCACATCTCCATCCTTCATCTGTGATATATAAATCTTCTGACCTATAGCGCTGACAAGGTGACCTTGGATTCCTGCCACAGCACTAACCCCTCCCTTATGCTCCTTGGTATGTTCGACCTTCAACTTGTACCTCGTCAGAGGGGCTCCAGGCTCGGGGACGACGTCTATTACGTCCATGATGATGATTCTTCCTTTGCTCGGGACATCTTCAGTGCATGAATATGTAGTACCACAAACAATATAGTCCTTCGTTCCACCTTTAGTTCCTCCAGATTTCAATGTTATTATTTGTAAGCAAGTAACGCGTTCAAAATCATCGAGTTCAAATTGACACTGAGGAATTAGCTCCCAAGTTGAACCAGAGTAAAATTGCAAACTGAAATTATCCACTTTAGGGTAAAGAAATTTTTCTTCTTTGTCGACTTGCACAATCTCGAGTTCATTGTCTTTGACGATCCTTGGGATCTTGTTGCAAGGTTTGGGCACACTTATGGAGACGGCATAAACTTTCTTCTCCATGTGGTAGGCCAACTGATAAGGAGTTCCCATTAGTGGAATTACACGGAGCGGCCAAGCCGAGTCATAGATTTTATCGGAATAGAGCTTTGACATCTGAAGTTGTTTTTTCGAATTCAGGTAAGCAAATCCATTTTGACAATTTCCACTGTGGAAGAATGAAAATGCTGTAATAGGTCCGTCGAATGTCATGGGATGCAGTCTAAGAATTCCTCTGGAAGTCATAAAAATCCAAAGAGGTCGATATCCGCAGAGGAAAACGCCAGAGAGACTTGAGACGTTTTCAAACAGACGAAGTAGTCCTGGTCCACTTCTGACCAGAAGAGCGTCGTTGCAATCGCTAGTGGCACTCGAGACATGAGTTACTTTTTTGAACCTCAGTTCAGAATGATATGGCTCACTTGGATTCGCATAACTGAAGGCTTCATATATTACGAGATCCTGGTTAATGATGACCAACAAGTGAGGCCTTAGATTGTTGTGTCCTAATCCTGCAACAGTTATTTCTCTAATATTTGTGCTTTCATTTTGGCTTAATTGACGATACGATTCGTCACCCAAGATATTATAAAGGACGTGATGACCATTGCCGAAGCCGGGAGATTTAAATTTCAGTTCTAAGTCTGGTAAAGAATAAATGGTAAGGTCTCCGTTTCTTTGATGAGTTATAAGCCAATGAGACGATTTATTTGATGCAGTTGGCTTGATTTGCATTTTTTCATTTTTGTGATTTCCGTAAAGAAACACTTCCTCATCTAGCATGTCTATGTCGTGGTCAAATTCTTCTTGAGTCGAAGAACTTGAAAAAGTCTGACCACAAAAAATTCCTGAATCGTCACGGTAAAGACTTATACAAGTAACGTTTTTCAAAGTATTCTCAGTCTTGTTACAGACCAAATGGAATGAATTACCTGTTTCATCTTTTTCAAGGGAAACTATCATTAATTCGTTAGACTCTGTCAGAAGAGCAAGGTAAGGATCTGTCGAAGCACAGCTAACAACCGGCGATCTTTGGTCCAGCAAAATGGTTTGTAAACATTTGGTTCCTTGCATGAGTCTTATTCTGGACTTTGAAACTTGGACGATGTATTTATTACCACCCAAGTTACCAGCGAATATGGTTGCTTCTTTAGTAATGAAGCCCGTACGATCAAGTTGCGCGATTTGACTGCCAGTCTTAATGATCACGGTTGACCGTAGTCTATTCATGATCATCAATGAAAGGTAGTCGTTATCACCACCTCCTGATTCGTCTTTAACAATGACTGACCACATGTCTGTACAATCGGCCATACTGAATGATGCCACGATTTCTGGACGAATGTTCCTTTGAAGGACTGAAATGGCTCCGTTCCTGTTGAAGCCCGAGATTGTCACAAGGTCTATGGCAGGATTTGCCGAATCTGCAAACTCTTCCTTCATAATGTATGAGGGTCCAATGATTGTCTGGTTACAGGGTCCGATGTTCAAAAAACTGTCGCATATTTCTATCGTGAACTGAGCAGGTCTGCATTTCCTGGCTTTTCTACCGTACAGGTTCATTTCTTCGAGATCCTCATTGTCATTGCTCGAATCGCATTTCATTTGTTCTTTCTCGTCTAAATGCTTTTTCGAAAACTTCAAAAGGTTTGATTTTTCCAATCGGGAACCCAAGAACAAATAATTCTTATCCAAAACACATATGCAAGTGGCCATGACGCTGACGAGTACTTTGTCAAATTGGAAGCCGTTAACAGTGCTTGCGTTGTCATCCAGCAGCGATAGGACGTAGAGTTCTCCTTCTTTCGTTGTTATGAATATTTGTTTGTAGTCGATGGGGCAGAATTTGCAACAGTCCAGAGTCAATTCATCAATTTCTTGGAGCTTCATTGGAAAGTTTGTAGTAGCACATCCGATGCTGTTCAATGATACTGCAAGAGGAGGACAGTTCTGATTTAAATAAATCAACGAATTGGTGGAAAAAACCAAAACTCCTCCCAAAGGATGGGGAACGCTCAGCAACTCGAACGCATCAAAAGGTAGTCCGTTGATATTCCACACTGATGGGTTCGTCTGCTGTTCAAGGTCGATGGAGATGAGCAGCATTGCAAGAGAATCCTTTTTCACAGCAATTCTCCCAGCCCACGTCGGCACAGGTTCGTGCAATATGGCGACGGTTGGTTCCAGGTAACCATGCAAAAACTGAAAATCCAGGACGTTCATCAAGCTCTCATTCAAACTTCCCAGGTTGACAACGTACGAAGATCCGACAACGACCTGATTGTGATTAATGGAAATTGGAATCACAGCCAGCCTGTTGCCGTTTATCAGGGCAGCGGCGCATCTTGATTCGGGATCGGACCTGATGAGGGGAAGGCTGCTGGTATATTGTACTTTGATGTCCCTCAAATGATCCTGTTCGTAATTGTGGAAGCATATTGTTTTCAAATCGTGTGTTTCGTCGTCATATTGCACTATGGAGAGCTTAGCTTCCTTGAAAGCGAGAAGAAGATAATCCGTACAATTGTTCCCTTTTATTGGCTCCATTGAAACAATCTTCTCGGTGACTTTGAACGTCATCAGACATTCCATAAATGACTTGGTTGGTTCCTCTCTCACTTCGTAAACCTGTAATTCGTTTGCTGTTGAAACTATTATGTTTTCTTCGTGGGCATTTATAAAGTTGCACACGAGGGCCGATTCGATCCCGGTGGGCGAATGAACTTCTTGAAATATTCCTTGCATAGCGACTGATTATCTGACTAAGGTCTTAAATTGAAATGATCGAATGCTGTGAATGTCGAGTAATCAAGTGTACAGCGTGATGATGTTTGTATGTTAATAACTTTCCTTCGACAACGCTAGAAAAAGATTCTAAATATTAAACAAAATTAATTACAAATATATTAATTACTTTTTTAATCAAAAAATAAAGATTCTAAATATTTTAATTTGTTTAATTTTAAAAAGTTAATAAATTCATTCTTAAACAAATTATCAAATTGCAAGGCTGAGTTTGCCTGTAAAATCGTGATATGTCAACGAAGAAGGGCTGTGCCCGGGAGCGCCCTTAAAATATTAACAAGATGTTTTATTAGCGTCCTTTGCATATCTAGATGATTAAGACGTGCTACCGCAACGGGATTCGAATCCGCGCTGCCATCGTGAGGGGCCCAGTTTTAACCATTAGGCCATGCGGGCGCAACGAAGCGTCCTTATCTATTTGATTAAAGTCCGTTGCATAACTAGAATGATTTGGACTTGTTAGCTAGTGTTAGTTATGAAAAATTAATGATATATATTAGTGTAATAATAGGGATGAAATAATAAGTTAAATAAAGTTTAAATAAAAATCACTAAAGTAATTGACTTCGATTTTTGCAAATCCATCTGTAGATGATGTCCACACTCGCTGGATTGCTAAGCAAGGAACTCATATCAGATAGATTTGAATTGATTCTGAGTTCTCTCCTCAGGGCAGATTGGGCCGGACATAACGATGCACCCTTGGTTTGTGACTCTATATAAATGATACTCATGTTGACGATCATGTTGCTGATGATTTTAACTACTGTTTGATGAAAGCATGTAACCAAAACAACATGGAGGTAATTTGGGGAAAGGGGGCAACATCCCCTCTGACTTTAGGTCAGACCCAATAAAAGGTCATCTCCTCAAGCTGTGCAAGGCTTGCCCCCTTCCCTTGGAAAATGCTGAAATGACGTCTCTGCAATACAGAATCGTAATTACTGGATCGGCGATTGTAGCTATTTATTTTAGTTATATACTAGACTTTAAATGACCTACTAAATGAGAATCTAAAAGTTAAGCAAAAGTGCATAAAATGCAGTTAAATATGTCTTAGCTCAAACTCCACTTAGTACATGGTCCATTTGGCCACATGCTCCCTATCTATAATTCAAGAAAAAGATTAGGAAAATGTTATCAATTTAATCGAATGTAAATTTATTTAACAAAATAGAAGCTATTCGACGTTGAGGGCAAACAAGCGATAATTATATTGAAAAAGTTGAAAATTGTGTCCATATCCCAAACTCATTTGCATTTTATTAAAACTTTTTTGTTTGCATATTTACAAAAAAAATCATTTTATAAAGTTGCTTAAGTAAGTTTTATGAATTTACAACCATTCAGTTTTCTTTTTTTCTTAGGGAATTCAAACAAATGGTCAAAGTGGTCATTTTGTTATTCTAAATTAGTCTTTTCACCCTCATCCGTTACCTGGCGATTTGTTTTGCTACTAAAATCTTATTTTACAAATCATGCCAGTTATCTTTCAGGACATCGTTTTCACATGTGACCATGCAAAAAAAAAAAAAATAAAAAAACTGAAGTAAATTAGAGTAAATTATTGCTGGCGTATTTTCTTAAGGGGTGCTACAATGCATTCATCATTTATAGCTAATTATACTTGTACTTTTTTCAAATTTATGTTTTAAAACACGTCAAGCTGCTTTTTGAGCCTCTTGGACTTTGTTTGTCACGAAAATAGTATACTCCTGGGCAGACATGATAGTAGTTTCATTCAGAGGACGATGTTCATGTAGGCCATACCCTAAATAAATCTTCCAAATATGGAATAAAGGTGTGGTTGTGCTGTGGCACTAACTTCGAATTAAATTTGGAACCAGTTATCGGTTAATGTATTCAATTCACACAATTTTAACATAAAATACATTGACGGGGCTGTTTTGACGCCGGGCTATTTTGACCGGGGCTATTTTTTCGGGGCTGTTTTGACGGGGTTTTTTGCCGCAGGGCTGTTATGACGGGTCACCAGAGTCGAATTACCTTCTATCTTTGTATCCGATGGCAACAAAACTTTAGTATTATATGCTCATAAAAAAGGTAAATTTTATTTCTTCAGTCAAATGTCAAAAATGCACCATGATAAGAGGGTTCGAAACAAAAACCTGAGATTATCCTTCAATGTAATAAAATAAGAGCGGCATAGAAAACTAGGATCTTTTGGCCTGCATCTATTCTTACAAACGAAAAATCAAAAGGTATCCTATAGTCATGTTCTTCAATATGCTAGGCACAGATGCCGTTGTCAGTTTCGTAATTTGGAAGTGCAATAACTCATGATTGGAACAAGTCGCGCAAATGATGCGTCGACGCCTGTTTATCGAAGTCTCGCCCAGCCATTGACTAAAAGATGTTTGGTCGACACAAACTCAGGAAACTGATCATGGATGCATTTCAAAATCTCAAGTTAAGCTCTGGAGAACTTGATACAATGAATGAAAGAACTAGTTAAAGTAAAGAAAACACAGGACTTTATCACCTGTGCCCGCGCGAATTGACCTGCTTGTCCATCACACTTTGTCAACAGATCAAATGTGACAAATCTCATATAACTGTAACAATAATATGTAACAGCATATAACTATAGAATTTAGAGATATTATTCGCAGTAACATTGATCAGCTTTATAAATTGAATCTCAAATGTGTAATTTAATTAATTTTTATTTGATAAAAAGTATTGTTTTAAGTTGTTTTAATCAATGAGTTCAAGGTATTTTTCTGACTTAAAACGTTCGCATGCATAAATTTAAAATAAATAAAATTGATATTATTCAAACTTTGCAAAAAAAAATTCTCTGAATTAATGTTAAAAGAAAACAAATAAGGGTACAATTTGAACCCCAAGAACCGGGAACGTAACTTTTTAGCATAAACTGTATGAGGATTAAGACTGATGTATCCTTCCTCCCTAAAAGGTTGAAAACGTGAAATCTTGAGGGCACAAAATTTGCAAAATAAATTATAAGAGTATAAAAACAAATAAATAATTATAAGAATAAAAAAAAGAGATGCAAAAACGGGGAAAAAGTCTTTCATGATGAACTTTCTTGCTACTTAACATGTTAAGAATTAATCGCATTCTAATTTCAATGCTTTATTTGAGTCTTCAGCGGATATTTCTGACAGGAGACTTGGACTTTTCTTTCCTTCATTACAGCGACCTTGAAATCAATATTATTTAAACTGAAATTTTTCGATTTTAATTACTTGATCGTGATGTGATCGGCATGATTAATAAATGTTCGATAAGAACATGCATTATTAATATTGTACAGTTATATTTTATTAAATTCAATAAACGTAGAATAAAACTTACATGTTGCAAAACTGACTAGTAATCCGACTATCATGGTCACTAATAATCCAACAACAGGGTATAGCAGGTACGACAGGCGATATAAAGTACCCACAATCACATTCCTGTTATAAATGTGAATAAGTTTTATAGTTGACTGTATTTTCACCTTCAATGTCGTATTTATTTTAAACTAAACTCTTACTCGGCTGATTCTAGCGAATTTATGCCAATTAGTTCCAGCGTTGAATTTTGGATTCCAAAACTTTGGAAAGACAACGTCGAAGATGTATATGATGACGAATTATTTGCTTGAAGAATGAAATTGCTCGAAAAACAGTAATCCACAGTTGTTGGTAATGTTTCGCTGTGTTGATTGGTTGCCAACGAACCAACTGCTATCCACAACGTAACTAGGATTCCAAATGCATATCCAGTTATTACTCCCTGTAATGGAATTACAGTGGTTAAAAAACGGAAATAAAGAAATTATTATTAACGAAGAGTGAAATTTTATTTGTAAATAAATGAAAATGGAAAATCCTATAACTGGTTAATGTAACCAAGCTTAGGTGGGCTATGAAAAGCTTGCTACAAATTATTTAAATCGTTTTACAAATTGTGACATATATATCTACCTTTGCATTGGAGCACTTGAACATCATTCCCAATAAAAACATTCCCAATATCGGTCCTCCAAATGTTCCTATGACGACGTTGGCAGCCTTTTTGCACAAGTAATCAAAATTATGTAATAAGCTAATTATGTATTAAAAGTGCCTTCATGAATGGATGTGTGTTACTCATAAAATCCACAAAAGCAACCTGAAGAACGTGTCCACCAAGATAATCAGCAAGAAAAGCCATGGCAATAGAAGAGCTCCCATAAATCACCACTGAGTCAAAACATAAAATTCAACAATTCTACAGTTTCATATGCTTAAAAAATTATTTCATTAAATATTTAAAGAAAGATGGAATAGGAATTATTTTATAAATTTCCTTTTCACTGGAATCTAACTTTGGTTCGAATTGAAAATAAAAATCGTCACCGAGAACTTTGGTGATGAGAGCCTTCTTGGAGTCGTCAAGATGTTTGAAGAACTTTTTCAGGATGTCTTGCCAGGTTACTGCTGCTGCTGAGTTCAGTGAACTGGACATCGTACTGGTGCGAGAATATTAAGGAATACAATTTAAGAAACCATTCCTTAATAGTTTTCGTTTAATTTCTATAAAATGCATGAATTTATTTTATATCAACATTTACTAATAATAATAAAAGTGTATTTGTATAGCGCCATAAGCGTCGGCCTTGGTTGCTGTGGGAAGAGGTGAGTCTTGAGGCTGCCTTTGAATTGGTTGAACGATGCAGAGGCCCTGAGGTTAGCCGGTGGAGCATTCAATGTCTGAGGAGCGGTGAACTTGAAAGACTTTGCTTCAAACTTGTTCTTCGGAATAGGAATGTTGGATGTCTCCGACCGCAAGCATCTCGAATGGGAGTGCGGAGAGAGGGTACTAGCGAAGTAGCGTGGCATTCCAGTGCTGAGGGTTTTGTGCGCCAGAAGAGCAACCTTGAACTTAATTCTATCAGCGAATGGAAGCCAATGCAGTGCTCGCAATGCTTCGGTTGGTTCAGCGTCGCCTCCGATCACCACTCGAGCTGCTTTGTTTTGAAATCTCTGCAGTTTCCGGAGAGAAGCAGAGGATAGTTGATATAGAAGGAAGTTACAGTCAAGTTTTGATAAGATGAGGCAACGGCAGAGAGCCGCGGCCACATCAACTGTAAGAAGGTACCTGATGTGGCGTAAAGCCCACAATTGATAGTTACACGCTCGAACTACTGTGGAAACGTGCCTCAAGGCAGAGGGTGCTGTCAAGGGTAACCCCGAAGGATTTAATGGGGCTGGATAGCTCAATGTTGGTATTGGCAAGACGAGCAGAGGCGACGCTGAGTCTCTGTAGGGAACGACGGGTACCTAGCAAATGGCTTCGAATGTGGACGGTTCAGCTGCAACTGGTTTACAAGCTGCCAGTCCTGAATTCTCTGAATACATTCATCAACCAATAGACCATCAGAATAGACCTACAAAAGTCTGCCATGGTGTTGGTTGATGAAACGGGATGAATGCTGGTGTCGTCAGCATACGAATAGTAGCTAGACCCCAAGTCAGATATCAAATCGCCGATAGGGGAAGTGTAAGTTGTGAAGAAGATAAGTCCAAAGGCCGACCCTTGGGGAATACCAAGAGAGAAAAGCTCAGTTGAGCTCTCGCCAAGCTTGGCAAATTATTTCCCGTCGCTGAGGTACGACTTCAGCCACAGAAGAACTGAGTCCCTATAACGAATTCGTCATCAAGGCGACAGAGCAGGATGCTGTGATGCGGTGTCAAAAGCTGCTGATAAGTCAAGAGTGACCAGCATTGTGCGCCCGTTCTTGCTGGCTGAGGTGACGCCGTCTGGTATGGAGAAGTGCGGTCTCCGTGGAATAGCCGCAGCGATAAGCAGGTGGGTAGCTAGATTAGTTACTGTATGATAAAAGAAGAGGACGTATGCGATGCAAAGCAAGGCGTTCGATTAATTTGGAGAAGGTAGTGAGGTTAAAGACAGGCTGAAAGATAGGTTGGCGAGTTTTGCTATGAGAAGCAAAAAGACGAGGGAGAAACGTTTGATCACTGACGTCGCTATGATATCGAGGGGGAAGGACTTATTTAGGAGGGAAGAGATCAGTTTATGGACCTTGTCTGTAATGTATATAATTATGTATAAATGTATTCATCACTGGGCCAACGTGTTGGCGATGGCTCGAGGTAGACGGAGGAGCCTGGGAAATTCTGGAGGATACAGAAACTCAAATTTTATCAATCTTCTCCTTGAAAAAAGCTCCAAAATGAAAAGACATCTGCCGACATTCATCTGGAAAGTAATTGTAGGGTGTGTTAGAGTGAAAGATGTTGTTGAGGTTGCGCCAGAGGATTCGCGAATTGGTTGAACTAGTGGACAGCACGCTCTTCAGGTTATCGGCACATGATTGAAACACATTTTTTTTAACATCCTCCTGACACGTTTGGGTTTTTTGTTTGGTTAATGCCGATTTTTTGTGTTGATACTCTCCTTCAATTTGACGATAAGACCTGACATCGTCCGTTATTGCAAGGACGTCGAGATGATTTTTATGCCAAATGTTGTAAAGAAGAGCAGCTTTGTTAGTGGCTGACCTGGAGTTGAGCGATCCGATTCTGAACGTGATTGAACGAGCATGGATTGCCTTTTGCCGGTCGAATGTTTCGATGCTCGTCCATTGACTGTTTTGGGTGACGAACGGTTACGAGGACGCCATATCTTGAGCTTGAAAAGAACTTTTATAAGAGTTCTCTCAATGCTATTGTTCCCAGGAGCCGGAGCGAGTGACTGAACATTTGACCTTACTTAGAGATTTGACAACAACGCAAGCCATTGAACTAGTGTTCACGCCAATATTCGGCACCGCCATTAAGTAAATTCACTTAAAAAGAAAACATATTAATAAAAAAATGAATGAAAATACCTCAAAGCTCCTGCGTATAAAACGGACACAAACAATCCTGGAAATCCAGGATAGTTGAGCACGTTCATGACAAAATATGGCAGCAGCTGTTTTAGTCAATTCATATCTTATTTATTAAATCGATCATAAAAAATTGATCATCACAATCCTTACTTGGTTAGGACTCGATATGAGACCTCCTCTTAAGGGATCACAACCGATATTCTCGTAATAAGCAAAGATCACCATCCCTGTCATGGTTGCCAAGATGATTATGAGCACCAGGAGACACGTGCTTATGATCAGCGAGCTTTAGTAAATTATTAAAACGCTTTTTTGACAACTGAAACATCATTTAAAAAAACTAGAAATCTTGTTTAACTTTGAGATATTCATGACACTAAATTTCATTTAGTCCATTAGTCATGGCTTTTATGCCACAAGTGATTGCAGCATTTAACGAAATAGACTCTACAAACCATCTCGCTTTCGTGAGGCTCTGTAGGGAACAATACCTCTGAACAGTGGTTTGACCAACCCCGAAGCTCGCTAAATTGAAGAAGATTCCACTCATAACTGACGACCAAAATGTTGTTCTGATTCTTGGATCAGGATTGATACTATAATAAAATAATATGTTGGGTCGTAATTGAATGTAATATATAATAAAAAATGCGGTAATAACAATTATTATTAATTAATATAGAAATAGATACTAACTAAACATGCATATAATTTAAATCCCTGTTGAATCTCACTTGAAAAATTCCACTCTGCCCTTCAATAAATTCTTCTCCCAAACGTCAAAAAGACCTCCAATCTCAAGCGTTCCCTGAAATATTTTTACATTCTGGTTTTTATTTCATAGGTTCATTAATTATTTATTAATTTGTTCATTTCAGAACTGTTATTCTCCTTTATTAACCAATTTTGATTTTAAAAATAAAATTCTAATCGCATTTAACTATTGAAAGTTATTCATGCCTTGATGATGACAGCCAGCATACCGACGAGAACGCATCCTCCCTGAAAGACATCGGTCCATATGACTGCCTTCATGCCGCCCTGGAATGAATTGTTGTCAGTGAATGTCAGACGAAGTAATGCTCAGATGCACTTACGAGGGTGGTGTAGATGATGGCGATGATGGACGAAAACATGATGGACACCCAGGTCGGCAGACCCGCTACAGCCTCCAGGGCTACTGATGGAGCGTACAAAACTATGCCCAGTTGGATCATCTGTTGATATCTTCTTGTTATTAGGTGAAGATTGTTTTTGTACATAGTTGGTTGTTTTGTTGTAGGGATTTGTCATTAATTTATAGTATAATATATAAAATCTTTTAAGTTAAATTAAAATAGACATTATCTTATATTTTAAAGAACGATTTATATATTTAACCAAATAAATTAAACAAGTATATTTATCAAGATAAACCGTAGGTAAAAGCAAATAAATTCAAAATAACTAATATAATGTAAAATCACTAACTGAGCTTGTAATCATGGTGAAAGTGCCAACAAGTTTGGCCGTCTGAGATCCAAATCTCAACTCCAAGTACTGAAAAAGGTTTGAGTTATCATTGCCGAACGGTCGGATAATTGAATAGTTTAATATTTAATGCATTTAATAGATTATTTAATAGGTTTTAAGCCTCTTTTTAAATGGATTTGATTTGATTTCTATTATTAATTTCTATTTATATTTTATATTTATACTTTTACAATAAATTGAAGTCATAAGTGAAAATGGTGTCAATTATCATTATTCATTTTTAAATTAAATCATTATTGATGACTTGCCTCGAACGAACTGGTGACCTTGAGGTTAAAAAATATCGGAACCACAAAGATGTTGACGAAGATGCATCCAATCAAATGACCAATGATGACCATGGTAAACTGAGTTCCCCTCGTATAAACTTCTGCTGGTTGGCCTGCCAATAGCAACGTATCTTCAACATAGCAACATAGCAATGAATTCATTTTCTTTTTTCATTTACAAAAAGATTTACAAGCACTTTAATGAATGGCGTGCAGGCTGGCCGATTGGGTTGCTTGCGGCGGTAATATCAACGGTCGTAATGTGTCGTGTTCGCAACTGAACCTGCACCGCCGGGGATCGCCCTAGGGTAGAGGCACTACATAAATGGTGGAACGATAAAGAAGTGCATTCGTCCAAATCATCTTAGTTCATCTTAGTGCAACGGACTGTAATCAAATAAATAAATAAATAAATATATAAATAAGAAGTGCATTCGTGCGCCTGCCTAATGGCTCACGATGGCAGCATGTATGCAAATTATTTCCTTGTGTCAAAACGTCTGCCGCTCCTGGCGCCTGATCAAGCCATTGGTTTAAGTTAATAAAAATGGCATTCGACGAATTATAAACTATTCATTTGTGAGGGTTTAGACATGGACTCCTAAATGTATATATATATAGGAGTCCATGGTTTAGAGGAGAAGTTAAGTACATTACATCCATCTATTCATTGCTAGTAATCTTGACACATGAAGGTCGTCCTAACCATATTAGTAAAACTAATGGTGGCATCAATATTTTTATTTTATTTTATTTTCACAATAACCTCTATCTAAGCTGAAAGAAGTCACTTTTTTAACAATTATTATTATTTTTCTGAACCTCGTCTTTCAATTTCATTCAATGAGTGATCATGAAATGACGAAAGGTACACAAAATGTAAAAGTTTAATTGATTATTTAATTTTAAATTAAAACATCAATGCCTTAGAATTATTTAGCCGTGAAATTAATTAATAATTTTATGTGAAGCATCTCCAGAAACATTTTCAAAATTGCCACACCCTTTGAAATTCGCAGCCACTCAAAATTGAAAAAAGTTTATTAGAAACCAAATGTGGCGAAGATAATAAATATTTTGCAGTTATTGTATTTTTAATCTGTCCGATATAAGTATAACATAAAATTAAAATATAATTTCAATATAATAATTAAGAACAGTTGGCGCCATCTCATGATCGAAATTAACATTATCTCGTCAATCATCTTTGACTATGCGTCCCCTATATCACGGAGATAAGTGTTTTTATGCACCTAAATCATTTTTAATGCTCGTTATCTGTCACTCGTCCATACAAAAAAAGATAAATCATAGAGCCTAAAACAATAACCTTTTCTTACTGAAAAAAAGTAGTTTGACCCTTCAGTATTTCTCAACAAGTACCAAAAACGTCTAAGGATGTTTTTTTACTTGTGAAAAGGAAACAAGAAAAGAGATAGTTATTGGGGTGTAAGTAAAATATTGATCGAAAGTAATATGTGTAAACATGTTTTAACTCATTATCATTGGCATCTTTAAGTGACGACCAGTGATGTCATTTCAGCTTTTTCCAAGGGAGCAAAACTTTGAACAACACGAGGCGATGGCCCTACTTTGCGTCTAGTCCAAAGTCAAGGGAGGGGTTCGTTGCCCCTCCATCCTCCCCAAATGATGTCCTGGTGATGACCCTTTCTTGATATTGAAATAAGAAAGTCCTACGATGGAGCGGAACGCGGTCCGACTGGTATCATCAGAGGAGTGTCCCCGTCATCGAAGCAAAGTTTTGGACCAAACCCCTGACGTTCTTGGGGGTGGGCCACATCCATTTGATCGGGCGGGTGTCTCTATCAGTTAATTCGCTACTTAAATCTTCAGTGCAACACTCATGACATGGTTATCGATTAAAGACTCGCGGCGACCTTTGCACGTCGATACCCATTAATGCAAACCGAGAGTTATACTTTCTTTGTAGAGGTCGCCTTTGAAAATTATGTTCTCTGACCGCGCACATGTGTCGCATTAAATGCTCAATGCTCAATGCGTTTTACGTCCTTTGCGATTGCTATCACTTCACGCAGCGCAACTTCCAATCATTCCTCGATGAAACTCGATTATAGCTCGGTAGTTTTTGAGATCTGTTTGCTTTTTTGCTTTCCTACTACCAAATTTGCATAACATAGGGGTCCGGAACTTCTTAAAAATGGAACAAGCAATATAAAAAGCCATTAAATTACCAAGGACAAGGATGGCGCTGATGAAGGAGAGAGTGATTGAAATTGCCACAGGGAAGGTTTGAAGTTTCCTGTCTCCCATGAGAAATTCTTCCGTTGTCTTCTGCTTGCCTCCTCTGAAGGCATGGTAGAGACCGATGGAAAGAGATAATGCCAGGAAGAGGACGAAGATGATGTAGTCTGCATAGTGGAAGCCCATTCTCAAGCTTTATCAAGTTTCGAAGAGGGACCAATAAATCTGTTCAAAATGAAACGACATTTTGAGACCATGTTGACGAATGCCATGAATTTAACGGACATTTAAACATGAGTGAAACGAATTCGGAAAACTAAAGAAAACTTTACTAAAGAACTGAAGCAATGGGAGATAACTATATATTACAGCTGAGACACAAAAGTTATTTCACAAACAATAATACTATGACACTCAATAATATAATAGACAATAATGTAATATTGTAATAAGCAATAAGTATTATTACCTCTTAGCCAAACTAACACCGAGAAATTTTAAAAAGCTAAAGATACTTCATGCTCATGAAATAACTTTTTAAACTAGGTATTTTTATGTACAAATTTGAACACCACATGTTGCCCACGCTATTTCATCTTTTATTTTCAAAAAACATTATTTGCCCATTCTTACAACGTGCGCTCAAAAAAAAAAAAAAATGTGGACCTGCTAAATTCAATAGCAAACATCAAAGCAATGTCGAAACTCACGCTGAACCAAGGACGAGTAGCGAATAAAGTAAGTTTTTAAAAAATTGTCTTCAACGCCAAGTTTAAACTCTAGAACATCATTAGAAAGAACAAAACCATATAACCATATATAAACGCATATCAATTATGCATAAATGGTCAGAGCAAAAATGTTGTTTGCATTGTTTACCTAGTTAACAATAGAATGTAGTTGTACAATGCGTACCATTTGGTACCCCACGCTTTTTCGAATTTTGAAGTTGACGTTAATGACAAGACTAAGTTTTATGGCAAGTACGTCATTCTTTGTTCCTTTGTATGAATTTCAAAGGAACTGCGAAGAAGAAAAATTGAGAAGTCACCTCGAACTGAGGTTAAATGACTTTAAAAAAATATTATATAATCCGACAATTCATATCGGAATTTCTAGCGGAAGTCCGAAAGCAAAGACATTGGAAATTCGCGCTTGGACGTGGTATGCAGGTGATAGTGCATCTCACAGCGATCCTTCATTGAATTGTGAGCAAATTTTTAATTTTTAATTGAAACATTGACAAGCATGAAAGTCACTGAAAATCGTAAAAATCAAGTCGAATGCAACACGAATTGTGAAAGAGATACTTCAAATATAGATAGAGTGAGGAGAAGTTCCACGCGTAAGAGTTTGAACCAATGGCGCAGGTCGAGATAGGGGGGTTGATTTGATTACGTGAACACAAATATTACAACAGTTAAGTTTACTGCTAGCGGCAAACAATTAATTTCACAATAAAGACACTAAACTAAGAAAGCAATACACAATTTATCGGAAAATTGAAGATGTAACAAATACAAATTACAATACAATACAATTAATCGAGGAGGTGAGAGGAGTTGTGAGGAAAGCGAGAAACCGATCAGCGCCAGGGCCTAACGGAGTTCCCTATCTCTTATACAAAAGATGTCCAAAAACACTATACCTGCTGCATTCCCTCATTCAAAGATAGTGGTCTTTGGCCACAGTCGATGATGAGTGGAAAAAGACAGAGAGCGTCTACATTCAAAAGGAGAAAGACTCCAGTGTCAATTCAGACCAACATCGCTATTAAATGTAGAAGGGAAAATATTTTTCTCTATCAAGCTCACGGAGTTGGTGATGTCTAATCAGTACGTGGACATTTCAGACCAAAGGGAAGCATTCCAGCATCGATGATCTGGGAAGTTATCCAGATAGCCAAGAGGAACTGACTGAATTTGTACGTCGTGTGGCTGGACCTAGCGAACGCATGCGGGTTAGTACCACACCAGCTCCCATGGAAAACATTGGAGGTCCATCATGTGCCTCAGCCCGTCATTCACACCTTTCAGGAATAGTTTAACGGGTTTATGATGCGGTTTTCCACCAAAACATACATCGCAAGGTGGGTGCCTCTAGAGGTTGGAATAACTTTGTGGTACACGATTTCTCCTTCCTTATTCGTACTGGCAATGCAAATCTTACTGAAGGCAGACGAGTCTCGTATTCCAGAGGCTCACATTGGTAAAGGTGTGTACATGCTCCAATAAAAGCATTCATGGATGACAGAGTAGTTTCTACTCCGATCATGAACAAGAAGAAGATTGTCCAAAATACCATGAACAAATTGAACGACCTTCTAGAGTGGTGTCAAATGGCTTTAAGTCCACGAAATCCAAAAGTCTCGCCCTGGTCTGGGAAAAATTTGTAGGAACGTGTTCTTCGATATGGCGGAATAACGAATTCCCATAGTATCCGAAGAACCGGTGAAAAGTATTGGAAGGGTTTTTGGCGAAGAGTGTGAAGGGCGCCATACCTCAACAAACCATAGAGGGACTGCAAACGATCGAGGCGGCGCCTCTGCAAGAGCGGTTCAAAGTGTGGTTGCTCCAATTCGTGCTCCTTCCAAGACTGCTCTGGCCGTTAACCATCTACGAGATTGGTTTGTCAGTAGTTGAGAATCTGAAGAGGAAAATTAACCGATACACCAGAAAATGGCTAGGCCTACCTCCAGCTCTGTCATCGGCAGCCCTCTACAGTAGGAGTAGCCTGCGACTACCACTAAGGTTCATCGTGGAAGAGTACAAACTCTCCGAAATAAGAACGCAGTAGATGCTCAACAACTCTGCGAACATCAGGATCCGCAAAGTCAAGCCACTGCTCAGATATGGAAGGAAAATCCGAGCGCAGAATAAGATTGATGAGTCAGTAGCCGAGCTGACGTTCGACGAAGTGAGAGGTCCTACCAGTTTCATCAACTTGTGAAAATAGATGTCGTCAAAACTGCAAGAAATATTAGTAGTTCGTTACATTAATTGTTGGTTTTGCTATATAATATTATATTATTTTGTTTTGCTCGTATTAACTATGGAGAATATTTCAAAATATTTATTTCGAGATTTATTCCAAAACGTTTGACATAAAACCGAACCTTATCAAGACCTAAGTTGAATCTCCTAGAATAGGCTTTTTATCTACTTCAAACAAAAGCTATGATTTATTTTATCTTAATTCGAAAAATTATTTAAAATTTAGTTATTGTTAATATTGAGCTAGCTTAAAATAGAACAAGAGCTCTTATTCAATTATATTCTTGATTCTCAATTATAATTTAATTTTTTCAAATTATATTTTCCTTGCATACTATATATCATGAGTTGTCGAATTTATTCATTTAATTTATTTATCAATGACGTTCGAAAATATTTTTTGTTTTTTTCTTATTTATATTGATTTACAAACTTTTTAAGAGTAAAATTAGCATTATTTATGTTAGGCCTGGATGAATTGTTAAATTTGAAAAGCAAGTTCTTAATATTAAATTATCAAATACCAAATCTGATTTATTAATCCAATAAATATGCTAATAATTCTAAAATATTAGAAAAAGAAAGCGTCAACTCATTGCGATGATACAATTCTACAAATGAAACCATTCGCTAGCAGGATATTCCCAGGTCATCATAGTTACAACAGCCTAATCGGTCAGAGCTTTTAAATTTTTTTTCTTTACGGTAGGAATGCAGGTTTTGAACACAAAACCCCTCAATCACTGCCATTGAAATATCTGGAAATAATCGAACTGAAAACTCCCGGTCTCCCCAATAACTACACGAACTCCTCACTACGGCATCTCAACGAGGAAGGGTCTCGCTCCTCTCGTCTGACACCATAAACTTTATCATCTCAAAGACCCTCCGTGTGCACTATGGAGACAGATCTTTCCATGCATGTGGACCGATGATGTGGAACAATCTCCCGTCTCATGTCAGATCGTCTGAGACTTTGATGTTGTTCAAAAATAACCTAAAAACTCATTTATTTAACTTTCCCATTCGTTAACATCAAAAAATTCTTTTAAAACCTAGCTCGCTCGACGGTAGAACTGATTGTTTTGATTGACACAGTGCCTTTTAAATCCTGCCATGGATGCTTTCGGCACTTTAAATATTAGCTTAAATAAATAAAATAAATTTGTAAACTCACCCGAGAAGGAAATCTCGGCAACTTGTGAAGGAAGTTGAAATCTTTTTATCAAGTCGAGACGGAACGCTGTTGACAAAATCGGGACTTTTGAAGATCGAGGTTACATAAGAAAGTTTGTCTCCTTGAAAAAAGGATTTTAAAGTAAAAAAAAAATTAAGAATTCAAAGTGAAACAAAAATCTGCTTAAATGATGGAAGTCCCGAGTAAATTCCTATTTTTCATAATCAGGACGAGAGCCCTGAAACAGGAATTTATTGAACAGCAATAAACGAAATCGTTGCTTCCCTCTTTCTGGTTACTGACCCAACTTTGATGAAAAAAACCATCATTTGGAGGCGAATTTATTTTTACTGGGATTCAAAGGTTATCGTCAACTTGAGACAAAGCAGAGTTGACAAGTTCCTGTTGACAGTGGATTGTTTGATTTTTTTTAAGTTTAAATAAATAAAATAATGGAATGAGACCGTCCCTTGTTGCAAAGTTTTCGTCAACAAAGACGATCGGTGTGATTTTTCAGGAGTCGAAGAATTAGTTGATGCTGAATCGTAAATTATTTGTTTCCATTAAATTCACAAAATAAACTGAATTGAGGAACCCAACTAAAATGGTCAACTGCTAAACTAAAATATACATGTTAAACCAAAACCATTAATGGAATAAACAATAAGAAATGCTTCAAATATTAGTAGTTCGTTACATTAATTGTTGGTTTTGCTATATAATATTATACTATTTTGTTTTGCTCGTATTAACTATCATCATCGTCATCATCATCATCATCATCATCATCATCATCATCATCATCATCATCAATCATCATCATCATCATCATCATCATCATCATCATCATCATCATCAATCATCATCATCATCATCATCATCATCATAATCAAAATAATTCTCATTAAAAGATATGACATTATCATAAATGTTACAGTAATTATTATGTATTATGTTCCTGCCTGCAGTAGTGACAAGTCGTAAGATATTCCATGTCCTAATCCAAGCTATCATAAAATATCTCATTTGATGTTATAAAATCATCAGATATTATTTAAAGAAGCTCTTGAGAAAGGCTGGGATTTGAACTCCTAATGGAGTCGCACCAAGTCTAAAGACTTAATCACTCGTCTACCGACTCCTGGAATTAATAATTCGTGATAAATCATAACAAACAGAATCGTATACTTATTATACGTATACTCCTATACTTAGGGCACCTTTGTATATTAACTAATATCTAAGAAACGGTAATGTTTCCAGATTCTTTGGCAAACGTCTCACCATGAATGCCATTTAGAACTGCTAATCCATCCATCCACTCCAGGTTTGCCATGCCTAAGTTGCAGTTCGTTAGAAGTTCCAGAAGGAGAGGGTCATCCGAGACACCTATAAGTTTCTTCTTCATGTACTCTTTTTCTATCTCTGCCTTCTCAGATACAAGGATGTCGTTTCAGATTTTTCCAGTTTGATAGGTGACCTTTTTCCTTGTAACCTAAAGTCAAGCGACCCAAAAAGTCCGAATTTTTCTTCTTAGATTAAGATTGATCTCCAAAGATAATTAATGAAGGAATAGTAAACACAAAATTGATATTTTATATTTAAGATTATTTTAGGGCTCATCTTGAAATTATGGAATTACTGCCAAATAACTGCTTTCATCACTGAATTTTCATGCTAGCATTGCAAACAATTTTTAAAAGTTTAAGAAACGCAGAAAGTTACACTGCTTTACGCTAGAAAGTTTCATAGCTAGGCATGTATTTTGTATCCCGGTCACGGTCCCGGCTGCTCTAATATTTAATAATTTCTAAAGCTATTTTCACTTTTTCCTCAATTAATTAAATAATTCATAAGTCAATAAATAGAATTTTTGAAAAAGGTTGAAAAGCGATGTGATTGCGGATTGATTTAGCAGTATAAAACTTCTGTAGTGTATCCACAACTAATGATAGCTCAAATCGCACGAAGCAATCTCGCACCACCAACAAAATTGGAAGAATCAATTTCGCTCCAGATCGAATTTATCAGATACTTCATTCCTTCTTTCCATGTAGATACTCTGAAGATACAGTCTCCTTAAAAATGTCTGCATGGGATACCCGTTCATTGATGCTCAGTTTATACCACTCCTATTTACAAAACAAGGTGCCAGAGGCGTAGCCTGGGTATTTTGCGCCAGAACTCCCTCCAGAACTCTTGGAGTGCCCCACCACAAATCATATTGTCTGAAAGAAACCCTGAATCTCACATTACCACAAATAAAGATAATTAAATTATTCTTCTCTATATACAAACAGATTATTTATTTATAATTCCCTTATCCAAATTTATGACGCATAGATTCATTGTGACATATTTTTTAACTTAAATATTAAAAATTTGATTTTTGTCGGCAGGTGCGACTTAATTGATTAATGATTGGAAGGAGTTGTTCGTGGCATCTTAAATAAGAATTTAAATTAAGTAAGAATTAAATTAATATGTTAATATTATAAATACCATAACATCATTCATGATATTTATCACAACAGCATTAATAGTTGCACCAAAATGAGGTCTCCTATGAACCAAACTGGAGTGTTTCGAAGTAGTGTGATTAACTTGCAAGTGAAATAAAGCAACATGATTTATTTACTAAATGATATTGATCTCAATTTATTTTAAAAACGTAATAATTTTATTTTCAAAACTCATTGTGGCAATACATTAAATATTTACTTGGCGTCTTTTCCAAATCCTGCTCTGCTCAGCTGAAGAGATTCAGCGAATCTCTCATACCTGCGAATTTCAGCGTCAGACACTGAACGTCTGGCAAATCGCATGGCCTCCTCGAAGTGTTCTTTCGTAATTTCCTTCACAGGATCAAAATCATCATCCTTGAGAGAAGATCCTTCGTTCTCTTTCTCCATTCTGATTTCAAATTCAATGCATTCTCTGATGGCCAGTTTGCAAGCCCTCTGGCAGATCTCCGTCAAGTCGGCTCCACTGAATCCGGAAGTGCATTTTGCAAGGTATTCTAAGTCGATATCTTCGGAAATTGGAGCCTTCCTAAGACAAGATTTCAGGATGGCAAGCCTTGATTTCTCGTCAGGAAGAGGAATGTAGATCAGTTGATCGAGACGACCAGGTCGGACGATGGCTGAGTCAATAGTATCTGGTCTGTTAGTTGCACCGATGATGAAGACGTTTTTCTTAGAATCCATGCCGTCCATCTCTGTCAAGAGCTGGTTAACAACACGATCGGATTCTCCAGGATCACCTACGTGTGATGAACGAGTCTTGGCAATCGAATCAATTTCGTCGAAAAACAATACGCACGGCGCAGCGGCCCTGGCCTTGTCAAAGATGTCTCTGACATTTGCCGATGATTCCCCGAACCACATGTTGAGCAACTCGGGGCCTTTGATAGAAATGAAGTTGGCTTGACATTCGTTGGCGATTGCTTTGGCCATAAGAGTCTTACCGCAGCCAGGTGGGCCGTAAAACAAAACACCTCTGGACGGACTCATGCCGAATTTGAGAAACTTGTCCGGATGTTCGACTGGATATTGAACAAGTTCCTGAAGTTCTCTCTTGACGTTTTCCAGACCTCCGACGTCATCCCAGGTCACGTTTGGTATTTCAACTGCAGTCTCTCTGAGAGCGCTAGGATTGCTCTTGCTCAGTGCGGCACTGAAATTATCCTGAGTAACGGCTAATAAATTGATGACTTCGGCATCAATGGTTTCTTCTTCAATATCAATAATATCCATCTTCTCTCTGATCTGAAAAAGAGCAGCCTCGGCGCACAAGGCAGCCAAATCTGAACCAACGTGACCGTGAGTCTCGGCTGCTATTCTTTCCAGATCAACATCTTTGGCCAATTTCATGTTTTTCGTGTGAATTTGAAGGATTTCCAATCTTCCAGTTGAGTCCGGAATTCCAATTTCCACCTCCCTGTCAAAGCGACCGAATCGCCTGAGGGCAGGATCGATGCTGTTTGGTCTGTTGGTGGCGGCCATGACAATTACCTGACTTCTCTTCTTCAATCCATCCATCAAAGTCAGGAGTTGAGCCACAACCCTTTTTTCAATCTCTCCATGAGTTTTATTTCTCTTCGGAGCAATGGAATCTATTTCATCAATGAAGATGATGGCTGGTGAATTCTTTTCTGCCTCTCCGAAAGCCTTCCTCAGATTGCTTTCAGACTCTCCTCTCATACTGCTCATTATCTCAGGACCGTTGATTAGGAAGAAAAATGCTCCCGTTTCGTTGGCAACAGCCCTGCCAATGCAGGTTTTTCCAGTTCCAGGAGGGCCATAAAGAAGAATTCCCCTTGGTGGTTTAACTCCAATAGCCTTGAAAAGTTCCGGATGACGGAAAGGCAGCTCCACCATTTCTCTGATGGTAGCCAGCTGTTTACGGCATCCACCGACATTGTCGTATCCAATCTCATTCAGTTGTGCTTCTTCGTCCTCTCTCTTTATTGGGTCACCCTCAAAATTAATGGTTGTTTTAGGAGCCACTATGCAATATGGTTCAGGATCTGTTTCAATGACTTTAAATTCAACAGCCCTCATTGCTCCCGTCACGAGGAAGGTGTCACCTTTGGTGAGAGGTCTGTAGGCCTCAAGGAAATAAGGCTTGAGGAAAACCTCGAAAAGGTTTCCGGTCAGTCCCTCGACAGTGTCATCGATCGGCAGGACGTGAACTCGCTTTCCATACTTCACATCAGGACACGAATGAATAGTAGCAGTATCTCCCAGTTTGACTCTGAGATTGTTTCTCACAATCTTATTTATGAGCATCTTGTCATTACTTAAGTTATCGTCAGACATTACAAAGCACAGAGTCTCTCTCTTTCTCTTCCCCTTCAGTAGAACCGTGTCTCCCCTGAATAACTGGAGCTCGTCCAACTTGGCGTTTGATATGGTTACAGTGGAAGCATCACCACCGACGGCATCTTCGATTACGAGCTTGTTTGGCCTGGCTTTCTTCTTCAGGATAGCGGTCGATAGATCTTCGTTTTTTAGATGAGCCATTATGAGGTATGCTTTCGAATAATCTAGATTAGGTAATTTAATTTGTCTTTTTGATTGCTTGATAACTTAACATCTTCATGACGTCTACTCGAACCTATTGAAAGATCATAAATATGTCTACTTTAATATTTTAATGTCATAAAATTTTAATATTTTTATGTTTTTATTTAAAACATGAAAACTTCAAAAATTAAGAGTAGACATATTAAATTTTGGTGAATATTTTTGAATTAATACGATCTCTTTTTTACACTTTAAGTTAATTTTGTGGAATCCCCGAAGCTTTTGTACACGTGTCCATCCCTTAAATAATCAGGGATTTATTATTTCGATGCTTGACGGAAGCATGTATCTCGAGTTCGATAGTTGGATTGTGATGTATTCCTTGAAAATGTTTGTAAAATTATCTAAACATGCTGTAAATGGAAGTGCTTTGAACTCCAGGAGCTTTTAAACAAAATATTTTTTCGTTTATTTTTATTTTTCTTATTTTATTTTAAATTTTACGAACAATATAGTTATTCTTTTCATCACTAGAAGCATTCAGGTTTAAGAGTTGCACTGTATTTTAGATTCAAATTGGATTCAAAAACTGGATTTGCCTGGCAAAATATCCACTTTTGTTTTATTTTGAACCAACATTTAAATGCTAATGTTTGCAGTTGTTAATAACATACTTTCATGTTATAGTTGATTCATTGTTTGGACTTCATCAATTATATACCTTCACAGTGAACCTGTATCCCAGAGCATGGTACATCTGCACAACTTCATTATCTGCTTTAAGATCTCAATTTATTTAAAAATCCTTGTTTCTTTCAATGCAATTATAAAGCCTATTGTACATGAGCTACATTTCATGCTCAGATCAATGATTCATTTATGGTTCTTGAAAGGGAGATTTTAACTTTGAAATCTCATGAAATTTTACGTTATAATTGATGTACTGTTTGGACCTCAACAATTCTATACCTTCCAGTGAAGCTGTGTCTCACAGCATGGTACATTTGCTTAACTTCATCTACTCTCAAAATGTTTTAAAATGTCTCTTAAGATTTGTTTATTTATAATATGTGATTTCCATATTTGAACACAGAGACTCGTTAAGCGAAAACGTTTGCCGCATGGAATTAACGAGGTTAACGAGTTCGTTACCGTCCTTTGAAGTATTGCTTCACTTTTGTCTTACAAATTGTTATGCGTGAACAGTCTGCATTCCCAAGTAGGAAGTTGATGCAAATCTTAAAATAAGAATAGTTTTGAGGAAGAATTGGAGAGAAAACGCAATACCAAAGCGACTCGTGACCAATTTTGGTCAATTACAGCGAGCTCATGAATCGTTATTCTTTGAAGTTTGTAAACAATTTATTAACAGACATAATGCACATTCAA
Source organism: Whitmania pigra (assembly GCA_021613335.1). Taxonomy (NCBI): domain Eukaryota; kingdom Metazoa; phylum Annelida; class Clitellata; order Hirudinida; family Haemopidae; genus Whitmania; species Whitmania pigra. The sequence goes on from JAJTWR010000021.1 coordinate 1,574,885, forward strand.
AAAATCAATCAGAAGACCAATAACAATTATTCCTCATCATCAGCTAAGCCTTCAAATCCGTCATAAGTCTTCATATTTATTTTCGGCTCTTGTCGGATCGCAGACTAGTTCATAATCCGGGAGGTCACTTTACTCCTTTCCTGTAGACTTAATTCCAACCTTTCTAAAGCCACTCAGAATCAAATCACTTTGTCCCATGCTCGTGCAGCCCATGTGCACACCTCGGAATACACGGCCTTCCTGACGCGTCCAGACGGTGTGTAAGTATATGTGCCATTTGGCACCCCGTCATAACAGCCTGGCGACAGAATAGCCCCGTCAAAATAGCTCAAGACAAAACAGCCCCGACAAAACCGCCCCGACAAAACAGCCCCGTCGAAACAGCCCGGCGTCAAAATAGCCCAGGACGAAAAAATCCCGTCAAAATGGCCCGTCAAAATAACCCCGTCAAAATAACCCCGACAAAATAGCCCGGCGACAAAACAACCCGGCGACAAAATAGCCCGGCGACATAATAGCCCCGACAAAACAGCCCCGTCAAAACAACCCTGTCACCTGGGTCGGACTGGCTTAAAAAAACGGCCCGGGAAATTTTATTTAACTCCTAGTTTGATCAACTTAAACATAAGAAACACTAGAGTCTCAAATTTCTATTCACAATTAACTATTATAACAGCTTTTTCATCGTTTCACTAGTCGATGCTAAAACATCAATGATTTCATTGTTATTGATTCTTGGAAAAGAGTCTTTCTCACAAGACATCAGCATGAATATTCGTAGAATTGACTGGTTCAGAAAATTTCTTAATCTGTTCAAAACGTATTTCAATTTTGAAAACGACCTCTCAAGCAACTTGTGATGAGGATAATGTCAACACAAATTTGTAAGCCAGATACAAATTTGAATAAGCAAGACTATGCAAATTAAACTTCTGGAGAACAATAATAACAACAAACAATACTCAAAACGGTCAAAGCATTCAAGCCACTAATTTCGAATTAAATTTTGATTCAGTTTCACAACATTTTTTAAAAAATACTTTGACATGGAGTTATCATTGGGCTATTTTGATGGGGCTATTTTGTCGGGGCTATTTTGGCGGGGCCATTTTGACGGGATGTTTCCGTCCTGGGCTATTTTGACGCCGACCTGTTTCGACAGGGCTATTTTGACGGGGCTGTTTTGTCCGGGCTTTTCTGTCGCCGGGCTCTTATGACGGGTCACCGTGCCATTCTGCATCCATTCCTCCCACTCAGACCTGACAATTTATCAACGATTTGTAGTTGCAGTTTGGATGATAGATCACCAGTGATCTGCCAAAAGAAATATTATTATATTTTTAGTTTTAACTGAAATTACCGTTGATTATATGATAGCTTCAAATAATAGTTTGTATTAAAAATAACCAAACTGAAACAGCAAAGTCATTACACAAGGAGTCTAAATATATATATATAATAATAAGCTTCCGACGTCAATGGTTGTAACGCAAAATTATATTATTATTTTTTAATAAAATATTTTTTAACACATCAACGACTGGAAAAGGATGTATGATTTGGTTTGTGGCTTTGAAAAGTTAGGCATTGATTTAAGTAAATGTATTGGCAATTCCACCGATGGTGCGTCTAATATGCAAGGTTAATACAATGGATTCAATGCCTTGTTAAATACAGCTTCTCCGGGTCAGATTCATGTATGGTGTTATGCCCGTGTCTTAAATTTGGTAATGGGTGACGTCACTAAAAAAGAGGTTGAAGTTGTTACTTTATTTAGGGTTTTAAACGCATGTGCAGTCTTTCTTCGGGAATCATAGTACGATTCAGTTTTTGGTTGTTTGGTGTGAATTTAGCAATACATACATTGAAATACATATCTGTAATTGGTGAAACCTGTTGGTGGGCAAAAGGCAGAGCTCTTACTAAAATATTTGGAAATTTCTTAATCAAACCCTCCAATCAAGAAACCCAAGTTATCGATTTTTTGTACATTTGGCATGCTACAAACATTTCATGATATTTCTACTTCAAACAAATTCAATAATTATGTCCGATACACAGCAAAAGCTCTGTTAGATTCATTGACAAGTTTTCAATTTATTCTAACGGCACAATTATTTTTGAAAATATTTGAACACACAACGCCATTATAGGAATATTTGCAACCAATTGGAATGGATATACTACGAGCCTATAAGATGGTTCAAGACTGAATTAAGCTGATGAATTAAGTAGATAAAAATTTTGATTCCATTTTTCAAGCAGCTACAAATTAAAAAATTTGCAAACAGTGAACTAGAAAAAAGAAATATCGACATTGAAGTGCAGACGGTTTTGAAAGAAAAAGAATTATAGCCAACCAACCACTTGAAAGTGCGAAAGATAATTTTTGTGTCAATGTTCACTGGTTATGGATCAAGTAATTAATAGTTTAAAACAGAGATTCTCTTTGCATAGTTGTCTTTACGCTGATTTATCTTGTTTAGATACAAGAAATTTTTCAGAAATTTTGAAAAGAATGCCTAGCGATGCATTGCAGCACCTGAGTGAGAACAGATTAAGAAATTTGCTGAGCCAATCAACTCATTCATGCTGATGTCTTGTGAGAAGAACCTTCTTTCAAGAATCAATAATAATGAAATCATTGATGTTTTAGCATCGACTAGTGAAACGATGAAAAAGCTGTTATACTAATTAACAGTGAATAGAAATTTTAGACTCTAGTGTTTCTTATGTTTAAGTTGTTAAAACTAGGAGTTATTTAACTGTTTCAAGTTATTTTGCATAATTACGAATTTGATAAATAAAATATGAATGTAATAAATATGAATGTAATAAATAAAAAGATTCTTGAAATTTAAAATGGTTTTTTGAACTTTAAAATTTTATTATTATATATGAAGTAATTAAAGAAAAATATATACAAATTAAATTAAATTGAAAATAAGTTTAAAATATTAAATTATTGAAAAAATTATATAAAACTATGAAGTGGGTCGCCACGACCAAATTTCCCGAGCCGGTTTTTTAAGCCAGTCCGACCCTGCCCAGGATGATTGCAATGTGACATCCGCTTAAGTTGAGCAACTTCTTAACTGACTCCTCTTTATGAGCAGTCAATGCATCCATGATAAACCGCGAGCTCTTTGAAAAGAATCCGCCCGGTCTCGTTTGAGAACATTTCTGAATCCAGAGCTTCATGCTAAATATTTTTCGCATTATCTCTTAAAAATCAATATTGGTTTTGACTTGGTGCCAGCCACAGAGCATCCAAGTATGGCTGTGGAACATGTCCGTTCGTGACCACTTGTTGTTATTGCCACAGTTCTGGCGCCAGATGCTTCCGCTGTTCTCCTGGCGGGAATGCCGAAAGCTATATCTTCCTTTCTTCCAAGACCCATAGCATTAGATCAGTCTCTAACTTTGGCCATTTCGCATTTTGTCCACGGCATGCACGTTTCTCGGATTCAGTTTCTCAAGCAAGCATTCCTTCTTTCTCCATTCACGAACCGACACTTCATTAACGTTTAACTCCCGAGCAGCTGTTCCGTTACCTTTGTCTTTTGCTCTAGAAACGACTTGAAGCTTATAGGCAGCAGTGTACGAGTTATGTTTATCAGCCACTTTCCTAACGATATTTCGTCTATATTTAAATCAAGCACTTCTATCTACATATCACTGTATCTATCAAGCACTGGCCGCTCAGCCAACGGTAGGTCTTTTGACAACTTTTATTAAGTATTTTATATTTTAGAAACTGCTTCAATTTAATATTTAAATATATATAATTTTAATTATAATGTTAAATTTCTTTAGCCTAAAGAAAAAAATGCGTCTATTGGTGCATGTTTTAATCGTTTGCGTGTTTTATTAGTGATTTTTTACATAAATTGGAAAAATTGCGTGTTATATTCGTCTGCGTGTTAATTTCGTAAAAATACGGTAACTTAATGTATTCACATTCGACCTTATTTCGAACAGATGATGCTAAATTCAGAGAAAGAAGTGGATTTTTTTTCATGAAGAGATGGGAAAATTTAACTGTTTGTTCGTGAACTTGTTCTTAATATTAATTAATTAAGATGCCTCATCTGATAAAAGGATGATTAATAAACTATGAGAAGTCGAATATAAAATTTTGGATGATGCAAAATATAAGAAAATCGATTTGTTTAAAAAAATTCCCTACAATGTCTCCCACTTGCGTTGACACTCCAGTGAGAAATAGCTCGCAGTCAGTGAAGCATGTCGGCAAATGAAATGTGAACGGTTGCACTTCACAATTTCTGAATGGTGTGTGAACTGAGGTACCGCGTAGTTACTTTGAGTTTGCTCTACTTAATCACGAATTTGTTTTAAGGAAATTGTTCAAATATTAGAATTCATTTCAGTCATCTTTCGCAGCTTGATGATAATGATTGGTTGTAGCTTTGTTCTGAATCCTGTATAATGTTTATTTATCCTGTTAAAGTGGATTATTAATTGTACGAAAAGCAATTATGAACGAGTCAACGATCACTTCCGACTCCACGAATTACTTGGACCTCGGGGAGAACACAGTCTCATATGTAGCTCCACACATAATCACATATGATTTTTATTCCACATTGGTAGGCAGCAAGGTACTTGAACTCCAGTCATCAATTTCCCAGTTCATCAATGCATCGACAGTTGACAATCCATCGACATCAGACGAAAGTTTCGTCTCTTCTTCATCTACCTCGTCTTCGACGACAAATTATTTAGAAACAATATCAATCTCAAGGTTAGATGTCGATGCTTCCACCATCAGTGATCTGCTTCCTGATGGATCATCAGCTACGAAAACTTTCCTGACCTTCCATCCGTCCTCTTCAAGTGATTCTAACACGAAACCAGAACTTTCACATCCCCAAACTCAAGTGTCCAATAGAACAACTGCTTTTGAAACCGCTACCGTCAGCACAACAACTTTACTCTTCAACAACGAAAACGACGGAACAAGTACCATATCCACCGCTCAGGAAACTACACGTTCCGTAGGCACAGAGACAAACCTATCGACTACTGATGAAAGAACGAGTTTTTCAACTCTTGCAACAACAATTGACTCTGTCAGCAAAAGCAAATCACCAATCACAGTTTCTACGATTTCTCAATGGAATACTGAAACACAAACAACTGCCTTTCAAAGAACGGAGTTTACAACAAATAATCCAGTAACAGAATTACCATCAAAATCTGATTCTTTCGATGGACAAAGACTTGCTGCAGCTCTTGGAACTTTGGCTGTCATCCTGGTGCTCGCAGTCGTCATAATTTTGTTGGCTTTGTGGTGGAGGTGAAGAATTTATTTTCGTGATTTTTTCAGATTTCGTTGCTTTAACGTAATTTCCATGACCTCAGTCTTCTCGACAGAACACAAAAATTCATGAATATTTTAAGTTTCAATAATATTTGCATCTAATAATATTTAGATTACTATAATTTTTATTATTAGTATTATTCCCAATTTTCAACCTGTTGCAAGCACTTTATCCATCACTCATTAGTAGCATCAAATTTGAAATAAATAGTGAACTAAATTTATAGTTAAAACATCATTGTAAATAAAGCATATTTATAAAATTCTAATTCATGTGCGTCATCATTATCATCATCGCTTAAGGAATCGTGAGAGTAGGATCATGATCATCTATTTTTCATAAGAACAATCATGTTTCGATTCACAGTATTGTGTAGCTATTGTGCTATTTAAAAACGATTTTAATAGTAAAAGTAATTTTTGTAAAATTTTGTGATAACATATCATAATATTGCCACTTTCAAGATGAGATGCTTTTTTAAAATTTATTTATAATTCCATTCCAATCATTCAATTGCTTGGTGCCTTCAACAACTGTTTAATGTGTGTTTGCAAAATAAGGAATTGTATAATTAATTTGTTGTGATGCCATATTCGAATATAAAAGGACTGGGAAAAGTCCGAGAAGAAAGGAAGTTCGGGTTTGATGAGGATTGCAAGTATAACTGTTTTGAGGGCGAATACGTACTTTGGGAGATATTAGCGACATATTTCAGTCGCTTTTCAGTTTCTAAGTTTTTGCTGCCAATAAAGTTTCTGTTCAGTTTTATAAAGTTGGATTATCCATAGAAAGACCCAACAATCATCATAGCCATATTGCAGCTTGACAATAATTATTCACATAACCTTTAGATTTAAAAATAAACAACAATTTACAAATTTAAATTATCGACCATTTTTAAGAAGGTGAGCGTTGGATACCGCTACTCGAGTGACCTCAAAAGCATAAGATCACATGGATACAAATCACATGCAAAAGTCATATCCGGTTGAACAAAGAAAGTTTCTTTAAGAAACGAGACGTAACTTGGAAGAGTTTTTGGCTAGAAGCAAAAAAAGGTCATTTCTTAAAATTGTGATAGGGTTTGCCCGACCCCCTTTGACAAAAGATAAAATGATGTTATTGTGGAAGAAACCTAACATTGAATTCATATTTTACAACAAACATTGTCCATAAGATTTTAAATTTATTTACAAAATAATGTTCATAAACGAGGTAAACAAAAGTAAATAAGACAATGATTAATTAATTATTTAATACATTTAGTCAAAGAATACTTGAGACCAATCGCGAGTCTAGAGAACAAATGAGACAAAAATTAATTTAAGATATATACAAAATTTTTATGCAAGTTTTTGGCAAAAATGTTGGCAATATTTATATATATAAAACGTTAATTTCAATTTGAGGGATAGCATACTTTCATTGTATTGCGTGGTTTTTGCTCATTTAGATCAAGAAAAATCAATTAAGCTTTGTGACTATTTATAAATCCTAATCATTGTTTCTTTCATATAGGTCCAGAAAGCAGAAACTGCGCATGACTCTGCTGAAGCTGAGAAGCGTCAGTCAACAAACTCGCACATCCGCCGTAGATCCACCGGACATTTGCCTAGATGTCAGCTCTTTTGCTCTTTCTCAAGTTTTTCCTGAAGGTGATGACAGACAAGGAAAGCCTGATGTTGCCTCCCACGCGTTCAGGAGGATGCTGAGCGCCCATGAAGATGCCCTTTACTTTTCCAGAGAGGATGCGATAAACAGATCGATTTCTATGGTGCATCTAGGCATCCACTGTGGTCCCAGCGATCATTTTAGTCAAACTCAAGAAAACCGAGTCCAGTCAACACAAGACCTCAGCACTTGCCAAACTCCTTTTTCGGAAGGCACTTTAGGGATGATCATTAAAAATCTCGACTCTTCATCCGCGGTCTAGATTTATAAATAATTTGAGCTAATATTTTTGTCATATTCATGAAAAATTTTAAAGTTTTATGCAATAAACGTCGATTAAAATACATTGATTTTGTTTAAAATTGCTTCATTTACAAAAAAATGATTGATTTAATTTGGTCATCTTCAAAAACCACAACTCTATGAGGCCTTGAGCAATGTCCATCTGATGGCAGAATATTAAGCTTCTTCTGCAAAAGCTAGTCAAGTCAGTTTTTTAGATTCTAGTCGATGGATATCCAACCTATTTTTTGCTTCTAGCCAAAATTCATGGGGAGGAGAGGGGCAAACCTATAAAATATGAGGAGATATTTTTTTCGTCAAGTCTAAAATCAGGGGGGGGGCAAATAACACTAACACTCCAAAATTTCTCAGGGTTTTCTTCCGCTGTTTTGCTGTATTTTGAGCTATGTTATTAATGTCTTTAATTATATGCAAGATTAATTATTATTTATGACTTCCTGCATGCAACAAAGTCCTCCTTGAAATTACACGTAAAGATTGCGTAAAAATGATTAAATCACTTACGCCGTAATTTTAAACCATTTTCTTCCCCAAATCCATTTCTTAAACTCAACATGAACAATATTAAGCTAATGGCTCGTGGCTTTTTTTTTAAATTTATTACTATTAATCTTATTTATGACAGAGATAATGATAAATTATAACTTGCTAAGAACGAGTTTTGACCTCGGAAGAGTGGTTACACCATCCAGAAATGCAAGATTTAATATTAATGTTCCTTTTGACATAAAAAAACAAAAATTTCATAAGAAGTTTAATATAACAAGCAGTACATTTTTCGTTGCATCAAGGTGTAATGAATATTGTCATAGGTAATCCATCATGAATGTTTAAAAAATGTCTAAAAAAGTTACAATTTTTCTTACTTGATTTACATTAAATTATTTATAAATACAGATATATATTTTAAATGACTAATTAATTTCTATGGGCTTGAACTTTTGCTTAGCTATGAATTATTTCGAACATCGCTATTGGACATCTTTGTTTCATCCCTAGGATTTCTCGCATTTTAATATTGTTTTGAACGTGCATAGAACCAGGTCGCCATAGGATGAATTCTGTACATTTTGTAGCTTATCCGCTACCAGGATCAGAAGAACAGCTTACAGACAAGTCGTGTTTTTATTCATTATTACTTTTACTGAATTTTCGAGTAGGACAGAAAGAATGACATTTTTATTTACGTCGCTAGACAGCGTCGGACCATATACTAACTAAGTAGCTAGCCGTCAAAGGCTCTTCGGCGTAAAGCCCTTGTATCAATATTTCCATGAAACCTAATTGTCAGGGGAAATTAAAGCTATTAGAGTTAATCGAAGTGAAGTCGTTACATCTGGTTTAGTCAGAACATTTTAAATTTTAGCTAATGAATAAGTTACTTGAGGCCCTGATGGATGTGTTTGTTGCCATTAATGATCAACATGAATTGATTCAGATGTTATGATTAAATTAATTATAAATTTAGTTTAAATCAGGATGACTAAGTTGATTCAATTATTTAATCAAATTTTGAGAAATCATTAAGATCATAGCAAAAGTTGCTTCAGACAATTATTAATCAGCCACTCATCAACTTATTGATTCATTATAAGTTAGCAAATTGAATTTGATTATGCCACTTATCGGCACAGTTGTTTGGTTTAATTTTTTGTTAACTTATAAGATTAGTACTTTTAAGATTATTAATGAATTTTTAATGTTTTCCATTGTTGCTTTGTTTGCTTATGGTCGTTGATCTTTTTCCAGGCTCAAGGATCTTTCCGACAGAATAAACAGACATGGGCTACAGAGTCCTCCTGTTTTTCAAAAGCTCTCCTCTGTCAGTCAAGTAGTCATCGGACCTTCTCATATGGCTTTTCTGTTACAGGTGATTGTTGCAGTTATAATCTAATAAAACATGTCAGATACAAATTTGTAACGTACAAGGATTTATATCTAATTTTGTCTTCACTCAAATGTTTTTTATTTCAGGATGGAACCATTGGTAGAGTTTCATACTCAATAATTTCAGACAGACTTAATCTAAACAAGAATGAAAACAAGCAGTTAGTGACTTAGATTTATAGCCTTGAAATGGATTTTAATCTGCAACTTCTGATGCACACGTTAACATGACATCGGATGATAACGACTGTTAGATAAAATTAATTACCAATTGAAGTGGAGGAGTTAGTGATTAAATTATACCAGAGTTAAATTCCTGAATGTGTTAGTTCACGAGTTTGTGCTTGTTATGTGCGGTGCATCTGTGACCTTTTTGAAGGACTACCAGAGAAAATGTCTTGAAGTCAGAGCGTTCCAGCAGAGGCATAAGGATTGCAGAGAGTCCTCTGATTCTGATCAGGGGTGAAGATGTCAACCCAATATCTGACCAATCTGTTGGGTGAGTTTCTCGACTTTCGTGCAACCGGACATCGAGATGCTAAGTTTGTCTAAGGAGATTTTATCTGCTTTGATTGGTTGTATGCTTTGTTTACGAATTATAGAGGTGATATGGTGATAAGAAAACCAAGATGAGTTGTCATGAATTTTCTTGAATGATTGTTTGATATGACATGAAGTTATCTGAATTATAATTATTCTACATTAAGCTTATAATCAGGTTAAGTGAGTTATCGCACGATGAGCATGAATTTTTGTAGAATATTTTATACCGTTCGGCAGTTGTTAAAATGCAAATGTTTGCTCGTTCGATCATTCACCTGGTAAACATCCAGTAGGTTCACGTCAACCTCAGCGAGCAACACAGCCACATCCCGAAATACATCATCCGTCGCAACCACTGCCAGAATGTCTGCCAGACCGAGGGGAAGAATCGTCAGGGCAGTCGGAAGGGGGAGGGGCTCTGGTGTCATCGTGGGTTCGCGACCTTTGCTACCTGCATCGGTTGTGCCAGAGGAGTTGATTAATCAAGTAAGGGATTATTGTTATTTTTTTTTTTATTGTTTTGATCATTGGATAATTTATCTGAATGTGTTTGCACTTTTAATATCTCCTTCACCATCATTCAAAGGATGTATTGGCATATTTGTCAAACCATAGAGCTAATATGCTGTGAGCTTGATTTCAATTTGATAAGATAAACAAATGCTCTAATCTGACTTTGCTACTCTGAAATGTGAGAACAATTGCAAAACCAAATGTAAATTTTATAGCAAATTTTAGTCCACAAAGTATTTTTGATTATTTATGGTTTAATTATAATTATTATAACAATTTTCAGAAGATATTGTATGTTTTTCAATACATGATGTCAAGCAATGCAATGATAAATGAATTGATCGAATCTTTATTTATTGAATGATTATTTATTGAGATACCCAAATTTTCCCAAATAGATTTTGATTTTGTTTTCTCAGTGTCAGGTTGTTCTGCAAGGAAAGTCAAGGAGTCTGATAGTTCGCGAGCTTCAGAGAACCGTTTGTTTCTCATTCTCATTGACGTTTAACACAACTATTCACCTGAGTTAATATTGTCTCAAATCTGCAGAATCTCGATGTAAACCTCGCCGTGAACAACCTCTTGAGTAGGGACGATGAGGGAGACGATGATGGTGAGAACTGTGACTCCTACATGTCTGGTGGGTCGTGGCCTGCACTTGGCTCCCCCAGCGTCTCGACTCGAATGACACTCAACGCTGCTTCTTTCCTTTCTGCAGATGATCTGATGTCGTTGCTCGACGCCGGCATAAACTCCGACCATCCGAGCGTCATCATCGACTCCGAAGCCATGTTCGGTGAGGACATGTTCGGCTATTCCACCATGAGGACCAGGAATTCGTCCAGGACCAGAATAACAGGTTGGAGCTTTGAAGGTTTGTCGGACTGTTGTTGCTTTCGTTTACACAACGTTCCATAGTTCATCTTCGCGAGATCACCTAAGATCGGAGTAGAATAGTGATCAAAATGGATTCTCAAACGACAGAAAGGGACTCGGAAAGAGATTCAATATTCCGCCTGAGGGAGAGAACGAGGTGGTTGGACAGTGTCAGAGAGGAAAGCTCGTTGAGGATCGACAGGACAGATGGACTCTCGGCCGTTGCTGAGGCCAACAAGAAGAGTCAACAGAATCCAATTAACTTTGGAGAGGATGTCACTTACTGGTGTGATAAGGTGGTTGCATTTGTTGCCCTAAATTAGTTGTTCATTTAATATTGTGATTCAATTTTAATGACAACAATATATTTGTGAATTGTTTCCAAAGGTAGTAAGACACTAGGAAATTTGTAACCTTATTTTTGTGATCCTACACTTAGTAAGATGAGTGTAAGAGAGACATGCTTTATTTAAATGATAAATTCCAGGATGGACAACCAATGAAATTCTCTCAAATGGCAGCCATGCACTCAGAGCTAGTAGCCATCAATATGTCTGGACAACTGTGCCAGTGGAGATGGAATGATACTGATCCTTATGGCAACAATGAGGTAGTTGATCATTTTGAAAACTAAGCGATTTAAAGTGATAACGATAGCTAGTAAAGTTGATGTTTATGTTCAGAATGTGTTTCACCTCCATCCGAAAACATTACCATTGGGCCTCGCTGGGGAAAAGATTCTGGGATTGAGTGGTTGCAATGCTCGTGCTTCGGTCTGGACAGAATCTGGAAAGGTGGGTCGAGAATGAGTTTCTTCTACGAATATTTATGATTTTGACAGACTATGTTCTATTTAGTTCATAAATTATATCTTATATTTCTCAGTCCTGTCATGTTAAATGAAAGGAAACTAATTATTCATGGAATGATGAGATTGGTTTATCTCCCAAATTTCAGATTGCAACGTGGGTTGATGAGTCACTCAGTCTCATTGCAACCAAACTCGACCAACCGGCACATTTCTTTCCAGAGCTTATGTCCGACAAGATCGTTTCCTTGCATACCTGTTGGTTGTACACCTGTGCAAGACTGGAAAGTGGTTCTTTATATTGGTGGTGAGTTATGGTTGATCAGAATCAAACATCAATTGGTGAATCAATTTCTGATTTTAATAGTTGGATTTAATATGTTGTAATCAAACAACAGGGGAGTTATGCCCTTTGGTCAGAGAAAGAGAAACATCGACAAGATGAGGTCAAAGGGAAAGAAGACAAAACAGGCAGGAGGAACAGAGGCAAAGAATGCTTCGTTATCGGAGATTGTGATTGGCTCTCAGGTTGGTGCTTTGTTATTTGTATTATTATAGCATTCTACTGCCACTAAACTTGAAACATTTAATGATTTCGAATTGCTATGTGGAAATTTTGCTCTGGGTATCAGTACATAAAATATTAATAATCAATGTAAAAATTAATTTGTAAACTATTGGAAATTAAAATTGTTACTGCATCGTGCAGGTCTGCCTCACGAGTTGCCCCATCTACCACATCGGAGCACTCGGGTTTTCGATATCGAACGGCGTTCCGAAAGTCGGGCAGTTGATGAAAGCAGCGTGGAATGTCGACGAGACGTGCAGGTTCAGCATTAAGTCTTCACAAAGGTTGGTTCACAAGTACTGTGATGATGATGATGATGATGATTGCAATAACAATGTTTATATTGCCTGTCATGGCATGAGACTATTGTGAGTGATTAAGATTGAATGAAAGTTTATATATCTCCAATGCATTCCCTCGAAATAATCCTTTAATCTGTTCAGTAGATTTATCAAGCACTAGCTGAACAAGCCATCAAAATTATAAGCTGCATCGACAATAATGACTGACTTGCCAATAGAACTGGAAATGAACCTTAATTATTTAAATTAGTGAAGGCAAACTAATAAAGTGAATTTTCCAATTTATTAATTCTCCAGTGACAGACATGACAACAAGCAGGACGGTCGATCGAGCGAGACATTCAAACCGGACATGCCACCTCCTCCTTCACCTGCTTCTTCAACCTGTAGTGACCACAGTGGACCATCCATTGTCAGCCCTATATCATTCAGTAAGGATATTGCCTTGCTTTATCAATTTCTCCTAATATATAGACATTTTAGTCATGTTATTTCTTTGCTTTTATTTACTTTCTGAACAACTTCATTGTGAAGGATGTCAAAAACATGTGTAATAAGTTAATGTTAAAAAAGTTTAATAAGTAAAAGGGTAATTTGAATGGTTGCAACAGTGTAACTCAATGTGTCATTGTTGACGACAGGTAGGAAAAGAAAGGCTTCTGCTTGGGTCAATGATTCGGACAAGAAGGATGAGGAAGAGTGGTGTCTAAAGGATGTCATCTTCGTTGAGGATGTGAAGACGGTTCCACTCGGGAAAGTACTCAAGGTAAGTTCAGCGATCCATTGACAAAAGCCTTAATAATTTATTTCTAGCACTCTCCTTACAATGGTTGAATTCTCATTCAATCATTTTTATAAAACAATCTTACATTACCTAGGTGGATGGTGCTTACGTCTTGGTCAAGTTTCCAGCCTTCTCGGGCAAGGACCCAACTCCGGACGTGCCAGGTTTGGCCAAGGAAGATCCCAATCTGGTTTTGGCAGATTCAAGAATTCTGAGAAAGGATGAGCTGCAGGTTGTCAAGGGGACGAGTCTTCCGAAGATACCCGATTATTTCCAGAGGAACCCCAAGAAGATCATCTTGCCCGACAGCATCTTTAAGATTCTGACCATGACAGTTGATTCTCAAGGTTGGTTGTGCTTCCACTTTTCAAGGGTGCCAGCTGAAGTTCCTGCAGATTAATCTATTGATTCATGTTATCATTGCTCGATACATTTTGTAATCACGCTTTTTGTGATAACAAGTTCGAAACACTATTCTAAGCCAGATTTATTATATTAATGTGCTAACTTACATTATATTACATTTTAATATGTCAAACTCTAGGTATCCATCTGTTGATGAGCACAGTGACAAGACTTGTGTATTCCTTCTACAACATGAACACATGCAAGATGGAGCAGGAGTATCTGTTTCCAATTGAGCCACAGTCATTCTTGGGCAGGGCAGACAAGGAACCCTCGCTTCACAATTGTGATGAGGTGATAAGACTTATATTTGTGATAAGATATATTTTTTAAATTTTGTTAAACAATAAAAAAATAATTGATTTTAATAACAAAGAATAAATAATTCATTGAATCATCTAGGATTTCCTTCATTTTAAGCCTACACCTCCTTTGATACTGAGGGATGGCAATGGAGCCCTTTACCCACTAGCCAAGGACTGCCTCTCTGGCATTAAGGACCCTCTGTGGTTTGATGCCATCCCACTTAGAAGCCTCCATGTTTCCTCTCAAGCACTGGCCAATGTCTCTCAGAGTTCAAAGAGCAAAGTGGCCATAGTGGCACTGGTTTTTGAGGTGAGGATTTTGGTGCTACGAAATCTCTGCTTTAATTCTTTGATGTGCCATTGTGGTGTGTTATCACATCTATATCTTAAATCCCTACTTCATCCTTGTTCCTGTACCAGGCACAGATGTTGATGCCTGCCATCTTGAAGGCTGATGTTGAGAAAGTGAGGAATATACTGCTCAGCATTGAAAACAAAGAAAGTGAGTGAACAAGTTATTGAAATGTTGTTGTAATTGCTTGATAAAATGTAAACCAATTATGCAATTTTAATGAATTGAATTTGAAAGTAATTAATTTCCATACATTGAAAGTTTACACATGATCACATGATTAGTTAGTACCAACAATCACGACTGTTAAACATTATATACAGATGCCCATGACAGAGAGAAGCACATCAATGCTTTGTTGGAGGAGAGATGTGATGGAAACAGGAACATCATTCATGCCTGTGTTGCCATGTGTGCCCCTCTGTCAAACAAGGATAACGAAAGTGGTTTGTGAATCTTTGATCCCTTGTCACACTGGCAGAAACTGACTGAATAAAACCATTGGATATTACCTTAAAGCAATGCTTAATAGAAACAATAATTATAATTTTGACTAACAGATGGTAATATAATTTCGACTAACAGATGTTAATATAATTTAACTAATTTTGACTAACAGATGTTAATATAATTTAACTAATTTCTTCCACCAGAAATCAATCCGCCCGTTTCCGGAAGTGCCGTGGATTATGCTTTGGAGCCGTCCGACGTGCTCTCCTCCGTCCACCACCCCAGGGATCCGCTGGACAGGCACCCCTCTTCCAGGGGCCTGAGGGCTATGGTCAGTTGTGCCAACTCGGCAGCTCGAACCTTGGCAGCCGAACACAGGGAAACGGATCGCGAGGAGACGTTCATATCCACCCTTACGTGGACTCCTGAGCCACAAGAACATATCAATATCTGTGAGTCGTGTTTGTCAGCATTTCCTGCAGACTTAAAAGAAGCACCTAAAATTTTTAAATTATCTTCCAATAAAACTGATTATTTAAAATTTATGATGACAAACCTGATTGTTTTTTTGTTGACACATCATGTTGAACTCGGGAAAGTGAAAATGAGTGAAAATCTTAATTTAACATTTAATCACCATCATTACAGGCACCAATAACGTATTGAATCTACCACGTGCAACCACCTCATCCTCTGTCAACCAGCAAGCTCCTGCCAACAACTCACACTCAGCGAATTCCTTCCCCCTCATGATGTCCTCGAAACTCGAGGAGAAGGATCGAAAGAACAGTGCCCTCGTCATTCTCAAAATGCTCTGCGAGTCGCCGTTGTTGCAAGTACATCTCCTTGGACTGCTGAAGACCAGGTTAGTTGAACATTGCAAGTTTATTATTATTATTATTATTATTATTATTATTATTATTATTATTATTATTATTATTATTATTAGTTGTATTACTAATAAGAAGGTTCACAAAAAGTAGCAAACGTCTTCCTATTTTATGATAATTATATTGGTGGTAATGAATGGTGATAGTTATTAATTATGCAAAGAATGCAGATTTAACATCTTTAAATATAGAAGAAGTTTTTGTCTTGTTCACAAATTCAGTCTTGTCTTTGTTAGGAATGCAGAGGGCTGCACAGCTTTTATGCAGGCAATCTGCAACAGGGCTTACCCGGCTGCCCTTTACCTCCTCGAGACCTGCAGACGGATTGCCATGAAAGAGGAAGAGGTCAACAAGGAGGTCCTCATGAGCATGGTGTACCCACCGGGTTCAAACCTCGACAACTCCCCAATTCATATCCTTTGCTGTAATGATGTCTGCAGCTTCACCTGGACGGGTGATGAGCACATCAATCAGGTGAGTGTTCGATTGATATTAGATTGTTGAATTTGTCGAGCGATGTGAATTTATGAATCATTGTTTAACTTATTATTTCTAATAATTACTGACTGAAAGGCTTATTGATTGATCACCTCTTCTTTCACTTGCAGGATATTTTTGAATGTAGGACTTGTGGACTCACTGGATCGTTGTGCTGCTGTACAGAATGTGCCAGAGTTTGCCACAAAGGACATGATTGCAAGTAAGTTTACATCGTATCAATAAAGTCTGATTTTTTGAAAGCATTGTTTTGGTAATTGATAATAGTGGCTGGTTATATGTAAGCATTGTTTTGGTAATTGATAATAGTGGCTGATTATATGTCAACATTGTATTGATAATAGATGCTGATTATTTGTCTTGTTTGAATTCAGATTGAAGAAAACCTCACCAACTGCATACTGTGATTGCTGGGAGAAGTGCAAGTGCAGGTCCCTCGTGGCAGGCAACCAATCCGCGCGATTTGAACTGCTCAACCAGCTCCTCATTGAAACTGATCTCGTCAAGCTTCCTAACTCAAGGTCTTGTCAGCACTTTTTGTATTACTTATTAATAATAATAATGTATTTTATTTTATGCATAATAATCAAATGTATTCCTAAAGGTTGCATAAAGTCACTTAATTTTTATTTGATTAGTTATGACTAGAACTTAATATGTTATTGTTATTATGCTATTTTATAAATTGGTTTAGTGATGAACTCGTTGTTGTTGAACTCTGCAGAGGCGAGAACATATTGATGTTCCTGTTGCAAACAGTTGGAAGGCAGATAGTGGAGCAGAGGCAGTACAGACCTTCAAGGATCAGACCGCCTGCTGGATCCGGTCGTAAAATGATCTCCTCTGAAATGGGTCAGGAGCCTAAATAATATTTATCATCGTGGATGTCAATCCCAAGAACGATGCATAAGCATTTTTTTGATAATTATTTGTATAGTTTATGGTGCTGTTCCTTTAGAATGTGTTACTCGCTCATGAACTTCACTTAAATCTTTAATCTTCAGAGCCACAAATGCCAGAGCACAACCTGGAGCCTCCGAAGTTCAGTCGCAGGGCTTTGGAAAGGGTTCTTAATGACTGGACTGCTGTCAAGTCGATGCTCTTGACAGGTTGGAAGGAGAAAAAAGCAGGGTAAGTTCATCGGTTTATGATTATATTTTCATCCCATAATTACATCTTCATTTCATAATAATATCTTCATTTCATAATAATATCTTCATTACTGTGAGCTCATTAAAAGACATTTCAACACATAAATGAGTAAGAATTACAAATTGTTGCAGTGCTTCTGAGGTGATGTTTGAAGATCAGATGTACCTGGAAAGTCAGTCTGGTGTCAGTCAAGTCGACAAGTTCGTCCACTGCCTCCTCGTCAAGTGCAGTGTCGAGGTTTGTTGTTGAAACTATTTTTAAATCATCTTGTTCAGCATTTGATATTCTCTTGCATTAAAAAGACATTGTATTTTAATTATTAATATAATATAAATAATAATATTAACATTAGTTACTTTGTAAGTCGCCTCTGATAAAATTGTATGTTGTGACAGGCACTAACAAATTAATAACTGATAATGAGTTATCTATACCTATTATTACACTAATCACAACCACATGTGATAAAGAGTAAAATGGTGTCACTCATTTGAAAATTCATGACCTGCATTTTGATTGACTAACAAACTGACTCCACCCACCTACAGAGCAAATCATCAGAGAGTAAGGGAAGTGTAATGTTGCAGATGTTGGATTCGCTGCTTGCAACCCTGATTCGTGAGATGCAGAATGACAGGGTGGAAGGTCGTAGGGCAGAGGCCAAAAAGGTCGCCCGTCGCTTCATTAGATCCGTGGCGCGAATCTTTGTTGTCGTCAGTGCAGAGATGTCCCCTCAAACCAATAAGAAGAGGCAGTTAGTTTAAAATATTTAAAAAAAAATTTTCTATTTTAACACCATATTCATTTACGATTGGTTGATGTATCTTTGATTTTGTTATTGCTTAATTATCATTTTAACACATGGTAACAATGTTTCTCCTTCTCAGAAGCCTCAGCTCAACACTTCCAACTGCAAAATGCAAGCGAGCATTCCAGGCCCTGATAAACATTGCCATCGAGGAACTGTGTGAGACCGCAGACGCTCTTATTGCTCCAGTCAGGATGGGAATCGCTCGACCGACTGCTCCCTTCTCCCTTGTTTCCTCCTCCAATGATGCCATCCAGGTGGGTGAATTTTTATCTGCAAGTTTATGATTCATTTCCTGTTGTTTCTTTCAAGCCTATCCTATGTTGAATCTCAATCAACTGTGAAGTAGTAATAAGATTACATCTATTTAAAAACTTTTTAAATGCTCCTTAAGATTTGCTGTCCAGTAGATTAATGGAAAGTAATTTTGAAACAAATAATATTTAATTCAGACTGATTTGTTACTCTCCAGGGAAGTGAGGAGTTGTTCTCTATCGAGATGCTACCCATGAGATCTTCCGATTCTCGTGGAATGGGAAGAATTTCAACTCCTGGCGATGACTTTGACTCACGATCGAACGTCCAAAATGATGGCGAGAATGGACGTCGACGCAACAGGAATGATGAACGAGCTGAGGAAGAACTTGCTGCTGGAGATGCAGAGGTGAGTGGATGAAGTGATGTGATTGACTCACTGCCACCTTTAAAAATAACTATTATTATTATTATTGTTGTTGTTGTTGTTGTTGTTGTTGTTGTGAAGTCATATGAGAAGTGAATGATTTGCAAACATTCGGTGCCTTGTAGATGGAAGTTCTGGACAGGTTGGTGGAGGATCACATGGATCGACAGAGCGAGCACGACGACCAGCACTCGGAGCATTCGGAACACGAAGGAAATCCACCCGATCATGAAGAAGGTTGTTCATTGCCTTCTTATGATTATTATTTTAGAGTTGTCATATTTGTTCTAATGTCATTATCAGAGAGCTTAACTCAATCATTGATAAAATTGCAACAGCAATTTCACTCCAGTCTGTTAACCGATTCCAGGTGTGGTCGAAAGCGACATGGAGTTGGACATGATGAATGGATCGGACAGCGACAGCGAGGAGAGCACCAGAAGTCATGCGGACAATGCCAGCATCCAGAGAAGTGCCATAACTGCTGCCACGGCTGGGTCCGATGCTGGTCTGTTGTTTGATTGTTGAGCACCTAAACTAAGTTTGCATGTCTTGGTTTGAATATGCTTTCTTCTTAATGACGGAGATAGTTACTCTGAGATGAATTGTTTTAGACGAATATTGTTTCAAGAAGAATAAGAATTAAGTTTCATAATCAAATTTAAATTTATGTTAAATTCATTCAAGGTGTGGGGAGTCTGCCTTTCTTCTCTGATGATGAGGAAGATTCTGGAGATTCCAGCAGCCAGGATGATGACAGCAAAGCGGGTGACAGTGCTGATAATGATGCTGACGTCACCGGTTTACTTGATGAACAGCTCGAAAGGAGAAACAATGCAGGTTGGTTGTTTTGGTTGGATGTATCGGGTGATGTCACAGGTGTTTGGTTGTTGTTGTTAATTCATTTGTTCATTCGTAATTAATTCTTATAGACTAAGCTATTGTTTATGAATTCCAATTGTCTAAATTTAAAAAGTCATTCTTTGGAACAATAAGGTGCATTGCATTGACTGATGTATTATGATGTAGTTTGAACACATTGCAATCTCCATCCTTGACATGCGATATCACAAGTCATCTAGTTAAGGTGCAGAAATGATTTGTTATTGGTGATGTAACATGACTTGCAATCCTGTATTTGGCAGCTGCAAGCCAGCACATGTTGCAGCCACCTCACACCATGCAGTGGGCTCTCAGGCCTCGAGAT
Organism: Whitmania pigra; assembly: GCA_021613335.1. Lineage (NCBI taxonomy): Eukaryota > Metazoa > Annelida > Clitellata > Hirudinida > Haemopidae > Whitmania > Whitmania pigra. Next base: position 1,595,234 of record JAJTWR010000021.1, read on the forward strand.
GTCAGCACTTCAACCACTCGACCTCTACCTGCTGCTGTTGCCACGACAACAACAGGTGTTTGAGTGTCATGTGTATTGTTGTGCCGTGCATGTGTTTGCTTAAAATTGGCTGCATGTATATGTGCCTGATGTGTGATTACGATGTTCAAATGTCTGTTTATTCCCTGTGCTCATTGTTTGTGCTTTCCTATTAGGATCAAGTGGTATCGTTTACATCGACCCAGCCATACTGAGGAGGTCTTCTGTGAATCCAGTCTCGGTTGCCCTCTCGACCAATCAGGACAGCACTCTTAGCGTCTCGACCACATCTAGTCAGTTGGCCAGGTCGTTCGGTGTAGTGATCAGACAGGTGACTCTTGTTATTATGGATGTTATTCACAATTTTCTCTTTAATTATTTTTCTTTTGTGTTTAAAACAAAAAACAGGTTGCTGATCTGATGATGATGCTCCAAGACTACCAGAATGTTGCACCGAATCTTCCCCTTTTACTTGAAATATCGAGCCAGGAAGTGGCTGAACTGCAAACGTACTTGGATTGCAGACTGCGACCAACTTGGGACTGGCTTGTCAGTGTTATGGATGCCACAGAGGCTCAGCTCAGGTTTGGGTCTGTGTTAAGTGGCCCTCACCAGCCTAACCAAAAGAACATTCATGCATCTTCCACCAGGCAGCCTGCTGCCAATACGTCATCTTTCTCAAGCAGCAGGTTTGAAAAGACTATATTTTCTGACGCTAGTTCTTGGCATGGATGCATTAGTAACCTTTAAATTTTTTTTCTCTTAAGGTTAAACCACTTACAAAGAGAGGAGCCAACAGGTCAGCAGAATGTGACGGGTACTCGATCGTCCATCGCTTCAAAGCCTGGTAATTCCGCTCCAACAATGCCTGCACAGGATGGAAACAGTGCACGAAGGGATTTCCTGACCTATGCCCTTTCACTGATGAGGGCACACAACAACGAGCATTATGACGGACTTCCGGCAACAGATATAACATCCCTGAAACATGCCGCATACGTACTCGATGCCCTCGTGTATTACATGCGCAATGGAAGCGACGGAGAGAATAACGTGAAGGATTCCATGTCGGTCCAGTCCTGGTTCGAAAATGAGGAAAACGCGGACGAAGCTGGTTTCGACGATTATGCCAATCGCAGTATGACTATGGAAACGGACAGCACCGATGGTGTGTCTGATGTAGTGGAAGCCAAATCGTGCAAGAAGAATCCATTCTTCCAGAGGTCTGAGTCGACCATTTTCTTTGGCTGCAATCCTCCAGATCCCTTCCAGTCTCCATTGTGCGAGTCTCTTCCACTGGCAGAACAACCCCATTTGTTGCATCCCTACTCTAGGAAAGAAGATCTCTTTGGCATGCCGAGACAGACAGTCAATCCGAACAACTTTCCAACCGATTGCAGTCAATCCAACTCTTGGCCCTTTTTCAATCAGTTGCCCACTCATTTGGCATTGTCGAGGAGGTGTCCCTCATCTTCTTCACTCAACTCTGTTCCTCTCTACCAACCTATCAACTCCGCAGTAGGACCCATCCTTCCCATTCCTACATCCCAACAACCATCTCTTTTCCAGAGTTCTGCAGCTGCACCTCCAGCGCATTCTTCCATGTCCGTCTCACCTGCTGTTGATGTTCCCAGTTTTGGATCAAGTGTCATTGTAAGCTTTGATTCATCCCACATTAGTCAAAATCCAACTTTTTGCAATTATGGTTATTTATTTTAGCAGGTTTCATCAGCTTATCACACTCAAGGGGTTGAAACGTCTGGCAACAGTTCCCATGTTCCGCTTGTTCCAACCTCCTTTGGAACTTCCGGTCACTTTGCTGATCCCGGTCTCGGAACGCTGAGGGATCCTGGTCAACTCCAAGGAGGTCTCATTCACACCCTGATGGATCTCTCTGTGGTGAGTCAGTCCTCCATGGAGGTCCACCACGAATCCGATGCTGCCCCCGGCATGATCCCACCCCGAGGACTACAACCTAACAGGATCACCATGCCCAATCATGCCGGTCACCCACCAAAGGCCAGTGTTATTGTGCATGCTGGAAACTCTTACCAGCCAATTCACGGAGACGATGTCGCAATTGACCATCGCCATCCGCATTTGGTTCAACAGGCCATCTTCGAGGACCCTCGTCATTCGATAGTTCCCTCGAACGTCGGCGGAAACGAGATGGGACTGGATCTCAGCAATCCTTCGAAGAGCATTGGCCAGACCGCTAAGATGCAGATCATTGGCAACTGTGAGGAATCATCTCAACCATCATCATCAGGACTCAACCAACAGAGGTATGCCAGTTTTTGTTCATGTCTGAGAATAGTATTGAGGTGCCAAGGCATTGTCTTGCTTAGTTACAGCTTTCTATTGATACTTGATTGTGATTACAAAAGCTTAATAAAGCACTCATTTGGCAGCTCTTTGGCTGGAGAGGTGCAAAAGTCAGAAAGTCACTCTTCGTCTGTCGATCTCGTTGGTGCAAATGACAACGTATCGAACACTGTCGTTGTGGAAACCACACATGTTCAGCCCTCTGTAACTCTGCATAGGTTGATAGTTTTAACATATAAATATTGAATATCATTAATAATTTAGAATGCGTATTCAAGTTAGGTCAGAGAGTGGCATTCCACCGTAGGAGAGCAATAAGCAACTTTCGACATGCATCATGTTTGCAACCCTGCTTACGCTTGCATTTGGGATGCAGTTTTATGTAGATATTTTATGTGCCCCTGATGAGACTAATGATGATAGTACTTACAACAATAGTACTTGTAATAATACCAATGATGGTGCTACGTAAATATTGGAAAGAGTATTTCATTTGCATTGTTAAACTTTGCAGAACTCCGAGCATAATGGGATGTCTGGTGCCTGCTGAAACTCTGTTGGGAAGGTGGAGACTCTGTCTGGATTTGTTTGGAAGAGTCTTCTGTGATGATGTTGGAGCCGAGCCAGGCTCAATCATCAGTGAGTTTGGGGGGTTCACTGTCAAGGAGAGCAGATTCAGGAGGGAAATGGAGAGACTTAGGAACTCACAGCAAAGAGATCTCAGCATTGAGGTAATGATGTCTGCCTTTAAAACTTGTTTCCTTGTTTGGGGAAAGCGTGCCATTCTTTGTGTTCAACAGTGGACACAGCAGTTCATTTCAGATGATTGCGAAGATAATAATCAAAGAATTCATTTCAGGTTGAAAGAGATCGAAACAATCTTCTCATCCAGGCCTTCAAACAGATGAATACTCATTTCAACAGAAGGAACCAGAATCCTGGGCCACCATTGGCTGTTCACAGGGTCAAGGTGACCTTCAGGGATGAACCAGGAGAGGGCAGTGGTGTGGCCAGGAGCTTCTACACTGCTTTCTGTCAAGCAATACTTTCATCTGAGAACCTTCCAAACCTTGACAATATACTTGTTGGAGGTCATGGTCAGATCTATTGCATCTATTTAACTCATTTGGAAATGTATTTGTATTTATTCATTTATTAAAATTGATAAATCATTCCCGCAGACCTGCTACAGAGGCTAAGGTCAAGAGAGAAGGAGAGGAAACGACTCCAGCAACAACAGCAGCAGCTCAGAGCCTCCAAGGACAAGAAGACACTTTCATCGGATGCTGTTGCATTCTATATGCCGGCATCCTCTTCCTCCTCCTCACTTCTTGACCCACTGGGTGGTCTCTCTGGGGAGACTGCCGGTGATATCGGGCAATTGTCCAACGACATGTCAGTACAGAAGAAACAGCTCGGAGAAAGACTTTACCCTAGAGTTCAGGCCATCCAACCGGTATGTTTAATGGCAAATTTTTATTATGAGTATGTATTTAAAATTAAACAACCTTTACTATCGATTTCTAGGGACTAGCCTCCAAGATAACTGGCATGCTGCTCGAGTTGGGTCCGTCGCACCTACTTGATCTGATGACCTCCGAAGAGCGATTGCGACAGAGGGTCAGCGAAGCTGTGGACATCATCATGGCTCAAGGAAGGTGAGTAGCTCTTAATTCTGATACTGATTTTTTTTACATTGCTTGTCCAAAAATGGCAAAAAGCAAATTACTTGTTGATGTGAACTTATATAATTGATGTTTAGTATTATTAATAAGGTCACTAATGACTTGTTTTTGTACATTTCTCTGTATGTATATCATGTATGTTTGTGCCAACCCTATTTAATATATTATATACTAATTTTAGAACTTTATCTGTGCATGCCTTGTTCATCAGCAACTAACATTTACACTTAATTATTTCCAGAGATGGATCCTGTGCAGAAGGTGGTGAGGCCTATAACTTATCTAGCGACAAGAATGCCAAGAAAGTATCGTTGGCCAAGAAATTGAACGAAACAGAGGATGATTCTGACCTTGAAGACAGCAGACCCTTGTTTTGGCAGCCTGGCAAAAAGGGATATTATTCTCCGAGGCCAGGAAGGAACACTCCAGAGAGACTAAATGCTTTCAGAAACGTTGGAAGGTACAGTCTGATCGTTATTCATGATTTTAAACATTTTAAAGATTAATAAACATAATGATATATATTTATTAACTTATTTATACCGTGTACTTAGGATCATTGGCCTGTGCTTGCTGCAGAATGAAATCTGTCCTCTGTATTTAAATCGTCACGTGCTCAAGTCACTTCTGGGTCGTAAAATCTCATGGCACGACTTGGCTTTCTTCGATCCCGTCATGTACGAAAGTCTCAGGCAGCTGTCACTGGATGCAGAGTCAAAAGACGCATCTTCCATTCTAATTAACATGGATCTCACCTTCTCCATTGAACTATCGACAGAGGAGGTTTACACTTGAATTCATTCATTTTGTAATAAGATATGATAAGTGATGAGCAATTGGAGAAATTACTCAAAATAAAAGGGGCAATAAAGTATTATTATTATTATCATAATGCAGACTCTCTTATTCTGTTGTAAAGCAAACGATTTTATGAAATTCCTCATCTCATTTATTTACCTTCAGGGTGGAGATCACATTGAACTCATTCCCAATGGTGGCGACATTGAAGTGAATGCCTCGAACATTTACGACTACGTTCGCAAATATGCAGAGTTCAGGATGGTCAAGCTCGTCTCTAAGCCATTGGAGGTACTCCATTTCTTTGAGACATTATTTGTGTGTGTGTGTTTGGCTCTAATATTAGATTTGTTGTGTGTTAATAAGTCAGACTAAATATTAGTAAATAGTGTGAAGTTCTGATTGGATTTGTTTTAATGTCAGAACATGAAGCTGGGGGTGTTTGACGTCATACCAAGAGGTTGTTTGGATGGTCTGACATCTGAAGACTTGAGACTCCTTCTCAATGGCATGGGAGACATCAACACACAGACCCTCGTTAATTACACTTCATTCAACGACGAAACAGGAGACAGTGAGTGGGCCATTTATTTTAAGCTAAATTCTTGTTAATTTGAATGGACATTAATCAATCTTTATGGTGGGGTAAGTCCATCAATGGCCAAGGATAAAATTGAAATAAATCAAATCATTCTACTTCTTGTTTTGCCTTCAGGAGAGGGAAGTGAGAAAGTACAGAGATTCAAAAAGTGGTTTTGGTCGACCATTGAAAAAATGAACCCCAATGAGAGACAGGACTTGGTAAGAAGGCATTCAGTTGTATCCATTAGGAATACTTAAATTAACCATAGTGATTTCCTTATTCCAGGTTTACTTCTGGATGTCCAGTCCAGCTCTGCCTGCCAGTGAGGAGGGTTTTCAGCCCATGCCCAGCGTCACAGTTCGACCAGCGGACGACAACCACCTGCCCACTGCAAACACCTGTATCTCTCGACTGTACATTCCCCTCTATTCGTCAAAGCTGATCCTCAAGCAAAAGCTCCTCCTCGCCATCAAGACAAAGAGCTTTGGATTCGTCTGAGGAATATGAATAATTTCATTTGCATTTCTAACTTGTAGATCATAGTTTTACTTAGAGATTTATGTTTTAGTCAAATTTGAAGTGTTTCATCTTGTTGACATGCCAGTTTACTGGATTTTTGACTTCAAAATTAAATTTTTTGTTTTTGAACGAAATTCTTTGACCATATTCATGGACTTTGGGTTGGCCAAAGGAGACTATCCTTGAGATGTTGTGTGTGTGTCGGTATGTTTGTAGATTATGAGTTGGTGCCTAGCATACAAAATGACTCGTTTGACTTTGATTAGCCTTTGTAGTTTGACAACCAAGTTCGCGACGACCCCAAATATCAAAGTTAGTAAAACTCGGTTTTAACATTTAAGCGCCTTAGTTGTTCGTGAAGAAGCTCAATACTGGCTGCTTAAATATTTTTGCGCTAGGAGCTTTATTGACTTCAGTCTGTGTGAGATGCTATGGAATCCCTGAAACCAAGCCATGCACAAAGGCTAAGTTTAAGGATATAAACTGGACGGGAATCGTATGTCGTCTCACGACATTTGGCACCCGATTTTTGGGCCCCTTCCAAGCGCTAGGCCGATGTCGGTATTTGCTCAACGGAACGCGATCACTCGGGTGGGAGTCCTCCCGCACAATTTAAAGGCCGTTTCAGGTTATAATGCTATAATGAGTCAACGCACCAGGTTAGCCAGGAGCATCCATATAAACTAGGAATAGACAGTGACGCTTAGCAGCTAAGCCAATATCCGTTCCAACATTTATCAATCAAAACGAGCTTTTTCAAAAGTTTGTGTTGTCTGTGGTCTCAGACAAATAATTTGACACATCAAGAATTACAGCAACGATGGCGCCTGAAGACCATTTGCATTTCGCTCCATCCTTAGTACGGTGTAACCATATCATATGGTTCTTCACCGCAGTCCACAGCGGTTAATTTGGAATGATGTCACACATGTAATATCATTGATATTTTTGAGTGATCAAAGACCTGAATCTACAATCTTATTAAATGCAATCTTGGAATTCAATATTGGTTAATTTTAAATGCTGAAAAACGTCTGAATATTTGTTGATAAACAACTAATGTGGCCAACATTAGTATGGCAGGAACCACTTTTAAACGACTAAACCCTTGCTCCTCAGGAATGGTTCCTGTGACGGTTCTCTGCCCAGAAAGTTGTGCAGCATCTCCACAGCATCCTAGAATAATTTAATTGAGTTTTTAAATAAATAAGTATACTAATGAATTTTTTTATTACAACTGAAATTAAAATGCTTAATCTTCATTGGCCAGTGATATTGAAGAAATAACAAAACATTAAGGAACTTATCATCAGATTTTATTTAGGTTATATTATCACAAATTACACCTAATAAGTAATTTACCATTATATTATTTTATTAAAAATGTAAGCTTTATTTAATGGACATATAATATTAACTAACCAAGGATCCTCCAGGCTTGAGGATGCACCTCCTGTACTCACGTCCAACTTTGCCATCAAGGACGTTCTTGGCAAACTTGGTTTGAAACATGTCTTCACTGTATACCTCGCTCCACTGTTGACATTTAAAATAGAACTGGTTAGAAAGTGATAATAGTTACATTGATTAAATATGTAGATGCAAGAAAATAAGTCATGACTAACAATTAAAAATCACTATTAATCGGTAATGATAACTTCATTTATATAGTGCCATATGCATAGCTTCAGAGGCACTTTATTTATTTTATTTGGTTATAGTCCGTTACATAACTGAGATGATTTGGAACCGCTTCAGAGGTGCTTATTGTAACCATTTATATGGCGCTCCTTCCCAAGGGTGCTGGCGGCAGTGCAGGCTGGGTTTCGAACACGACACATTACGACTGTTGCCATTACCGCGTATGCAGCCACGTAACCCATTCGACTAACCTGCACGCCAATTCTTGGAAAGATCAACTTTACCACAAATGAAAATAAACCACAATCAGCCGTGTTAAATGATTACCGACCAACAAGATAACCATAATAAGTTGATTGAAAGAATTATTCATCGACTAACGAGATATCCATAATATTGTGCATCATATCCACCGGCCAAATGTCCAAAGGAGGCAGGCATGTAGGTACCTGGAGTACTCTTGACACCAAGGATGCTCTCTGACAACTTTCCGAACAATTCCTTGATGTCCACCTGCATTCAGTAATTAATCCAATCAAATCATTATGTTAATATTTACAAAGTGTTACTAATGAAATTGGAATGGGCGTATGAGCCTATTTAGTATGTTATGTGATGTCTTGATAGCCTTAACTAAAACCAAACGTAGTTTAATTGTTAGACATCTACCTTACTAGACTTATCTCATTACACCTGCTACAATAGTTATAATTATTAATTATATTTATAAATTATCTGTTGCAATAGCAACAATGATTATAATTATTTTTTAATTAAAGTTATAAATTAGACATGTATTTAAATTAATAAGATAAAAATGCCAATTATACCTCATCGCCTCGATGGATGGTTTGATCAAAGGTGGCGAGAAGAATTTGCCTGCAGTTGAAGAGACCTGCATTTGCATTCTTAGAATTGATGAGCGAATTGAGGAGGTCCTCAGGGATGGGCGAGTGGTTCTCATGGTGACCTGACATCAACATCAATGAATCCCTGCACCACACCCAGTTCTCCAGCATCTGAGAGGGAGCCTCTACGAAGTCTCTTTCAACTTTTGTCCCACTGTCGAATGTTCAAATAAGAAAGTGACTGATTGCTCCTTAGGTCTGTGTTACCGATAGTAACATCACCTGATATCATTGTATGATATGTTACATTATTAATTAGCATTATCTCAATAAATGATTATATGATTGGTATTATTTTGATAAATGATTATTATGTAATCAGTATTATTTCAAAAAACGATTAATACGTGACTAGATTTCACAATGCTCACCAGAAGAAGGCAAACTCTGCTTCACTGCAGATGTGATGCATGACGTGACCAAATTCATGGAAAAAAGTCTCGACCTAAGCAAACCATTGAAATGAACATCTTAGTGTTATCTGTAACCCGATCCTTTCGACACAAACGCAATTACCTCGCTGTGCAAGAGCAGGGATGGTCGAGATTGACTGGGTTTGGTGAAGTTGGTCAGCATGGCAGCAACATGAACCTGCCTCTCTCCATTTTCCATTATGCAACCAGGCTGATTGTTTATCATTATTACGCATTTTTATTACTATTACCATTATCATTATCATTATTCTTATCATGTTGAGAAGGATCAATTCAAGGTATTCAGATAGTTGTGATAAATAAAGCAACATAACTCGAAAGCTACAAACCTGGAGTGGGATGCAACAGGCGTGTCCGTATTTTCCCTCCCTCGGAAACAAGTCCAGATAGAAGTAACCCAAAAGCTTCCCCGTCTCAGAATCTTTAACACTGTACTGCAACAACAACAACATATTCCAATTTACCGCATGTAACAACAACATATTCCAATTTACCGCATGTAACAACAACGCATTCCAATGCATTGAAACTTTCAGACAACTATTCAACACATGAAGGAAATAATTCTCCTAAAATGACATTTTGCAGACATCACTGAAAATAATGATTGTATACATTTAATGTTGACATGTGGTCCAAAGATTCATATTCTGGTGTAACTTGTCTCATCAATCAAATAATTTTTGGAAGTGACAAACTTTGAACAAATAACTTTCTAAAATCGTGTTCTTAAAAAACTCCAACCATTTCAACATCCTCGTGCCACGCTTTCGCATCTTCAACCAATTCAAAGTTCAACCCAAGGAGCTCCTAAAAAATAATTGTACTTCCTTATTAATCAATAAATTTCTGCTGTTACTGGTGGCATTAGAACAAAATAAATTTAAATCCACCAATACGAACAAAAAGTATAAAATATGATCAAACAAAAAAGTCATTTAAATTATTCAATGAGAGGTCAGCCGATCGACCCCGGCATGATGACCGAACCCGCAAACATGCACGCACGCACCTGGTAGATCCTCAACAGTCCTTTGGTGACCTGATCGAGAGGGAAATAATCCTTGAGCTTGTTCTGATCAACTGAATATTTCCTCTCTTCATTCCTGGCCATGTAATACCTAAAGTCCCAAGAGTTTATTTGTCCATCAAAGTCGATCTTCATTTCAGCACACTGAAATTTATCGTCATTAAGTTAAGATGTTCTTTTAATTAAGAGAGCATTTTTTTATAAGGACATGAAATGGCAAATAAAAACAGTAAAGAAGTATTTATATACATCTACTATTTATAACATTTAACACGACATAGCCACATTTAACATCAACCTCATTCTTCTTATATTCGAGCAGAAGTTTCAATTCTTCATCTTTCAGTACTTGGAGTTTTTCTTCCAAATTCGACAGGAATTCCGAAACTTTCTCTGGATTTTTGGCCATTCTCATGTCAAGAATGAAGGCAGCATGGTTGGGGAAGTCAAGCAAGGTAGCTTTCTAGATTTAAAAAGAAAGCGTCGTTTACTCTATGTTAGTCTTACGTATGTTTCTTAGTATGTTAATCATTTATTTTATGTTAGTCTTGTGTATGTTTGTTATTAAGCTATTCATTTATGTTATATTATATCTAGGCAATAAGACAAAATCATAATACAAAAAATTTAAAGCAATATTGTAATAGTATTGCTTGATTTAACAACTTATTAATAACTCAAAAATTCATTTTCATCAAGTGATCTAAATTCATATTAGGTTACCATTCAATTAAGTTAAAACTTAAAGAATAATAAACTTAGATGAACTAATAATTAAATTATTATCAGCTAATCAAGCAAATAAAGCAGAAAATATACAATAATTGTGAATATTGTTTTCTTGAGAAAAGTGAGACAGTGGTTTATAATTTCTTCAAAAAACACATCTCAAAAGAATGTACAACATTAATCATATGAAAATATTAACATATTAACTATCTAACCTTGTGTCGTAGTTTTACCAACTCTTCCAACATAGGCGTGTTCTCAACCATGCACCTAAGCAATGAATATCCTTTTATGATAAAGGTGCTCCATAAAATGTTATTAACTCTATCCTTTGTCAACTTTCACTATTATTAAGAAAAAATTATGCGGATGCTAAAATAAACATTGCCAACCAAACTGCAAAAATATGCAACGAGTTACATGATTAAATCAACCCTTGCATATTCAAAGCCCTTACTTTTAGTCACAGAAAGAAACTCTTGTGCCTAAATCACGGTCACAGAAGCCCAGTTAGAAATATTAATGCATTAACCTAATTAAGTTAACCCAAACACAGTGCATGCTAAAGGTTGAAATTATTGAATAAAATTATTCGAACAGATGCGGCTTGCTCCCATCGGACGATATGTGCATGCCTGGTCCATGACTAAGATCAATGTTGCTCTTTGCACCTATCTATTGTAAAATTGTTTAAGTATCTCTTTTTGTATTCATAGTGGAAGATTCATCTAGCAGTTCTTAGTCAGACCTGGTGATGTTGTCTGACTCTTCATAAATGAAGTTGTTGTGGGGATGCATTTTGCAACCCTTATGAAAGTGTTACAGCAATAAGTAGCTTCGACAGTTTCTCTTTTTTTTGTGCATGACCATAAGTAAAATTGGTCTATTTACAATGTCCTAGAAGATAACCGGCATAAATTTAAAAATAATATCTTAGTAGCAGAGGAGATCGCCAAGGAACAGATGAGGGTTAAAAATTATGAGATTAACACTGATCATAGCCCAACCTGGAGTTGAAGGCAGTCTCCAAGAGCTTCCTAGTGTTGGGATTCTTGGCATACATCATGCATGGATAATAGTGTGGATACTTCAGAGTCAGCTCCATTTTTCCATCCTCTCGCTTCAGAAATTAAAATATTATTTATTATTTGAAAGCATGAGTCGATTTAAATATCAGCATGAGGCACACGAGATCTGCAGACGCATTTATATGGAAAGCTCATTCTCATGCTTGCAGTAATTTAGCCAAAGTCACGATCAAGTAACATTATTATTACTATTACCGCTACTACTATTATCATCATCATCATCATCATCAATGTTACTATGATTATTATTATTATCACTACCAAAAAGTAATCACTTTTACCTTCTTAAGGCTATCAAGAAAGTCATTTGGCAGACCAACTACAAGGAGAATCAAACCAGTTTTAAACACAAATTATTAATTCATAACTAATTAAATATTTTAGCACTCTTTTCACTTAATTCATACTCAGTTCTTCAGCAGAAAAAAACAATGATTCATTCTCTTCGTTCAAATTCTTTGAAAAATCGATCTCCAAGTTTCGGATTCTGTGCTCCAAAGCCTTTATTTCATCCTGTACTTGCTTTGGATGCTCGAGACCTATGTTGATTGAGCCAAACATTATCTTGGTTCAGTAAATGTATTATAAACAAAGTGACAAATAAATGAATAAAAATTAAATCAGGTTAGCCAATGGACAGATTCACCAGTTAACTACCAAATTAATTAAAAGTTTAATGCTTAAACACCAATAGACAACAAATTTGAACTAGGTATGCACATCAAAAAAGGACTCATAAAATTCATTAAATAGAATTATTCTTAAAGAACACAGTGTTAAAACAAACCATTCCTTTGTCCAATTTTTATCATTCTTTCCAAAAATCTTTTGGCTTCTGGTTTCAAAGTGTCCCCAAACTTTTTGTTTGCTGCCACTAAGTTAAGAAAGATGTCTTCTCTCAGACTACAAAAAATATGTTGCTGTTTGACTAAAACAAAACTAGATTGAAAATTAATAATGAAGCAACAGACCTGAGTTCAACTTCAAGTTCTGACAACTTTTTATCAGCTTGAACACTGGCATCCCTGAGTTCTTTATTTGGAGCAACATGTTGTAAATATGTTAACTGGTTTTTCTTTGTGTAGTAGGTAGTTTGACCATCTCTCAATGCCTACAAAAAATATAGAAAAAAATATGCATTTTCGTAGAAAAGCCACAGATAGTCAGCAGTAAAAAAAAACTACCTTAACTACGTTATCATAAACGAGTTCATCAGGTTTTAACCTGCCTATTTGGTCATAAAGAGATCTGGATCGAGCAATAAGTTCGCCAGTCTCTTTCCCGATTTCGTCCGGGGTGTAATTCCATCTTAATTTAACGGACGCAGCGGACATTCTCGCAAAACTCAGACTTCCAGCGTAACTCAAAACTCCGTGAGTTTTCCTTCGCAGCTGTTGAACCGCAATTGCAGTCCGCGTGTGGTTAAAGACGATAAAGAACATTCTATAAAATATAAATTATTTTTTTCAAATTGTTATTGGTAATTCCAGTAATATTGATGATGAATTTGACATTGCTCACAGACATGCACTTGGAGAAAGGACAATCGAAATAAATTGCAGTAAATTTAAATTGATTATTATAAATTATTTGTCTAACAAAATATGCTTTTAAAAAAAATCTTAATGATTTGCTAAGAAATATTTACTTGATATCAAGTGAGTTCTACATCAAATGATGGAGAGAGCTTGAGTTTTACTGTTGAGCAAAGCAGTCAAAGCTCAATTCGGTACTTAATTCTTGAGCATTGTGAATGCAAACGCTTCCTTAATGAAATACAATTCTTAGTTCCATTTTCCACAACTCAATGCAAGACACCATTCCAAAGCATTTGTCGCAACATCCTCATTAAAATCACCCGGGTAGAGGGGCAATTTTTTTTTTCATAAATATCACAACAGTAAAATGTACTACCGGTAGAAGTAAATCGATAGAGATTAGGACACTTTTCTTTTGGATAAGCCTACGCCGCGCACACAAATCGCCAGCGACCACTGGAACGTTAACTAAGGAATCCATTCACCTCGCTTCTGAGTCAGCCAAGTCAAGCTCGAAAGCCCTGACCGCAAATCCCAAATTTCCTCAGCTTGCTTGCTCAACAGCAAAAATGCAAGCCAATTGGATGCCAAGAAAGTTTATTAGATCCACAACTTCTAACCACAAACCTACAAAGTACAACAAGTTTGTCCTTTGGAACTCTTTTCTGTGTCTCACAATTTCAACAAAACGATACCAAATATAGAAGCAAACAATTAGCACAATGTTGCCATTAATGAAAGTTATTCTAGATCCCCCTTCCTCCTCCAAAATTCATTTCTTCTTGGCAGCAGTAGCCTTCTGGGCAGACTTGGTGACCTTGGACTGACCAGCATCACGCTTCTTGACGCCCTTGATGACACCGACGGCCACAGTCTGCCTCATGTCTCTGACGGCAAAACGACCGAGTGGTGGGTACTCGACAAACGACTCCACGCACATGGGCTTCTGAGGAACCATGTTGACGATGGCAGCATCTCCGGCCTTGACATTGGCAGGGTTGTCTTCAATTTTCTTGCCGCTACGACGGTCGATCTTCTCCAACAAATCCCTGAACTTGCAGGCAATGTGAGCAGTGTGGCAATCAACAACTGGAGCATATCCAGCACTGATCTGACCAGGGTGGTTCATGATAATAACCTAGAAGTCAAAGAAATAACGTTATCTCTACCATCATGTATAAAGCTGAGCAAACATTAACCATACCTGAGCCTTGAACTCTTCAGTCTCCCTTGGTGGATCGTTCTTGGAGTCACCGCAGACATTACCACGACGGATGTCCTTGACGGAAACATTCTTGACGTTGAAGCCAACGTTGTCACCTGGAAGAGCCTCTTCCAAAGCCTGATGGTGCATTTCAACGGACTTGACTTCAGTGGTCAAGTTCACTGGGGCAAAGGTGACTACTGTACCAGCCTTCAGGGTTCCGGTCTCCACACGACCAACCGGCACCGTTCCAATACCTTAAAGTAATTCATTAAATTAGATCAATTGGTCATTTTACAAGTGTGGTTAACTCTCATATAATATCGCTCTCAACATATTCATTCTGTAAGAGAGTTCAACATTGTGTTTGAATCACTGAGTCAACCAAATTATGTTTTTAAAATAAAAATATTACCTCCAATCTTGTAGACATCCTGAAGAGGCAGACGAAGAGGCTTGTCTGTGGGCCTCTTGGGTGGCTCAACATTGTCGAGGGCCTCAATCATGGTAGAACCGGAGATGGTCTTGTCTCCTCTCTTGACACTCCATCCCTTGAACCATCCCATCTTGGGGCTGGTCTCCAACATGTTGTCACCGTTCCATCCGGAGATTGGCACGAAAGCAACAGTGTCTGGGTTGTAACCAACCTTCTTGATATAGGTGGCAACTTCCTTCTTGATTTCCTCGAATCTCTCCTGAATTATAAAAGAACAAAATGATCTATTTTTTGTTGAAAATACTGGCCAATGATTTCGACTTTAGATACCAACAAACCTGGCTGTATGGGGGCTCAGTGGAGTCCATCTTGTTGACACCAACAATGAGCTGCTTCACACCGAGGGTGTAGGCAAGAAGAGCGTGTTCACGGGTCTGACCATTCTTGGAGATACCGGCTTCAAACTCACCAACACCAGCAGCAACAATGAGGACAGCACAATCAGCCTGGGAGGTACCAGTGATCATGTTCTTGATGAAATCACGATGGCCAGGAGCATCGATGATGGTGATGTAGTACTTGGCAGTTTCGAACTTCCACAAAGAGATATCAATGGTGATACCTCTTTCCCTCTCGGCCTTCAGCTTGTCCAAAACCCAGGCATACTTGAAGGAGCCTTTGCCCATCTAGGAAATCATTCGTTTTCCAAAATAAATTTTTGTAGCGACACGACATTTAACATACGAAATGAGGCGCGTCGCACCGCTGTGACCATTTGA
Organism: Whitmania pigra; assembly: GCA_021613335.1. Taxonomy (NCBI): domain Eukaryota; kingdom Metazoa; phylum Annelida; class Clitellata; order Hirudinida; family Haemopidae; genus Whitmania; species Whitmania pigra. Next base: position 1,610,949 of record JAJTWR010000021.1, read on the forward strand.
GGATAGATTTAAACCCTTGCGCGCTTTACCTCAAACTGCCTTTACCACTTAATAAAGACGGCGCATTTAACAGTAATTTATTTTCGTTTCGATTAACCTCTTGGGCTTCTTTCTCGAACTTCTCGATGGTTCTCTTGTCGATACCACCGCATTTGTAGATGAGGTGACCAGTGGTTGTCGACTTTCCAGAATCGACATGACCGATAACAACGATGTTGATATGGATTTTCTCAGCACCCATTTCGAATTAACCTGAAAAAAACGTTCGAGACATTAGAAACGCCTGTCATGTCTGGACGTCTAATTCAGTTCTAATTATATGCTAAATACAATTTTTGCCCATTCCACAATTATGCCAACTAAGTTTCTTTGACTCATTTATTGCTTTCAACCCTTAAATATTCGTGCAGACAAAAAATGGACACAATTCCGCACCAACCGGCACGACACGACAGCAATATGGACGAACTCAAGAGGAAAGGGCAGTGAGCTAATGAAATGAGCCGAATAGAATAGCGGAAGTCACGTGCTTCATGAGAGGTTGTACTTCCATATCAAAATTAAATATTTAGTGAAATAATTATTTTTTTAATTAAAATTTAAAATTGTTAATGTTAATTATTAATTTTTAATTATGCTGCTTTAATTATTGTACTTAATATACAATTTTTAATGTAGAACGCTTTGTTAACATTGATAATTTTTTAAATCAGACTTATAGTTAAATACTAAAATATTATTGCTTAATATGCTAAAGCAGCTGCAGCTAACGGAAGCTGGAAAAGCTCCGGAGAAGCTTCGAACATTCCATGATTTACTTTTGGACGTGTTCAACGCCCAATTTAAATTAAATTAGGATTAAACATAAAATATAAAAATATAACATAAAATTGCACGTAATGTTTAAGGATGAGTTAATCAATGTGAAGAACACAACTATGCGTTAGGCGTTTGCAAAGCAACAATAAGACGCAAAATTGTGCAACATTAGCATTTCATTGTCAAGACTAGAGCTGCTCTCACAAATTAAGGCTTGTTCGCTACATCTCCTATACCTTAGAGTTTATATCCATTGCGAATTTTAGTCAAATGTCGACGAAAATAACACCTTTATGATAAGGCTTACCATGAGAGGCTAATCGAAAATGCTGTTTTTTTTTAAATGTTTACGTTACAGGGGAATACGAAAATAGATAAACATTACTACGGTAATAATAAAGCTTTAGCTAAAACAGTTCATTTAGTATATTATCAGGCTTATGAAGAAATTAAACTTTTAGAACTTTTTGACATTCAGTAAAATAATATAAAATTGGAATGCAATTATAAAGTTACATAGTGTATGTCATAATAGTCATAATTATGAGCTTATCATTTTAACTTATCATTTAAATAGATATTTTTAATTATACTGAATTATTAATTGAAAGCGGTGAATATATAGCGAATTTTAGTCAAATGTCGACGAAAATAACACCTTTATGATAAGGCTTACCATGAGAGGCTAATCGAAAATGCTGTTTTTTTTTAAATGTTTACGTTACAGGGGAATACGAAAATAGATAAACATTACTACGGTAATAATAAAGCTTTAGCTAAAACAGTTCATTTAGTATATTATCAGGCTTATGAAGAAATTAAACTTTTAGAACTTTTTGACATTCAGTAAAATAATATAAAATTGGAATGCAATTATAAAGTTACATAGTGTATGTCATAATAGTCATAATTATGAGCTTATCATTTTAACTTATCATTTAAATAGATATTTTTAATTATACTGAATTATTAATTGAAAGCGGTGAATATATAGCGAATTTTAGTCAAATGTCGACGAAAATAACACCTTTATGATAAGGCTTACCATGAGAGGCTAATCGAAAATGCTGTTTTTTTTTAAATGTTTACGTTACAGGGGAATACGAAAATAGATAAACATTACTACGGTAATAATAAAGCTTTAGCTAAAACAGTTCATTTAGTATATTATCAGGCTTATGAAGAAATTAAACTTTTAGAACTTTTTGACATTCAGTAAAATAATATAAAATTGGAATGCAATTATAAAGTTACATAGTGTATGTCATAATAGTCATAATTATGAGCTTATCATTTTAACTTATCATTTAAATAGATATTTTTAATTATACTGAATTATTAATTGAAAGCGGTGAATATATAGTTAGTTATAAATTAAAATTTATTAATTTTTAACATTTAAAAAAATGTAGGATTTTATAACTTTATAAAAGATTGTTGAGATGGAAAGAAAGATGTTTAACTTTACTGAACATGATTTCACTTTTAGTTCCACCGCTGGTTTCGCTAAGCCTTACGCTTAATAAACATGGCTGTGCCTTGTTTGTTGTGGTAGTTAAGCTCTTGTATTATTGCAATATCAAAATTGTGCTGACGGAGGATTTTAATTGTTGAATTTTAATTTGTTATTCTGTAATATCGAGGTTTCTGCTCGAACTCATTCTATGTTAAAATAGTCAGCTACTGGAGAAAATACGTTTCGCAGTTTACAGTCAGTTTCATTCAGTCAATAATTGACACGGACAAGCTAGGCAACAAATCTTTATAGGTTTGTTCAGTTTGATCATTTCGATATTGATTTATTTTAATATGGTCAGAAAAATGAATATTCTGTATTGGATGTGAATCGCTGTTTATGAATATTGAGAAATTTGGAGAAGTTTTGAAAATTTTATTGGTAATACTTATTATTTTGCAACTAAATGCAGTAAAACCGATGCTCTTATGCCCACACACTAGTTACCTTTGTAATTGTGCAAACAAAGTTGTTTCATGGAGAGCATGCAGCACTGGATTTGTCATTCATTTCAGTTTAAAATAGTGTCTTTTATAAATATATTTTTATTCTTTAAATCAATTTGAAATTAAAGTGATCATGCTTGATTTAAAATTTCCTACTCTTGGTATTCCAATTCAAGACTTCTTATTGAAGTTAAATAAGTTCGCAAATCCCAAATAACAAAATCATGAAGTTCATCTGCAATAATTTAAATATTTGGATCATGTTCTTGCATTTTAATTGGCTTATTGATGAGAAATGTTTTAATAGCATATTGCTTTGCATTCCCACTAAGATGTTCGTTAAGATCCATGTCATTAGGCATGCCGGCATGTAAACAATGTCAATGGTTATTGTAACAGGTGAAGAGATACTCCTGAAGTTCTAGGACCTTTGCCATGCTTCAGTCATTAACTCAATATGTTAATACATTGAATGTAGCTTGCATTCCTTGCAATTTATGAGTGCTTAGTTCTAAGTTTAGATTTTCTTTTGAAGTTTAGACTTGTTTGAGTTAAAAATCTGTCATTAACTTTTATTAAAGCTTCTGGCTGGTTGCAGTTGTTTCTGCTGTGACCTAGTAGGTCATGCAAGTTTAATTTGGTGCTCTGGTTTACTGTAGCTCATTTTGATAATATTGATATTTTATTAGTGATGCGCAGTTTATTTAACTTATCTTGATATCGAACTTCTGTATATAAAGTACTTAATTCTTTTAAAGCCTATGCATCATTTTTTTGTTTGCTTAAAGTTATGCAAGAAAATCAACAAGTTGTTTACAGTGATAAAACATTTGTTTATGACAATACATTTTGCTGCATTGTTAACATTAATTCATGGATGAAATGGTTTAGCCAGTCCAGACCTATGGATGGTATGTCGCTGAACAAGGGTCACGTCAATCGACCTTTGTCAACAGTTTCCATCAGGAAGTCTCCGTCCCTTCTCAGAAACCCATTTTCCATCCTCCACACGCGATCCAAGAGTGAAATGAATCCCGTAAGTTGAATCTCAAACAGTCAGAAACTTGACCATCAAAAATTATCATTCAATGTTGTTTTCATTGGTTCTTTATTGTTGTTTAAAGAATGTTTCTGAATGTCTGGTGATGGACAGTCGCAGGTCGCTCTATGCATGTTAACAATGTGATTTTAAATTAATAAACAAATAAGCATCGAATATTTTACATATGTCAGCTCTGAATAAGTCAGGTATTATGTCTTGCTAAATCCTTTGGTGTAGTTGTGGGATCAATATGCATCTTGTGCATTACAAACAAGATTTTTGATGCTACTGGCAGAGTGAACAATTCCGTGGCATTAATTCATAATTAATTACTAACTAGTAACGAGTAAGTAATGATTAGTTAATTGATTTAATCATTTTTAACTTGTTGCATAATTATGGGATCACATCATTCACTACGAAATTTGAGGTATTACACTTCCATAATGAAATCTAGTTATACTTTTATTTAATATTTTTGAGGTTGAGATGAGAAGTTTAAATAATTGTCCAAAAAAGGCTTGGATTCATGACAAAACTATTGCAACTAATTATGCTAATTAAATAAGCCTGGCAATTAATTATGCATGGAGCTTTTGTCTAATTGACTGGAATCCATGCATATTAATGAGGATTGGCATTCTTCCAGGTGATAAGCAGGATGAGACCCAGTGGCACCTCCCTCTCCAGACGCAACACGTTCAGATACAAAGGGGAGCACAAGTGGGTGGTAATATCCGACTACGAAGCCACAAGGAAGGATGAACTCACGCTCAGGAGGGGTACCAGGGTTCACGTACTTTCCAAGTGAGCTTTCAATCAATGGTGGCTGATTTAACCACCACCACCATCATCTTTACCATTGTAATAATTGCCTCGGGCTCATTCTTAAAGCTCGTCGTCTGACTACATTTCATCCAGTCTGCATGGTTTTGATATTGTATTAGCATTGATAATAGTAATAGTAATAAATTGCTTTCATAATGGTCAAAGATATCAAACTAACGGCATCTATATCCTAACATATTTTGTTAAATATATTTTGCATAACTTTTGACTTCCTTTAATAATGCCATCATCTGCCATCACCTTGGAAGGCACAATTATCTTGGAATTCTTTCCTTAACTTCAGTTGACCTTCCTAACCCATGATGTTTTTTTTTCAATTCTGCTCATTTTTGCTTATTCAAGAATTTTGTTGTTTTTGTTCGTTTCGTTCGAGGAGTTTTTAATCCGATAAAAAATCAAACAAAAATTGTCCGGGAATTCAAAGAGAACTCTAGAAGTAGGATTCGAATCGATATCATTGCTGCCAGATCCAGTCAAAACTGGCAGGGAAAGTGTTCTCTATGCACCAATTATCAGCTGGTTCTCTTCATTATGCAAAATACTTGCTGCTCGTGTCGAGTTGTTTCATGACAACAGCATTTCATAATTACTTTTATTCTTTGCTTTACGGACGACTTTTGCACCTTTATTTTCTAACACAGCATTAACTCTTTGAAGTTCCTGACATTCCTCAATCATTAAAAGTCATTTCTGTTGTGAGGATTGCTGACAGTTTTGAACATTTGTATTTGACACCCATAATAATAGTCACCTGTCTTACTTTAATGATGCTTGATTGCTTTTCCATTAAAGGTGCCAATTGAACAATGATTGAATGATCACTTATATTCACAACAAGCATTTTCATGTAAATTCAATTCTCTCCTCCAGAGATGCTCGAATTTCGGGCGACGAAGGATGGTGGGCAGGAGAGGTGGACAACCAGGTGGGCATCTTCCCGAGCCTCTGCGTTTCCGAACTCCTGCCGATAGAGATACAATTCAGAGAGTTGCTGCCGCTCGGCAACATGATCGGTCACGGGGCGTTCGGGAACGTACACAGGGGCGAATGGAGGGGTGAAGAAGTCGCCGTCAAGCTGTTTGTGGTTCCTTCTGTCACTTCTTCCGAGCACGTCGCGTCCGTGGTCGAGAGCATCAGGAAGGAAGCGCAACTGTTCTGGCTCCTCGACCATCGAAACATCATCAAGCTGATGGGAGTTTGTCTCACCCCTCCAAACCTCTGCCTGGTCATGGAATATGCCAGAGGGGGACCAGTAAGTCATGTCATCCAGAGGTACAGTCTGCCCCCGGAGGTCATAGTGGATTGGGCGACTCAAATTGCTCAGGGCATGAGCTACCTGCACGAGGAGGCTCGCGTCCACGTGGTTCACAGGGACCTCAAGTCGAGCAACAGTAAGTCCACAACATGTGCATTTTTGACTTTTTCTCTTTTTCATCCATTTGTACTTAACTATGTTTTCCTGGTTCCGTTTCTGTAGCTGCATTTTAAATGTTTTTCTGGGATTTCCATCACGTTAATAACTTCTTGGTCATTCAAAATACTGTTCAAAACCGTATAGTGTTTTTTTTTTTGTTGGAAATTGTTGAGTTTTTATTGTAGCCAAAGTCAGGTTAATTGTTGTCATTACTGACATTTATTAATTAATTAGCTTAATCAGCGTGATTATTTATGAAAAGTCTTGGTAAGCAATTTGTAAATTCTAGTATTTATTGTAAATTATAATTGCAAATAAATTGTAGGTGCAAACCAATTGTAAATCATTCAGTCGAGAGCTCGTAATTGTTTTACAACTCTTAAACGATTTAATTTTAAATAAACTGGAAATGTTAACACCAATTAGCAAGTAATATTATTACGATGCAAGATTGAAATTGTAATTATTAAAGATTAATAATTATTCAAATATAATTAATGCTTGTCCACTTTGAAATATGATTATATGTAAAGTTCCAACCATATATCCATTGGTTTCAACAACCAGGCACTTGTCCTTGCAATGCACCCTGCAGAATGAATGCATTCCACGAATTAATGATTTGAGTTTTATATCTCACTGCTATAGATAAGTTCTTATCTGGTTGAGCTGAATGTGTTTACATTGTAATTGAAATTATTTGGTTTTTGATTCTTAAATACACTTTATTGTGTTTTAATTGGGTGCTTTTCAGATGTATTCTTGAAGGAAGATGAAAGTTGTTGAACAATTTTATTGCACCTTTTTAGTCAATTACTTGGAAAACTCCATAACAATGAGATGAACATGGGATAAATAATTTTCTCCCCATTCTTGTTTGTTAATAAATTAATAATTTAAAACTTATTATCTTAGCATTAATTATTAATATATACTTAGTAATAAATATTAATTATTTAACAATAATTTATTAATTAATTTGTCATATTTAAATCCAATGACTTAGGTCTTTATCTGCTTCTTGGACAGAAAGTTATAGATTAGTGTCAATAATAATATTAACCAATGGCTTATGCATATTTAGTTCAAACATTTACTAACTATCGATGATAATAAATTATCTATTTAAGGATTATTATATTATAGAACTATTGTAGGACTTTCAGTCCTATTAAATTTTTAATTAACTATAATAATGTATTATTGTTATTATAATTATTATTATTATTTCAGTACTCCTCCTAGAGTCGATAGAAGGTCACAACCTGTACAACAAGACCCTGAAAATCATTGACTTCGGTTTGGCCAGGGAGGTGTCGCACACAACCCACATGAGCACGGCAGGCACGTACGCCTGGATGGCTCCAGAGGTCTTTAAGTCGCAAACCTTCTCCAAGGCCAGTGATGTTTGGAGGTTTGTGATTGAATTCTACGCCATCGATTTTCTATTTCTATTTCTGGCACACCGTGAATATGCATGTGTGTTTATTTTTATATTGTTATTGCGTCATCCGAGGTGCTGGACGATTCATAGGTTAGGGCTGATGACTCATGTTCTCTATTTTGTTAGGACATCGGCTTTATTTTTTGCGAGTCTATTTTGTTCGATTTTTTTTACTTATTCGTTTTAGTTGTTGCATGTCGCTACGTTGTTACTGTCATGAGATAAAGCAAACAATGTAGTTATAATAATGATAAGTTTATTTATCGCTTATGGCGCTATACAAATAGCAGATAGTGTAGCAGATTGGCATGTTTGAAATCATTTGCATTGCGCTTTTATATTTTCATGGATGTTTTGAAATCTATTTGCTTCAGAATTTTTTAAGCATTGACAACAAAACAATCATTGAGATTGTCACTTTATTGAATTTTCTTCACAAACAAGAAATTGCTATATTCTATAAAAAAAACTTTAATTTTATTAGGATTTGATCACTTTGCCAAATGAATACAAGAGTTAGAATGACGTTTACATGTTCAGAGAATTTTTTAAATCATGTTTGTTTATTGTCACATTCACCATCAATACAACAAAGCTCTGTGTCCTCCCTAACAGATGTTTCCTTGACATTTAGCACACAGACTGGATGGATGTGTGAAATTTTTGGACCAATCACTGATAGAACTTCATGGATGATGATGATTACTCAGGATGATCTCTTTATTGTTGAATGTTCCATGGTGATAGTGATTATGATGTGATATGAATAATGTTTTTGTTGTGCGGTTTTATGAAATGCTTTTCCAGTAAGTGTGAATGTGCAAATGGCAGATTAATGTACCAAGTTGATTTTTTTTCCTTTTGGAACGTTCCCTAGGATAGAAAATATTTAGAATTATTGAAACATACTTAGGACTCGAATTGATTAATGGTGATTTGACTTGTCAAAGGATGTTATTTAAAAGGAAGATTATTGTTATTACTTTCTTAAATTGTATTTATTTATAAAACCTTTAAATATTATATCTTTACATTTGTCAATTTTATTTCAGCTGCATTATGTTTAATTTAATTCAACAAACTTTCATTCTCTATTTGGTTGACTGTGTGCACGAGTTACAGGTTGGTATTTCTTGTTGCCTTGGAAACACTGCAACTGCATTGAATATGAAGAACTGGGCTGAATTCTTAAGCAGATGTCGATGAGGAGGACAACAACGAAGATGACGATGAAGATAATGGTGGCAATGAAGTGCCTAGAGAATTAAATTGTTTCTTTAAAGCTTGACATTCTTAAGCTGACCGTTAACTTGAATGTTGTGTTGCTGAATGCGGACCACTTCAGGAGATGTCTTGAATCATTAGAATCTTTAAATTGATTTTATTTTATTGTAAAACTTATCTTTATTATTTTTACTTTTGTTTCAAGTCAGTTTTCTGAGGAATGGAACAATTATTTTTGCTTCCTCCTTTAAAAGTTGCTCTTAAATTGTTGTGCAAAGAAATTGTTAAGATTTGTGATTTGCCCTGCTGTTATTATTTTTTTTATTTTGTGGTTTGCTTTTTATTTCAAAAGAATCACTTGAAATAAATGTTACAAATAATTGTTTAATAAACGATTAGAAAAGTCAGCCAGATAATTTTTATATAACCAGTTGTTTTGAAATGACAAAATTATAGATGACAAATATTTTTTAAATCACAGCTATGGTGTGGTCCTGTGGGAGTTATTGACAGGGAAGACACCCTACGAGGGATTCAACTTTGCAGCCATCTTGTACGGGGTGGGGAACAACACCCTCAAGCTGCCCATTCCTGACTCCTGCCCCGACAGCTTCAAGGAACTGCTTCAGAGTTGGCATTTTATGATGTTCAATGTTCGCATTATTAGCTCCAAACATGCAAGTACAGTAGAGATCTCGACAAACACAATAATATTACATAAACATTTTGTATTACAAATGCGAAAATATAATTTGGATAAGAATTAATAGTTAACAGTTATTATTTAATTAATATTACATCGACCTTTCAAACAAATGGGACAATTTCAGGATGTTGGCTCCCCGAACCCCACAACAGGCCGACGTTTCGTGACATTCTGTCCATACTCGAAACGATTGCAGAGTCTTCGTTCGTCGAGACCTCCAACGAGAACTTTCAACTCATGCAGGACGACTGGCACAGGGAGATCGAGGAGATGTTCCAAGAACTTAGACAAAAGGAAAAGGTTTGCGACTGAATTTTGTTTCCCTACAGTACATCTGAGTTTAATCTGTCAACTTAGTCCACTGAACAAATTCCATGTCGGTCACACATCGCATTGCATAACTGAGCAAATGTCTTGAATTCTTTGCCAGTTGTTCCAATTAGCTTCCATTTCCAGGAACTCCATCTGTTGGAAGATGAACTCATCCGAGCCATGGAGCAGCAAAAGGCCCACGAAGAGGAGCTCCACAGGAGGGAGAGGGACCTGTTGGGGAGAGAACTGGAGCTTGTGGAGAGGGAGATCCAGATACTTATCCAGCAGCAGTCCATGAACAAGCCGGAGAAGAGGAAGGGAAAGTTTCGCAAAAGTCGTCTGCAGAAGTTGAAGGCTGGTGGAGGGAAGAATATCAGCGAGCCATCAAGTGAGTTGTTTGGCACGATGACGATGATGGTGATAGAAAGGATTTGGCGATGCCATGAACATTAATGAGGGGACGGGTTTAGCTATTTTAGTTAATCAGTTTGGCTTTAATTATTCAAAATGTTTAATTTAAATTGAAAACAAAATATCATTTAATTTCAATTTGCACCCCTTAAAAGTCTCTTTATTGATCCATTTCAATAATTCTTCCCATCCCAAACAGATTTCCGACACAACTTCACAGTGCAACAGGAAAAACCAAGTCCCGTCAGTCCTCCGATATCTCCCGACTTCTTGCCGAGACTCACCATCGCATGTAAGCACTTTGTCGAAGGTCTGATAGTTATCGCCGTGCAATCCTAAGCAGTTTAATCGCAGTTTCAAATTTTACATCAGATATTCCTTCAAAATAGTTTTTTGAATTTCCTAAACTAATAATTTATAGTCATTTAAGACTCACCATAAGTTTTAATTTACATGAATATTTCAGATTATTACATATTAATATTAAGTAAGAAATGTAATACATTTAATACATTTTCGTGTTTTCTAATTGCAACCTAAGGTCCCTCAAAAAATTCCCTGACGAGACAAACATGGGGTCCAAGCATTGCTCAGAAGAAGGTGAGGAAGATGACATTCGGAAAGTTCGAGTGGAGTAGAAGTGCCCCCAACCTAAACAACAAAATCAACAGCAACAAACAACTAACGAGATTGGAAAGGATTTCAGGTTTCAATTGTAATTTATATTCATTTAAAACGTGATTTCCTGCAAAATAGCAACTCCAACATCAAGTTAATTTACAGTCAACATGACCAACTCAATCTACGAAATAAATCTGTTCATTGAGCAGATAGTGACGACAGACTGCTCAGCAACTACCACAAACGACCCAGTTGTTCCAGCTCGAGGCAGTCCAACAGCCTCGGAAGATTTTCCGATCGATCCCGTCCCCAGCTGGCTCTGTACCAGGCCGCTGCCGTCCTGGCATCGGTCGCGGCAGGCTTCGATGTCCGCATTTCGAATTCTTCCGCAATTCATCCCATGGTTCCCGGCGCGGTCGAGTGCGACGGCCGAGACGTACCATCCGAGGCCAACAGAAGAAGAGACGCTTATTTCTCAGCCATCAGAGATTCCTTCATCGAACCGGAAACATCTTTCGAGGACGGGTTCCTAAAATCTGCATCCTCAGACACCGTCGACAAGGCTGAAGGGCTGGCGTCGAACCGGGTGTACAGGTCGAGCATAAACTTCGAGGTGGCCGATTCCTCAACTGGCATCGGAGCTACGAGCGAAGAAAGTTCCGTAACTCCTTCCAGCGAGGACAACTACCGAACGCTCGGACCCATGTCCGGCTTTTCTTCCTCCATAGACGAGTGCAATTCCTCTCCACTATCCGTCTCCAACGATTCGAACGAAACGACAGGACTGAGGAGCAGGATGCAGTCCGCCAGGTCTTCCGATCGGAGGCAGGTCGTCACCTTCGAGGTGGCCGAACCGCACAAGAACAGCCCCATTAGACCGGACACCCTAAATTTAAATTCAGTCAACGATAAGAAATCCGAAGCGGAACAGCTCGGCAAGATCTTCGACGGCTGCGTTCGTATTTCGAACGGCAAGCACGCACCTGTCACTTCTCCGGGCCTCACTCCTCCCCACATAACTCACCCTCAGTTGGACATCATGGACATCGATGTTGAGAGCACGGCCAAAGACTCCCCGTCCACCTCATCAGTATCTGAGTCGGTTTTTGTTTGAAAATTGTTTTTTTTTAATCATATTTTGCCAGGCTGCCACAACTGTCCACACATCATTCCTCCCGCTCGAAAAACAGTCACCTCCTTTGTAATCATTGCTCCACTAAATTATTTTCTGCCTTTTCGTCCGACACGGAAGTGCCTCTTTCCCGGGGCCGAGTCTTGTTCGAGCCAAATTTTAGTTCGCATCGCATTTTAACAGTGAATGATTTGTTATCCATTGCATGATGAAATTTGTACATAATTCGCATGTCTTCGAAGCGTCCGCGATCGTGCTTTCCTTTCCGGGTGCTAAACGCCTTTTTTATCGATCGATAAGCAACTTCTAGTCCCTTCTGTCGACCTAGACCTTCACTAAAACAGCTAGTCATCCTCAGTTGCTTACAATCCTTACGGTCCCCTGGGATGACTTACTGCCGACTAGTTATTTTCTTTTACTTGCCCATGTGAAGTCTTTTGCGACATTTTCGTCCGATCATGATAACCTGGACAGAGTCTTTTCGATGATTAGTCTTTTTAATGGTGTGAATTATTTTCTGGCATTTTAAAGTATTTTATGACAATGCAATGTGCCTTTTGATTTCAAAGAATCGTGCCTCTTTGGTAAGTATTCAAAGTGATGGGAGTACTTAATAAAATTTTATCTAAACAATTTTTTCTTATTTGGAGTTCTTTGAAGATGTAGGATATAATTAAATAAAAATATTTGGAAAACTGAACAAATACCATAACATGGTGTTTCAGTATCATATTAAGCAAAATTAAATATTAATCTTTTCAATATAATGCAAAAAAGCACAGAAGCTTCTTTAAAGGCAGATAGATGTTAGATTAGAGTCAGCTGCTGGACATGGCCTTGACTAGCTTTTCTGTGATGTCGTGACCTGATTTCCAAGGGAAGACCAATGCTTTGAGTTGCGGGGGATGTTTGGCAAGCTCTTTATGCAAGCTAAATCCAATCCTTGGAAATATCAAATCGTTGGACGATAACTTTAGCGACGGGCACAGATCGTTCCAGCCATCGCCAATGAAGGCAACGACGTCATAATGTATTCCTTTGCTGTTGGATTGCTTTATGAAATCTTTCAAAATATGACCCTTGCAGAGATTGGATGTGCTTAGGGAGCACCAGTCTTGTTCGTGATAACCGCATATCTTGAGCAGGTCACCCTCAAAACTTGACTTGTTGGTGAACACAGCGGACACCATGTTGTCCAAATTATGGTACTTCAAAATGTGGTTTATGAACACCGAGTTGCTGTCAGAAATGATAATTATATCGCCACCAAGGTTTTTAATATCGATGAACAAATCTTTAAGGCCGCTAACAAAAGGTATTTCTTCGAGACATGACAAAATATGACGCTTCGTAATGCCTATATTTTCTAAGTAAACAAATATTTGACTCATATACTCAATCCATCCTGATCTCGAATACAAACTTATGACATTTTCAGGCAACGATTTCCCTTGAGGTATCAACTTTAAAATGTATTTATCGCTGTTTTCGTCGATGATTGTTTCATCGAAATCAAACGCGCATAGCAATTTGATTTTACTAGCGTCATTAGAATTCATCTGCTTATCGATTTACAAGCAGTGCAGCACAACTAACAAACACCGGAGACTATCACAGTGTAAATCGAGCGGCAATAGAATAAGTGACACTAAACACACCTTTGGAACCTAATTTCGTTAAAGGAAACAAAGTGGTGACATGTAATTGTACATAATAAATGCATTGGCTTTATTTAAGATTATTTTTTTAGTTTTAAGCATATTCCGTTGTAACGATATTTAAATGCATCAACTTCAAAATTGTAAAATGACTTCAATCATACATCATAAAAAAAACATTAACTTATAAGTACAACCATAATTTGTAATGTATTGGCACTTATGTATTTATCATTTGGGCTCAGAATCACTTTCAAGCGATTTAAGTTCAAGTCTAAATCATCTTAGTTATGCAACAGACTTTAATCGAATAAATAAATAAATAAAGGATGAAGCACTACGTGAAAACACAAAGCTTTATTTTATGGGTTGTTATCACAACATGCTATGAATCTGATATAAATTTTGAGCGAGCTTTTAGCCATCGATGTTTATCCAAAAGGAGAAACCCGAATCGAATGATATGACTTGATGTAAGTTATGATGAATTTATCGAAATATTTAAAATTAGAGAGTAAGTGTTAAAACAATTTAAAATTAGCAGATCGTAGATACACTTAGAAAACCTCTAGAAATTTCCTTGCCTTTGACCAGTTAAGAAAATGAAAAATCAATGGCCAGTGAATTTGAACACCTGTTCATGTTTCACTGTTGATTAATATGAACTTTTAAAATATCGCTTGTTTTTGAAATGTCTGTATTTTAGAGGCAATGATGAAGTAAACATACAATATATAAGCATCTTAATATACTAATAAAAATACCATAAAAAGACAGATACTAAAACTTTTAAAAAACTTAAACATTAAAAAAAAAACATGTAGTTAATTAGCACCTTCGAAGTTCAATAAAATTGAAAAATTTTTGACAAGCTTGATGTTCGACACCATCGACTGACACGAAACATCGTCAGTGCATTTTATTCCAGATGCTATTAATTAGCACCTTTAAAGCTCAATAAAATTGATAAATTTTTGACAAGCTTGATATTCAACACCATCGATTAACCTACCGATTGAGATTCTATAAAAAGGAGTGGTGAAGATTGCCAACTAATTTCGAGGTGTTGCGTTTACTCAGACGAGGTGATTTTTTTATAGTTAATTTCAGAATACGAATTAATTTTTATTAATTTATAAATCATGAACATATTTGTGCAGATGTTCAAGATAGTTTCTTGCTTTCTGTTGCTGAACGTGGTGTTAGCTTCCAACTTTGGATCGGAACAAGTAAGTTTCAAGATATTGGTTAATTACGGCACCTGAATATTCCTCATTTTCAGGGGGACAAAAACGACGACCCGGATCAAATTCCAGTTAACAAGGATGCAGTTGAAGTTAAAAAAGAGAGCGATCCAGTAAGTTTTAAAAAATAACTTACTTTCTGTTTTATTGACGTCCGTTGCATGGCTAGATAACGACGGAACAAATAATTTTCACAATTAATTCCTCTATTTAATGCCCAGAGAAAGGCAACCATGGAGTTCCATAAACAACCCGACGACCATACCTATACCGGATTCTCTTTCAATGTATCGAGTCCGTTGCTCAACCCCCTTGCTATCCTCTACAAGCTATTTGAGGACGAATTCGAGCTAGCAAAGGTTAGTATCTAAGTAAGTTTCAAGATATTGGTTAATTACGGCACCTGAATATTCCTCATTTTCAGGGGGACAAAAACGACGACCCGGATCAAATTCCAGTTAACAAGGATGCAGTTGAAGTTAAAAAAGAGAGCGATCCAGTAAGTTTTAAAAAATAACTTACTTTCTGTTTTATTGACGTCCGTTGCATGGCTAGATAACGACGGAACAAATAATTTTCACAATTAATTCCTCTATTTAATGCCCAGAGAAAGGCAAACACGGAGTCCCATAAACAACCCGACGACCATACCTATACCGGATTCTCTTTCAATGTATCGAGTCCGTTGCTCAACCCCCTTGCTATCCTCTACAAGCTATTTGAGGACGAATTCGAGCCAGCAAAGGTTAGTATCTATAATCTCAGTTTAGTTGATAGCACAGAATAATTGAGATATTGCTTATGAAATATTTAAATAAATACAGTAAGATGTTTTATTATGATAAATTATCCTTTACCTGATAATTAATCTTAACAATTTTGGTAAGATATAATTATTGATATTGATTGAAAGTTTTTAACTTAAAAAATTCATGTGTATTTAATAACTTAGCAACTTTTAATAGGGACATTAATTTTAATACATTTTTAAAAATGATAATTTTGGGATTTTTAGGACTGAGAAGATTCCGAGGAAGCAATTCAGTTGAATTCCGATGATACGCATGTGGCGAACATTCTAAATTACTTTTGAGAGGGACATTTCCCCATTTTATGAACTTGAAATAAATTGATTCCTGATTCATCTGATTCGATTAATTTTTGTCTTTTACTTCCCCTCACAAACGATGCTTTCGGTTCGGTTGGGCATGATTACAAACATCTAATTAATTTTTATCAAATATGTTTTAGGGCCTAAAGCATAATAAATATTTATTCTACAAACAATGTAATGAAAACAATGAGATCAATTCGATATTTTTCCGGCAAATAAATTGGCACTTTAAACCACAAATCATAACCATTTTGGTAGAGCCTTTTTAGTAAATATTTGTAAACCATGCATCAGTCGATGAACTTGCATACTCTACTTGTGCTGATGTCAAATATGCAGATTGAGTGAGTTGCTCTGGAACAAGTTGTCAAGACATTCTTGCTGATACGACCGGAGGCGAAGTACTGGTTATGTGGTGCCTGGAATGTCGTTGCAGTGGGTGGTGACGTTGTCGAGACAGTTGTGTCAGCTTGTATTAAGTGTTGAAAATGTCGAGTTGCTAAAGCTGAGATGGCCTTGACTCTCTTGATACTTGTCGCATTGTAGGTCCCTAATTGTGTCGAGCTTATTTACAGATTATGATTATGATCATGGTCTGTGACATGATATAGATTGTAATTGTAGTTGATCGTTGATGCCACGTTGATTGCAGTTATTCTAATTCTCAAAATAATATAAGTTATAATTTTAGCTCTCATTCATAATGTTGGAAATGATAATTACAATTAAAGCAGTTTGTTTCTTCATTATAGATGGAAATAATGTTTAAATAATATTACATATGAAATGTTATTTTATTATTATTTATTATTTTTGCTTTGCATTGTTACATCGTATACAATCCCATTATTTATTTTTAAAATAGTAATCTTTCAAAACTCATGCATCTTGTTTCGTCTTCCAATTGTCATATAAAAGTGAATATATTCTTTCGGTAAATATTTGAGAGGCAGGAACAAAAACAAGATTCTGTTATTTTACAAAAGTCTCATCTAGTTTGGTCCAAAATTGCATTATCTCTTCTGCGCCGGTGTCATCTTCACAAAGATAGCGTTTTAGCCGGAACCAGCGGCGGATTTAGATTAATATTTTCCAATCTAAATCTAATTTAATACGACTAATATTTTTTGTCAAAAAACTGTAAATTATGTTTAAAAAAATGTTAAAAGCTAAATTAGATTTCATTCATCTTTTTCTTAGATTTTAAAATAAAGGAGGAGGGTGATAATCCTCATAAACCGCTAAATTCGCCACTGCGCAAATTTATCTGAAGAGCTGACGGTTGTGCTAGCAGCTATCATGCAATTTTATCTGCTATTTGCGATTCATTTTTTTTAAACTCTTGTGACTAAATTTTACGATTTGTATAAAAAAGAATTTGAATAACACGCACGACGGGGCCAAATCATTGGCCGAGAGACGCGGTATTGTGGAGAGAAATGGGCCCAACGCGTGCTCTCAAAGCACCATGAACTAAAGACTAAACCGCGGTCAAATCCGGAAAATGTCTATCTCCGGTTGCCTCTACAAAGAAATTATAAAGCTCAGTTTGCATGTGTTAATTAAGTACACGGTATGAAGAAGCCACTGAGAGTTTTCAAGACCGCTTTAAGCAACTGCGGGGGATGCGATCGACATAAACAGGCCAAAGAAAGCCTCATATAGTCAAAGTTTGCTGGTGCAAAGCAAGTAGCATGCGACATGAAGAAGCCATTAAGAGCTTTCGTAGTCGCTCCAGTGTTGGCAGCAGTGACCGGCGTAAGAAAGCCAACGAGTGCCTCTCATAGCCGGCGGTGAGCGTTAGGTCCCGGGAAATAAAAAACGATAGGGACACAGGGCTAATCACCGGATGCGACCCGCCACCCTCTCCCGAAAACGTAAGAAGATTCAAATGGCCGAAACGTTTGAAGACGAAGAAAACTCATTATCGGCTCCAAGGCAGAGTTTTAGAAACGCACACATAGTATAAACACAACAGTAGTAGTACAACTAGCACAAATAGTACAAGTATTATAAATAGCACTACTTTACTGCTTCACTGGTACTTCTATCGAAAAGTGTATTTCATTCCATTTTTCTTTGGAGAAAATGCCCAAATAGTTTTTATAGTAGCGATAACCACTTTAAAAACTGTTAAAAGATTTAGGACATGTGCTACAATAAGTCCATGAATGTCTACATATTGAGTGGCGGATTTAGAGGGTCTTCTTCACATGTGATAAGTCCATATCGTGTCCATATTCTCATGAATTTTTTTAAAACACGCTGACAACATCTCTGGAACTTTTAACTCTCCTTAAAATTCCAGACAATGTTTAGCTCGTTTTATGCTTTTCTTTGTCCTCTCACCATATCGCTAAGACGTTTTTCCAAACCCATCCTTAATAAAGCTGACTAAAAAATTCAAAGCAATCGAAAAGTTAGTTGACAATGTTCTTTATATATGGAACACCATTATAATAGCTAGACTTTTTGACCCTAGCGATAAAATGTTATTTCCTATACATTCTTAATCTTTGAAGTGCTTATTAACAACATCAAAAATGGATTTTCCAATAAATTTCATTCACATCAAATTTTGATATGCAAAACTTTTGCTAAATTTTTAGTGTTAATAAAAGCACAAAATAACCGAACCTTGAGCAAATATATATTGCAATTTTTAGTTAAATTGGACAAATTGTAAGATTCGTATTCTGATGACAAGCACGATGACAAGATGATTTTATGTAAAATCGAACATAACGCGAATAAATACACAAATAAACATCAAACCAACAGATTTTTACGTTTAGTTATGTATTCAATTCAAATCAAATCAAAAGATTTTTATTTATGTATTTCCAAATTAGAAATGTTTTTTGTTAGCTAGAAGCACTGTAATTTAGCTTGTCACGATTTAACTAGTCACGATTCGTTGGACGGACAGTAAAGCGTCCACACGACTTGCAGCAACGACTTCTGGTTGCTTCCTGCATACAAACTTGAGGACGGTATTTCACTATTTCGCTGCATTGGAAACCCTGGGAGAGGTGGCTCAACAAGTCGTCATGATCGCCATCGATGCAATAATCTGAATCAGTGTTGTGTAAGTTTTTAATTACTCAAATTTTCAAAGTTTTAATATTTATTTCATGAATTATTGCAGATCATCCTTACTAGATCAAAAGCACTGGATAATATTTTTTAAAACTAGATATGTAAAATGCTATTTTAAAAATAGATTTGAACAGTTTTATCAGGAACGAATTTATATATATATATATATATATATATAAAATTGAAAAGCCATATGTAATCACCTTTGACTAATTCAACTTTTCCACAAGAAGCGCAGCAATATTTCTGAACTTCATTATTATAGCATAAACTTGGAACACTTTCAACCATTGGTTCGCAATAAGAATACCAGCGGTTACCCCATTCAGCTTGGTATACCAACATGCCCATGAAGTCTTCTTTACAAGAACCTGGGAAAATCATTTAATCAGAGCAGGTATCGAAATGTAATGTTTGAATGCGAAATTGAGATCATACTTGTAAATGAAGCGTTGGTAGAGCCTATTATGGAACCAGTACTTGCGTTAGTAAATGAATTAGTGAAAGAAGAGGATGTTGCGCTATCAGTGTCTGAAAGTGTCGTTACAAGTGCTGTGGCAGAAGGAATACTTGGGGTGATTGGTGAGGCAGAATCGTCATAAGTAGGTTCCGTTTCATTTTTTTTTAAAGAGAAATAAGTGGTGCATGTTTGGCAACAGTATCGAGTGGAGAGATAACACACTTCAGGCACCATTTTTGAGCAGCCATCACCTCTGTCTCCATAAAGGCAATTGGCATCCAATGGGTTCTGAACGAGAGTACTGCACGTTTTGCAGCAAGTAGTAGCATAATATTTATTGTAGCAGTCCCTCGGTTCAAGAGCGGCACATGCGTCGATGGTGTCTTGACACCCTGTCGGTGAAATAAAACGATTTGAAAATCAATTGAATCCTAGATCAAATGTTAATAATTTGGATCTATCGATTAGGAACTAAAACTTCATTCAATAAAATTTAATGCAACTAAATTTCAGAGAAGTAGGAGTTTTGAGGTAATAATTATTTTAAAATTAATTAGACATCGATTTATTTAGAATGGCAAAAGTGCATTTCAAATAAATAAAATTATAATTATCAAACCAATAATTTAGTATAAGCTACATGGTTTATTAGAAAGCATCTAGAGTACCAAAGAGTAACCTTTGAAAGTTACATTAGCAGCTAATACGACCTTCTAAACATGAATTATCAGTAAATATTTTTAACAAAAGCAATTTACTATCCACCTCCTTGAGTCCGATTTCCATCGCACGATGCACAGCATTGACTTTTGAAATATTTGCACATGTCAGGCTTCTCATAGGCTAACTTTGTGCATAGTGACGGGTACAAAGTTCGATCTCCGTTGACACACCTCTCTGATAAAGTATAATTAGATTAGGGTATTGAGAACTAAATTGGTTTCTTTCATTTTTTTTTTCATTTAAGTTTTTTAGCTTCACTCTAAACAGACATCTTCTGAATCGTTTTCACAATTACTCTTGCAAATAAAACATAAGAAGTAGAAATTAGCATGTTAAGTTTTGCATAGATTGTTTTTTTTTTAAATTCTCTAAATCAGAATTCGAAAGTTCAGTAAATAATAAATTAATGTAATTTGAAGAAACACAGGTTTAAAAATCATGTTTATTTGTAAAACATCATAAGCGTCAGGGACGCCCAACCATTTGTGTAACTCCGCATCCCAGGAGCGCATTATGGCGGTGCAAGCTGGATTGCGAACACTACATGTAACGACCTCTGCTTTTAACGGCGTTTAACGCTACCCTCTAACTTGCACGCCTTTCAGCCTACGTTACTTTGACACGCTTTGTGCTGGCAAGTAACAAAGTAAAAGTAAATCTGAAAATCTCACTTCACATGCTTGATATGCAAAAGCTAAAAATTTTCTGCATTTCGTTACAAGCAAAATTACTCGGATTGTAAAATATGTTAAAATAGTTTTGTTAATTGTTCTAAAACTATGTTATGCGATTCTGGGACACTCGGAAGTTGCTGAAAGTTGCAGTTTTAAAATTAACTTGTTGGTGTGAAATTGGCGATAGAAGCTTTTATACGGAAATACTATGGCACATCAACTTAAACAAAGAACATGTTGTTAATTAGCACCTTCTAAGTTCAATAAAATTGATAAATTTTTGACGAGCTTGATGTTCGTGTTGAACATCGATTGACACGAAACATCATGAGTGCATTATACTCTTGCGTTCTCCAAAACCATCTCATTGTTGAACCAAGACCTAATTATTATATGAGTGTGAAGACTGCAATTATCTGCAACTTTTAAACAATTCAAAATATATAAAAAGATTAAAAAACTAGAGATATGCGGCTAAAATCTCAAAAGGCGCAAAAAATAGAGGTACTTGATAATTATATTTAAATAATTATATTTATTTTTACTCAATTTTTGACTCGATTTTAACATAAAAATCAAAATTTAAAATATTGCCACACGGTTCCACAAATAATTATTACAAAATTAGACACGTTAACACAATAATAAAAATTAAAATATATTTTTTTAAATATATGTATTATAAATTTTAGGGTTGATCATTTAGAATTTATCAAAATTCACACGATAAGGATATAACATCAAGAATTACTTTAAAAATATTAGTGCGCCCGCATGGCCTAACGGTCATCAGCTATGCAACGGACGTTAATAACAAAACAAAACGTTTAAAAATGTTATATATCGAATTTAAAACGTTAGCCAAATCTTTATAAATAATGTTTTATTAACGTCCGTCGCATGGCTAGATGATTAGAACGAATCCGCGCTGCCATCGTGAGATTAACTGTCGTAATGATTCCAATTGAATCTTCATTTTAATAAAAAAACAAACCAAAATATTATGAGCAAAACAAGTTCATGCAAAGATATATTATATTTATTTAAATTTTATAAAAATTGCTTTTAGAATATGTATTAATTGTATTGTCAATCCAAGTGAGAACATCGAAATGATTTTTGTCTATTTTATTGAAAATGTCTAAAATTATCATATACATTTCTGTGGGACATATGTACCCCCCTTAGCTACGCCTCTGAAATAATCAACTCTACAATATGTAAGCGGTGGTACTTTCTCAATTCTATCCTTAGGTAGATTGTTCATCTTTTATTCATCTAATTTTTTTCTCTTATTGCTCTACATTGCACACATTCCAGTGGATCATAAATTGAGCAGATCATTGATAACATCCCTCTTTTTGTCTATGGACTCAATCTTAAATTTAAGAGAGTCATTTGCTAATTGCCACTGTATTCCGAGTGCCCTTTCAATTGTTGTAGAGCAGTGTTTCCCAACCTTTTTCATGCTACTGCCCAGAGATGGGCTTTAACTACTTAAAAAGGATTTTTAACTATTTTTATAAAAAAGTAATTAGTAACTATTTATTAACTACTTTTTAAATAAGTACTTAGTAACTACTCACTAAGTACTTGCATAGTAGTTAACTACTTTTTAATTATTTTTTAAATACTTGTCAGTTGACATTTGATAAAATTAATTTTCTGGACAACTGAACAAGACATAATTTATTAGCATATTTATTTACACTAGTGTAACATTATCAACAAAATTTTATTGCCAAGTTAATAAAAAAAAGAAGTATACAATGGATGTTTTAGGTGATCTCTTAAAAAAATCATGTCAATATGATTATCCGATAATTTACATAAAATCTGTTACATAAAACCTGCCCTGCTACATTAAAAGTCTTTCAACTGCTGCCGATGAATGCCGCACAAACAGTTGGATAATTGAGTAGACTTTGTACATTCATCAAGCTATATGCTGAATTCCAGTTTCTATTATCGGACCATATATGGACCTAGGCCAGTTCGCATAGCAAGGACCACCTTGTTGATTAGGTATGATTTTGATAGGTGGCAGTGCCTTTGGACATTTTGAACCAAGCATTATTTCAATTTCCACATTTGAACCTGGCTCTGGAACATTCCTCTTAATTCTTTTAAGTAAGGCCAATGGTCAAATATTTTAGATGTAAGTATCTCATTTTTACTTTCAGAACTTCTTTAGTGGATACATCTGGCAATTCAAATTTAACAACGCTATCATTAAGCCTTGAATCACATTTAATTTTCTCCTGATTTTCTCTGGTGATTGTTCGAATAGAAATTTCTCTTGCATTGCAATCGCTTGCTAAGATTTTATGTGATGAAATAAGCAGAATTCAAATCATCTAGCGATGCATAAATATCTTCAACTTTGGTATGATCAGATTCGTGATATACTTTGACTTTAACAACTTTGATTGCCGCGCAATCGCTACTTTTAGCAACAATCTGATTAAATGAGTTTTCGTTAGTTTCCAGTGATACTGGTCTAATTACTATTATTGCTGGTCTTTGCACAATAACCTTTTGCAGTAATTGCGCATTAATGTGGGATGTGAACCTTTACAAACTTGACATATCTTCTTTCTCTTTTCAGCCATGTGTAATAATATATTATTGATAATGATTATTATTATATATGTCTTCCAAGATATCTTCCAAATCAAGCAAAACATAAATTATCGTGTACAAATTTTTAGGGATCTGTTACAGATTCAATTGCTGATTCAAAACTTATTAACCATTCTTGGTATATAAGAGGATCTCCATTGAATGAAAACAATTCAATCTTTGGTAACTGCATCAATTGCAATTCACTAAGATGATCAGATTTTTTGCATTCCTTTATTTGAATGGCAGCTGGAGCTTTGAGAATCTCTTATGTCTATGTCTATGGTTCCAAAATGGATAACAAAGGAGATACTGATGGAATGATTGAAGGTTGCATGTCGGTTGCATTATAATCTAAATTATGCAACTGCTCTGAATAAACATCTATTTCTGCTTCAAGCATTGCCTATTTTTTTTCAAAGGCAAGTTCCATATATTTCCTCTGAAAATAGAATTCTTGTTATCTAGAAGCCAATTTTACTTTCTTCTCACAAATTGAATTCTTCAATTTTGAAGATGCATCACTTTTCTTTGATGCAATATAAATCTGAGACACACTTTTTACTCTTTCTTCTTTGCTTCTCTTTGGGTGTCAACAATTTCTTCTTCCAAACTGCACAGTCAATAATTGCAAGACTTATAATCTCAATGTTATTTCTTGTAACTCCTAATAACCACAACTCAGTGATTTGATAACATATTCACTAAAAACACACAACTCACTTATAATGAGGCTGTTTTCTTATTGAAATGCCTATAGAATTCAGCAAGAAGCTTTTGAACAATCAATATATGGACTGAAGAAATTTGGAAGTCTTTCCGACTTTCCGGTTTTGTTGTTAGAGGCGCAAGAAAATCGATTAATATCTTAAAATATTCCAGCTGATTGTCTACTTTTTTTATTTGGAGGAAGCTGGCGAGAAATTCTTTCTGCGACTTGTCATAGGTGCCAGATTTTATGAAATAATTAACGGTTATATGATTGATTAATGCTCCCAAGCTCTGCATCCTATGGAAAGACAAACCCTGTTTCAAAAAAGACCTATCTTTCATTGGCCTTTGGAACACTGAGTCCAATAGGCTAGCTTATTTATTCATGTTTGTGATTCACTTTTGACTAATCACAACAACGGGAGCTACTCTGAAAGCATCACTGGAAACATCTTTGTGTGGAAAGATGGTATATTGACAAGGGTGGTAATGGCAGCACTTGATGGTCCAACATTTACCATGTTTACCGCTCTCACAAGCATACTCATGGTTAGCGGGGCAAAGGATAAAAATAGGTCAGTGTAAAAATAGCTTGTGTCCCCTTCAGGGATGGCCAAGTAAAACTGTGGTATCATGAGCTGAAGAGATCAAAGCAGTTCAAGATTCCAGTCATTCAAGAGGTGGGGCTTGTGGTTATTAGATCCATTTCCAGAATCAGGGTTATACAGTATGAGCATTTAAATTTGCTTCCTTTATAATGACTAAATTTAATTTAACAATTACAGTCGAACCCGGTTATGTCGCCGGCTACTGTGTTTGTTAAAAAGCATCGAGATAACCAAAAATCAATATGGCGACTGCATCTTAACATGTGCTTGTAATTTCTTTGTGCGTTAATAAGTGAAATTGCATATGCTTTAGGTTTTTTTTCATAACAGCAATTGATATTTGATATTGATAACAGTAATATGTAAATACATGTTTGCTAACAACAAAAGACATGTGTGAACCGACTAACGGCTCATTCATCTTCATTCTGATCGCTCACGAAATGGAAAATTTTCACTGATGGAAAGTTTTGTTGCTTACTTGTGAACCATTGAAAACACTGCGTTGTCAACATTTTTGTGCTCAGCCACTCTGGGTTTTTATCTTGTTAGATCAAAGACAGACTGCTAGTACATTTGCTTTATCACATCAGCCTTTATTTTCAGTTCATTTTCATGGTTGTCGTGGTTATGGATATATAATATAATATTACTTGCATAATACATAAAGTTCCATAATAACATATAATAACATTAGTTTGTATAATAATATATTTATAAAATTTATATATAGTGAGCGTTAATATAATATTTTAGTATGTTGTTATTTCCAAGCAGTTTTGATATTACATTGTTTGTTGCAGCGTCAGTGGCCCCGGAGTAAAGGGAATGTGGCCCAAGTGTGGGTCACCTGATCATGTGAACTGTGCTGCCCAATCGAACGATGGAAAGAGTTTGCTGACAAGGGATGATTTGGCAGTGCATTTGAAACGCAACAAAGAAACAAAGAATAACACATTTTAGATTTGAAATTAATCTGTTTATTACAATCATGAGAAATGGGTGCCCCTTAGATGGATGCCTTTGATCAGAATGGTCTGGCCGGACAGGGACATCAGAGCGTGGTGCCAGAAAATCAAGATCCACCGACGCAGTACCACGTCGCCAGCAACATTATCTCTGCCGAGCTGCCGGTTCCAGCACATCCACCTGGACCTGGTGGGACCACACTTCCCCGTCAGATGGATACACACATCCTCACGTGTGTGGATCGACTCAGAAGGTGGCCAATGGTGATACCTCTCAGCAACACCTCAACAAAAGCCATCATCAGGAGTTTCATGGATCTCCAACTTCCATCACCACTGACAGGGCTAGACAATTTTCTTCTCATATTTTCCAGCAGATGTGCAAGTTTTTAGGCATTCGCCACATAAGAACAACGGCCTACCATCCTGCTGCCAAAGGAATGATGGAACGCTTCCACAGTCAACTCAAGTCAGCACTCATCGCGCAGAACTCCACCAGGATGCCTGGACGTATCTCCTACCCATGGTTCTTTTTGGGATCCGGGCAACCCTCAAAGAAGACCTCCAATGCTCACCAGCCTAACTAGTCTACGGGACAACATTGAAATTACCGTGAGAACTTTCAACATCAAGCAACTCCAATCCGCTGATCGGACATTCAAGCTTCGTGGATCGTCTAAGAGGACAGATGCAAGGTCTCAAGCCTCAACTGCCTAGACAGCAACCCGAAATACCTGGCCACTACACCGCAGGTACTTTTCCGTGTCGATTCCAGCAAACCACCGCTTCATCCACCATACGAGCGCCATCAGAAAGAATGGCCGGGATGATACAGTTTCAATAGACAGGCTCAAACCAGCGGTTATTCGCCAGACTTCAGTCCCGCCCACCAACCCATCCACAGCACCAAGAACATCACTCGGAGTACCAACAACCATCCCAGCTATCAACCCAGCAACACCACTGGCTCAACCTCAAACTCGTTCTGCACGAAAAGTTCACTGGCTCAAGAAACTTGAAGACTACGAGCCCTGATCTTCCGTTCGCCAGCTTGCTCTCTGGTGGGGGAGTATTGTGAGACACTGAACTTTGTACTACTTGCATCATCACACATAAGCTCCAGGCGTGCAACACTAGGAATGCAGGACACTGAACTCCCACTTGCACCATCACACACACCTGATTCCAGGGACTCTAGGAGTGGAGTGCAGACACTGAACTTCGCCCAACTTCTCCAGGCTACAAACATGCAGGAAAACGACAATGACTCGGTGCATGGTGGTGGACTCCTTTGTTTCAAGGCCTGGCGAAAGTCTATTTAAAGAGCCAGAAGGAGACACTGAATCACTGGTTCGCCCTTAGTGGTCTTCTTCGCTTGATTCTCTTCTCAGGCCTTTTGCTTTGGTCTCATTTGATTTGATTTCTTTGTTTTCCTCGACTTCGTTTTTCTTATTTTTTTTTGTGTTCGTCTTGTATTGATGTACTTTGATTGTTAATAAAATTTGTACCATATATATTTAGTTTGTTTTAGTAGATCATATACAGCCGCAATACTGCAAATGCTCGCATAAACTGGAAGCTGGTAGATGGATCCTGCAAAATAAGCGCAAAGATAATTAGTTATTATTTCTTAGATAAGTTAATATTATTATTAACTAATTAATATCTCTTGACAAGATGTAAATGAATAATAAAAGATATTAAGCATTGGCATTGATCATCAAGAGCATTACAATCGACACAAATGTAGGTCCCCTGAACCTGATCAAACCCCTTAACCCCTTAACCCATTACCTTCCATCATTCGATCTACTAACTCACCGACTGCCGAAAAAGCTTATTTCAGAAATGCAATGACATGAAACCAATCACCAGTCAAACAGGTCTATGACAATTTTCCAAGCAGATTAAGTAGTCTATTCATTAATCATTTCATAACTGAATTGGAATAAAAATTAAAAACTGCGCTACTCACCATAGGCCTGTGTCGGTGTAGCAAGTGTTGACAGACTGAAAACTCCGGTAACAAGACGAGTCTGGTTCAGGAAAGGAATCGAAGAAATACAGTCCAGGCAGTTATCAGTTGCTGCAACTTCAAACTTGGCTTTAGCATCTCAGAGGGAGACATACAGTCTGGTTACAGGATTCCCAGCAAAAGTGGCCCTCACCAGATAAATGCCATCTTCACTTCAAAATTGGTCAGAGACAGAGTCTATGCTCTGAGAAAATCACTGCACAAGGATAATTCATCAAAGATCTATATCAAAGAAACATTTAACCAAGTCAAACTCAGAAATCTTTGCCAAAGCCAGGAAACTTGTAAAGGAAAAAAATTCTCATCAGCATGGAATGGTCACGTTTACTTCAAGAGAGGCGAAAACTCTGGGTCAAATCGAGTTTACAACTTTCTTGACTTGGAGAAATATTAACTTCGTTTTGTTAGATGTCTGCGGTTTTCTTTTCCTCTCATCATGGAGTCTCTGTTTCATGAAGAAGATAAGTTTTCATTTTTATTTGACTCTGCTTTTGACCCCAACAATTTAGACAGTGTTTTTTGGGCTGGATGAGCATGTGACTTGGTCAGACCATATAAATTATGTCTTATCCAAGATTTCAAAAAATGACGGAATATATTGAAATATTGTTACGACATACCCACTTCTTATGAATAATTTCCTTACAAATTAACATATCTTGCTGAAAACTTCAGCAATTATATAAAGCACCATTTGTAAACATCGTGCAAAATTTCCTTTTATGTGGGTTAATGGTTCCCGTAAATTATGCAAATGAACCATATTTGGCCTGGAAATATTATTACGACAGTTTCCTGGGCTCGTTTCATCAATTTCAAGGTCTTATTGGAAAGATCAAACATTAATTTGTCATTAAGAAGGCTATATAAAGGAGTGTAAAATTCAAAACTTTCTTGTACATTCATTTCATCATGGGGAAGAAAGCAGGTTTGACAGAAGGAGAAATAGGACAAGTTAAGGCCGTTGGGAAGGCAAACTATTCAATAACAAAGATTGCAAATGAGTTGAATAGGTCAAGAGCTGTCATCAAATGTTTTTTGGATGATCCAGACTCATATGGGAAGAAGTACAAGGGCGGAAGACCAAAAAAACTCTCGAATCAGATTCAGAGACGTCTCATCAGGGAGGCTTCACAAGGAGAATATTCGTGTAAACAGCTAAAAGATAAGCTGGATTTGGATGTCCATGTTAGGACAGTCTGCAATTATCTTTATTCAAGTGAACAGCTGAAATACGAAATGCGAAAGCGAGCTCCAGCGTTGAAAGTCCATCACAAGAAAAACGCCTCCTCTGGGCCAAAGAAATGGTCGGCTACAACGAAAGATGGGAACGCGTAATTTTCACAGATGAAAAAAAATTTAAACCTTGATGGGCCAGATGGCTATAAATACTACTGGCATGATCTCAGAAAAGAAAGAGATGTTTTTTTTAGCGGAAAACATGGAGGAGGTTTTGTGATGGTCTGGGGAGGAATTTCAGCATTTGGGAGGACTGAACTGGTGATTTTGAAAAGAAGGCAGGACTCTCAGAAGTACATCAAAATGCTCAAGGATCATCTCCTTCCTTTTGCTGAAGCAAAACAACATGAATTTCAACAAGATAATGCTCCTATTCATGTTTCCAAGGCAACCAGAGCATTTTCCAGGAGTCCAACATGCAAGTGATGGACTGGCCTGCGTGTTCACCCGACTTGAATCCGATTGAAAATGTCTGGGGCCTTCTTTCAAGATCAGTTTATGGCAATGGACAGCAATATAACACAGAAAATGAATTGAAAGAAGAGATTTGGAGCGCCTGGAGAAAGTTGGATGAAAAGGTCATCAAAACACGAATTTTCTCTATGAAGAATAGGTGCACAGATGTTATTTCTAAGAAAGGAGGACTGACATCCTATTGAAACATTATTTCATTTAGTTTTAAATAAAAATTTTTGCCAAAATACTGAAATTCATGAGTTTTTTGGTAACCTGTCGTAACAATATTTCTATGCAAAAAAAATGGATTTTTGTGGGATTTGTGCTTAATTCTTGATCAAAGTGAAAAAAAATATATACGAGTTATATTTTTTAAGGATATTATACAGTTCTTCTAAATTTAAACTTAAGTTATTACAAAAAATGGGGACTGTCGTAACATTTTTTCTAGCACTGTATCTAAGATTCGGTTTTATATTGACATATCTGTTTCACTCATGTTATACTATACTTTCTATCTATATTTATCATACTGCAACATTGTTTGGGCTTCAAATTACACCACAAGACTAAAATGCCTTCACACATCTCATAAACGCTCTCGTATTCTCTTTAATATTCCTTCTGCGTCATCTTCCAAGCCAATCTTCTTCGAAAATTCAATTTTAAACGTTTACCAAATAAATGACTTTCTGATTACTGCCTTTATGTATAAATATTCAAACAATCCATTGCCTCATTCATTCAATAACTTTTTTAAACTGTTCATTCGTACATATTGCTTGCGGTCCGTCGACAAATATATACCTGAAGTTTCTCGAACCACGCTCAAAAAATGTTCATTGAAGTACTCTGGCATATTTTCTTCGATTCCCATCACCATTATTTCCTCTAAATCCACATCTATTTTCAAATGTACTTACAAATCATATATCCTGACTAAATAAAATCATCTCACGTGGATTTTCTTAACTGCGTCCGTTCCTTGTGTTTTGGAACTGCCACCTTATTTTTGAACTTCTGGATGAAATCTTAATATTGTGATACTCGGCTTAAAATTTTTGACTTTGGAACAGGCAGCCCATCAGCAGGAGTATATTCGGGCTGACCTTTTTACAAAAGTATGACTGTATATAATTAAGCTGGTTATTTTTGTAACTAATATTTTTGTATTAATAAGTCTCTCTCAAACAAAAAACTGGTCAGAGGTTTCCTTCGGCTCACAAATAACCCAGGACCGAGGTCGTGCTCAACCAATGGCATGATTGTACGAGCCCAGTGACGGATTACCCATTAGGCAGAGTAAGCAAGTACAACATGTAAAAGCTATTCCTTTGAATATAAGACAGAATGGTGGAAGACTCTTAGTCTTAGACAAGAATCTTAAAGCTTTCTGTAAAAAAAGAGGAATGTTCGAATGATCCTCAACTGGCGAGCATAGTATGATAACCTCAGTTAGTTAGACTAGGGAAATGCTAGGATGAAAAAGTGTGGATTAGACACCTAACCTGCAAGCTGTTTTGTATCAAATCACTGACAGTTGTGTTGCGAATGCGACATGGTGCATGAAAGCGAGGTTCTCTTAAGAAACGTGAAAGATTGAGACCAGTGGGAAATGGATTCGCAAAAATTCAGGCAGGAATTCGGAGATTGGAAATTTATAATGATGCTCTAGAAGAAGATGACATAAACTTATTTGACTAATTTTAAAAAAATACACTAACTGAGGGATTTTCTAACATTCTTGCAAAATATTCATTTAATAAAAATTGCATGTCGTTGTTTTTCACCCTGGAATGATTATGACTATTCAAACAATTTCCGACTTACAACAACTTTGGTATAACTATAATTTTCTCGTAGTTATTATCATCATCTCTTTTGAGTTTTTTGTTACTAAGCTTTGGAGCTCCGACAGGGATCCTCAGAGGAGTTTTTTCCGTTTCTTTAAACGTTTCGGCCCTTTGAATCTCCTTACGTTTTCGGGAGCGAACCGCATCCGGTGATTGTCGGTTTTTGTCTTTCTAAACCAACATTTACCGCCGGCTATGAGAGGCACTCGTTGGCCTTATTATTCCGGTCACCGCTGCCTGGACTGGAGCGACAGCTCGCAATAGCTTCTTCACACCGTGTACTTAATATATGTAATGTGGACAAGCCCCCCTGCCCCTCCCCTAGTTGCACCACTGAGACCTTATAATTTCTTTGTAGCGGCAGCCGGAGATAAAAATTTTCTTTTCGCCTTTTCGCGGCCGCGGTTTGGTCCGCAGTTCATATTGTTTGCGAGTCTGGGGTCGGCCCATTTCTCCCGACAACAACGCTTTTTCCGGCCAATGATTTGGCTCCATCGTTCGGTGGATCCTTTAAGTCGAAGACCGACAGCTTTCTCTGGCTTTCCTGCAGTGGCCTCTTAAGTCTTCTTCTGGCTCCTCATGTGCCAGATCCGGAATGAAGCCGCTTCTGCGGCTTGTGACATCTTTGTCATAGCCTTTATTCTTTCTCGGCTTGACAATCCAATCTTGGTGATGAGAGCGTAAGTCGACCTGCCGACTACACTTCTTGCGCCTACCTCGATGGGGAAGAGGTCTGTTCGGTATCTTTTCGCTTCCAGATCCATTGACAGATTTGCATACTTATCCGCTTTGTTGCTGTATTGTAGCTCCCCCATGGTACCGTCAGTTCCACACGAATGATGGTATAATGATTGGAATGTAATTGTATTGTTAGAATAAGTCAGACATAATTGTATTTAAAAGTAATAAAGTAATAGTCACATGACCTCAAGACTCAAGGTAATTGTATATTGTAATGTGATTATTCTAGTTTTAGCTCAGCGTTGGTGTCGTTATTATCGCTCGTTGCCTAAAAACACCACGTATTTTTTGTGTTTTTCGCTGTCTTCGTAAATTATAGTTAAACCATGTGAAGATTGACCCGGTGTCTACATGGCTCCTGTTTCATACACTCGAAAAGAATCTATGTCTCTTCCCCCTCCCTCAATAGAAGGTTTGAAAGTCAACAGAGCGGTGAGAAAATGTTATGTTCTCATGAAATATGGAGCTTTCGACGAGTTCGCTTTAAAAATTTCATCAAGCTGCATTTCCTAAAAGTACGTCAGGCTCGAGGGGGAGGGGAGGTCTAAGAAAGTGTTACATTTTGTGACAGAGGGGAGGGGGAGAGTTAAAAATTGCGTGACGTCTGACGTTAGAAAATTTTTAAAAAATAATAAATTTTAAGACAACTTTTTAAAATGCTTATTCTATATAATCTTTGAGAATGAAGCTCCGAAAATCACGATTACCTTTGTTTCAGTCAGATCGTGTATCGCTCACAATTTTTAACGGTGTTAGTCAAACTGATCTTTTCACAGAACGACTCACACGGCAAGCATATCGATGGAAACCTCTGCAGGCACATTGTCACATTTGGAAGAGTTATCATCAATTTTAGGACCTAACGAAGTTTGCTTCTTAAGGCAGGATGATAAAGCAAGAGTCCCAAAAGGATCGACGGCAGCAAATAAACAGGCACCATTACTCATACATATGGAATATCGAGTCAGCTTACCAAACCATGATTATGTTGTTGCAGCCAAACACAAACTGATTACGGCAGTTTATGCTGGAGTTCATATTTTAAAAAATTGACTTGGAAAACCAGAAGCTGTAAGCTATTCGGGACCAACTTACATCGCAATTGGATCAGGTAAGCATCCAGCATAACGCTGCGTTAGTCCATGGACTCCTAAATATACACCAGTACTGATATTACACCAATTTTATGTATGAGAGTCATCTGAAGTTGTCAAAAGAATTCCAGGAAAGATTTCATGATTTCTCATCTTTTGAACACCAATTTGTATTATTCTCAGCACCACTCCCTGGAGAACTAGCAAGAGATTTAGGACTTTTAGCAGAAGAAGAAATTGTATGGGTTATGAAGATGTCAATATGTTTTTACAACTAAAAGACCTGAGCACAAAACTTGGATTGTTGAATTTGTAGATCACTAAGAGACGGACATCAATTAGCACTTTTATTAACAGTAGCAGTTTCAAATGAGCTATATGGAATGCTTGTAAGCATAGGACGGTGCTCCCGTAGCGGGGTTTGAATCCCATGCTACCATCGTGAGAGGCACGGCCTTAACCGTTAGGCCATGCGGGTGCACGAATGCTCGTATGCTCTACTGCTAGGTTTAAGTTTAGAATCCGATCGAAAATGATTTTAGGGGTGGGACCGAGAACGAAAATAGACCGAATAACAAACAATGCTTGACACCGAAAAAGAACAAAAAACAAAAACTGAAACCGATTTACGGTCTAAACCGTAAAAAGCAGTTGGCACCATACCAGCTTCTCTTAAAGGCGACATTTTGGCTCACCTAGGAGCTCTGATGGCATTATTTCATGACTACTTTATTACGAAAGAGTTGCAGCCCTATGATGCCTGGGTCAGGAATCCACTTTTGGTCAATTTTGAAAGTGTGGATGATCAGGACTTGGCCAAAGATCTCGTTGATATGAGGCACAAAGAGTTGCTAAAGAGGGAGTTTCAGATCAAAAGTTTGGCTGACTTTTGGTGCTCCATGATGATACCATATCCAGTTCTAGTTAAAAGAGCCATAACATCCACCAATCCTTTTGTGACAACCTACCTCTGTGAAGCTGGATTTTTAACCCTGCTGACAATCAAAACAAAATAGCAAAACAAACTTGATGCAAAGGAAGACATGAGAGTGCCCTGTCAAAATCAAAGCCCAGATTCCATCTACTTGTGAACAAGAAGCAGGAGCAATCTTCACATTAAAAATTTGCTTTCAAAATACATTGTATGGTTTTTTTTTTACATTACATTATTGTTCATTACTTTTTTTCTTGAAAAATTTTGATATGGGGGGCCGTGGACCACATTTTGTCCTCCAAGAGACCCGTGGGCACAAAAAGGTTGGGAACCCCTGCTGTAGAGGATAGTCTGAAGTTCCTGCAGTGTCCTACTCATGGAACTAGGTCATTAGCAGGATGAAGTTCGTCCATTTCCTACTTGCACATTTTTGTGCGTGTTTAGCCTTGTGTTCCTAAACATCCCATTAATTAATTATATTCATTAATTACAGTGAAAATCGAATACAATATTTCGAATATTGAACAACCGTGTCTGTTTCTTAAGTTTGATGGTGCAACCCGCCGGTTTATTCAAATTTTATTAAGCGGCTCTCGATACCACTTGAGTTTGACATACATGATCTAGTTAGCATAGCATACAATAAATTTTATTAAATTCAAAATTTTTTCCTCAAACATAAAGACTCTTATAAAGATAGAAATATTTCTTACAACAATTCATTCACTCAATCACCCGTTCCACCTATCCATTCACATCTACCAGCCCGCTAACCGTTAGACCCCTCAAAAAATCCGTACCTCTCCCCCAAAGACATACCAATAATGAAAAGACCAATGACACTTTAATCATACAGTTTATTATAGAATAATGTAAAAAGAAAAGATTGAATCGGGAGCACACCACCATAAGGGTTTTTATTTTTTTAAATAAAAATATTTTGCTTATTGCAGATTAAATTCAATTTAAAAAATATTTATTAATGTTTCATAAATTATCATAAATTGGGAAAGCAAAGAAATATTTCGAGCTTTGTGTTTTTAAGAACGATAAAATAGTTATAGTTTTAGGCGACTGATTTTAAGAAATACGAATTTTAAGATGGCTCACGGGGGTTTTGGAAGTATAAATGATTATCTAAGTCGAATAACAATTACTACGGATTTTTTGCAATTTATGCATCGAATCGAAGAAGCATATTTTGACTATTTAAATGCTTATCCTATTCAACCCGACGATGACTGGAGGCGCCAGATATTCATGAATGCTGATATCCTTTTGATATTTCTAATTGATAGTTAATTATTTCATATTTTTACTTGTATTAACTTATAGCATAATAATAAAATATTAAAGTTACATTTTCTTAACCTTTTTTGATAATACGCATGCAGAATGAAACTGTACTTAGTAATGTCCAGTATTTCAGTGGCCCACATGGTAATTTGTACCAACTTTACAAATATTACAAGGGCAACACCAGAATATGTGGGGCTGCACTTGTAGACCCTCGTGGGAACCATGTTGGTGTTTTGTAATTTGTCTATTATTCTGATTACATCATTTTCATCAGTGGATAGTTGTCTTAAATTGTAACATTATTCAATATGCTTAATTTTATTTATATTTGTTTTTCAGCTACTCGTTTGTCGGGGATTTGGGCGTCAATCATGGACAGTACCTGTTGGTAAAATGGCAAGCGATACAGAGACAACGTTTGCCTGTGCTCAAAGAGAGGTATGAATACTTTTTTCAAACATCTTTTTTTCATCTCAAAAGAAATTGTTGAATCTTCTTTTGACAGGTGCGAGAAGAAGTAAATTTTCAGGTCATTGAGGGCAGCATGCTGTATGAAGATGAGAAGTCAACCATCTATTTGGTAAAAGATGTCCCAATCAACACTGTATTCCGACCCACGGTTCCGCACGAGATAGAGGCAAGTTGTTTTAATTTAGCTACTCTCTGTAAAAAGAATCATATATGTAATGATTTAGAGGTTCAGGATGACTTCTAGTACTTTGAGTTAACTTCAATTTATTTTGTTCAACTATTCTGGCAAGTTGAAAAAGTTTTCATTTGCAGAAGATCGGATAGCTCTCTATTCCATACTTGAGGTTTAGAGAGATAGAGGGGAAAGAACAGAAGTTTCGACACATCCTTAAACTTCTTGAGTAATTATTTTCTTCTATGCAAAATTCAATGAATTATGACTCAGATATTTATTTGTAAATGATTTTTGTAGTAATATTTGTGTTATCATTCCAAAATAGTTTTATTAATAATGTAACTAATGCAATGTAACTTAAGTGCTTAATTTTATTGAATTATTTTTGGATAAACATATATTTTTAATTTTCTGCCGGTGAACTTAAAGTGGTCTCGACATGCAAGCTCCACCCCAAGTCCCTATTGTCCAACATCATTTTGCAAACCCTCCTCCAGGTGCAAATGAAAATGACCCAATGTCAGACCTCTTCTGGAACATGATTGGTGAGTTGCAAATTAGTTACTGATTTGATTGGTTTGATTATATTAAGTTGGCCCAGAAGTGAGCCTAACTTGCACAGCCAAAATACGCCCCGCAGGATGCTACATAAATAAAATAGCGTGCATGGCAATCTGAGATGGTCGATATCAAACTTATTTTAGAATTTTCCGAGACCATGGGACTAAGGAGGATGGTTTGGGACAATAACCTCATGAGATGGTAATAGACAGCCTCATCGCATCTTGTACTATCTCTTTGCTATTCCTCAGTTCTTGCTTTTCTGTATATTTTAACTTTTATGTATTTTCCTTTTTTTTACCTGTGTGATGTTTTTTATAATCGCAGAGACTAGTGTTGTACCTATTTTGATATGTATTTTATTATTGTGTATTTTTACTTTTCTGTATTTTCCTTTTGGTCACTTTTTAATTCGTGTGATGTTTTTATAATCGTAGAGACTAGTCTTGTGCACCTACTTTGATATGTATATTATTATTGTGTATTTTTAAGTAACTTTTTGTGGTATTTGAAAAAAATTTAAAATTAACAAAAAAATAAAAAAAGCCAAAAATTATAAAAAAAAAAGAACAAAAACAAAAAAAAAATATTTTGATGTATTGTATTTTTTATTGTATTGTGTGCTGTATGATGTAATGTGTTTGTTATTGTATTGTATGCACTTTTTATAATGGCTGGATGGTTGGAAGGAGGCTGGAGGATTTCCTTCCTTTTATAGTCTTTTATTCTGATCAGAGACATTCTTTGCCTTTTTAATAGTCTTTTATTCTGCGATGTTTAATTCCTCTTTCTGGAAACAAGAAGGATGAATCTATAGCTAAGGGAGCAAATGAACACTCCCAGAGCATCATGAGTGTTTGTGGTTGAGGTCGACCACCACATGGCCACCACAACAGAGAAAGGAAAGCTCAAGATTTGGAACTTCAAAGCTGTTCCTAGGGGGATTCTGCAGAGGGAGAAGTGAGTTGATTACCATAATTTAAAAAAAATGATTATTAAGTTATTATTGTTTATAATACATTATTGTGATTAATTATTGATCATTAAAAAATATTTAATTTACTTGTTGAACTTTAATTAATTTATTGTAATGATTTTTGCTGGATGACGTCGACTTGCCATTGTTATCGTTGCAATCTGACCTATAACATGGTAATAAATTATTCCAGCAAAGGCCTTCTAAGCCCCATTGACCAGCCCAGTAAACCTCTTCAATTGAGGGTTCCTTCGTGTCCTATTCAGAGCCTCTCAGGGACGTCCATGTCGTGGAAAAGCAGCGAAGAATGCACCAAAAAATAAAAAAGTCGGCTCAGTCTCCGAGATAAAAAAAAAACAGGGACATCTTCGACCTAGTTCGACCTCTCCTGAATGCTTCCATCTTTGATAGGCCCTACATTCAGCTCCTCCCCAAAATGGAACAGCTGCTCCTCCAGTAGGGAAAGCTTCTCCCCAAAGTGGAACAGCCCCTCCTCTGCCTTCCCGTCAGGGTGGAAATGGTTCAAACGCGAGTAAGTTGAAAGAGAACTGTCAACTGATTGTTGAAATAAGTTTGTTGAAATGTTATTCTTTTTATTGCATTATTATGGTAGATATTCAATTATTTCAATAATATCCATTTGTCGAATTAATTAATTACAGATTTCCTGACTTCTCTGTCCAAAACGAAACTCTTGCAGAGACATTCGGTTGCTGAGGAGACCTGCTATGACCCGAGGATCTCCATCTATGAGGCTATGGCACGAACCAACAGCTCCGGCACCTCCCTATGACAACCCGGAGTGGTTGGACTTTTTTTGCTAAGTACACGAGAATGGAATCAGAACCGACAGGAGATTCTCTATTGACCTTTGCCAAGCAGATTGCCAGCGATTCGAAGAGACTAGGCATGTTGAGCGACATACATTATGAGGTTCAATGCCAATCACTGATAAAGCATCTCTTCAATCCTAAGATCACTGCAGAACCTCAGGTATTGGAAAAATTGGTCGACGTGGCTTTCATTCCACCCGCGCATCCACAGACGACTCAGATGAAACTCATTCATCCTTCTCAAGAACATGAAAGCCTGAGAACCGATCAGAATACCTGGGTCATGTTCCAGGACTGCGTTTCCTACTGAAACCACGACGTTTGCCTTCTTGGGCTGATCCTCACGAACTGGTGAGAGGCACAGAGATCAAAGATGGAAATTTTGATGAGCTTAAAGACGAGGAATTCGGCTAGAGTTCGTCAGATAGCCGAGAGACTTTGCTATAACCGACTGCTATCAGTTGAAGCTTCATCGAGTACATGCAGAACGTCTGCTCCCACCACCACGCCTCTTCGTCGTCGTTGACGCCTGCGGGCACGACCGAATCTCCATCAATTTTGGCGCATACCTGGAAGAACCAGTCGAAGTGAAGAGCATGAGGGCAGCCGTGCTCCAGAAGGGCGAGAGCAACAGACTGGACGTAGCGCCCGATTCTCAGTCATTCTCCAACATCCAGCGAATTCTCCACAGGTTATCGTCAGTGCCGTGCATTGTTCTCGACGGCGGCTCGAAATTCGTCTCGCCAAAGCAGGTAGTCCTCAATCTCTATAACAACGATCAAGTGCCGCCGTATGTATGTCAAGCCCCTGCGGAATTAGGTCAGTTCACGCATCTGTTGATAAGCATGGGAGCTACGGCCACTACCACGCCGGATCAGTATTCAAATGCACTCGACAACATAAGCCACCAGGCAGGCAGAGAGAAGCTGCACCCTTTTGAATCTCATCGGTTCGCTAAAGCACCCCATCTGCTGATTGGTCAGGAGTGAATGCAAGCCTCAGTGCACCCCTAAGCTGAAGGAAGAGTATGTTTGTTTTGTTGCATTGATTTCGGTAACAAGTTGCTTACAGTTAAAATGGGTTGTGTTTTACCATACAAATCTGTGTCCAATCACAGAATAGCTGCACATTATTTTTAAATCACTGACCAATCAAATTCAACTATGCTCTAGGTCGATGTCATTGGCTGTAGGCTTCGTTGGGCAACACATCCTAATGCACTTAAAATCAACATGTTAAAATCTTCATGTATAATTATGTAATTATCTGCTGGTTTAGTTTTACAGTAAACTAAATATCATCATATTTTCCAGCATGAAAAAACAAAACAGGAAAGAAGGAGTGAAAGGATGAACTGATGCTGCAGAAGAGCATCCAGAGGGAAGTCAAGAAGGAGCAGAACCTCAGGAACAAGATCGAGTTTGACGAACTTGTCCAGGAGTACGTGTCCTTTTTCTTATTAATTTCCATGGCTATTTTCAGACTCTTTATAATTTCCATGTTATTTTTGATTAATATAATCTTACTTTTTAGATAACCGTTATCTATAGATAATCTAATAATGCTCAGTTGTTGAGTCAACATCTTATACCCATGTAATGCATGTCTTATAATAATATCTATAAAATTATACAAGATGTCTTGGTAATGACATTATCAAGACCTGGACTTATAGGTCAAGCTTTTTAATAACTGATACGAGCTTGAACCTTGATCTTACCCTTTTGACCCCCTTTAATAGGAAACAAACAAGGAACGAAAAGACAAGGAAGATAATCAACGAGCGGGCCAGTCAAGGGGGAGAGATCAACACTTTGAGGAAGAGGAAGAAAATTGAAGGAAAGAAGGGGAAGGTGGAAAAGTTCTGAGTGGGGCCAGGTGTGGGCGGTTCATGCGTTCGAGTAAAACATTATGAACTGTTTTATGGGAATTTACAAATACCCTTTTAACAAATTAACAACGAGTTGAAACGCGTTGAACTGGGCTGGCACTCGCAGGACTACGACAATTCTGGCAACCTGACAGACTCCACCGAGGAGATGCAAGACATGCCCTCATGCTCCCCGCTGCCCTTTCACCATAACTCTGACCTGAGTCTCTCCTCCTAAGCTGCAGACACGCTCACCCACCAGAGGGCGCACGGAGCCAAGAACGCCTCTTTGTCCATCTGGGATTACATCGATTATCACTTATCACCACAAAAGATCACCAGTCTTCTACAACTTTCTCTACTGCCAAAGAGATCACGATATGGTAAGAAATTTTTGAAGTTGTGGTGGAAAAACTGATGAATTTATTTTTCAAAAAGATTTAAATTCTTGAAAATCATTATTATTTATTCTGTTATTTCTTTGACCAGGTCTTGAGGAACTCCGCGACTTCATCCTCAAAACCGACGAGGATCCAGATTTGGCACCAATCTCAGAATTTCAAGGCATCCGGGCAGGCACGAAAGTGATAAACGGTTGCTATGACAATGTCGAGGTCTTTGAGCCTGACTCTTGCAGTCACTTGTTGATGGTGAGTTGTGGAACTTGTGGTTTTACTAATTGTAAAAGTTTATTCATAATTTTTTAATAATATAACTCATATTTGCCAATGTTCTTAGCAACAATATTCTGTCTCTAATTTCATCTGTTTAGCCTCCTTTCTTAAGTGGTTGTCATGCATAACTATATCAGCATGCAGGTTGGAAAAATGGGTTCCATACCTGCATGAAGTAATAATGGCAACAGTCATCATGTGTCTTGTTTGAAACAACGTCCACTGCCACAAGTACTCTTGAGAATGAGCTCAGTGTAAATGGTCACAAGAGGCACCTCTGATGCTATGCATATGGCACTATGTAAATGAAGTGCATTTATCTTTTAAATCATGCTGAGACCTTCTGCACTTTATAAAAAGGAAATCTTCAAATTGGACTCGGAGCTGAATGGCAGGCCACCGAGAGGTTGGATCCAGCAGTGGGAAAGCCTTGAAGTTCCAACGCACGTCTTCAGCTCGACCACCTCATCGTCCGGTCACCAGGGCTCGTCGTCGTGGGAGGAGCAGAGACGGAGGCTGGCCCTTCAGCAGTCTAACCACAAGAAACTCACTGTAAACAACTTTTGTCTTAAATGTTAAATCCGTCATCTAATTTTTTTCTTTTCTGTGTTGTACCACGAGATGTTCATTGTAATTATATTATAATGTTATTACAATTGCATTAAAAACCAAATCAAATAATAATAATGGTAATGATGATAATAATTCCTCAATAACAATGTATCCCTTAGGCTTCCACTGCAGTGACTGTGGTTATAGTTGTCATGAGAAATGTCTGCCTCACATCCCAAAGAATTGCACCGGAATTAAAACCAAAACAGAGGTTTCGTCGAGTCAGTACGGATCCATCTCATCATCGTCAGGAACTTCAGTGCAGAACCACTCCGGTCATTTCATTTGATTATTCATTTTAATTGTAATTTAAATTGTAATTTTTATCACATTTTCGAGTGTTTGATGGTCGACCAATGGTATTTTGGAGATTTCTATTCATGTTATTTACACTTTTATTCATACTATGCAAATTTATATTTACATTGTTATTTGCATTATTTATGTTTGAATTCAAATTATTCAACCTATTCCTTAATTAATTATTTAATCTCCATCCAGGAGGAGGGCGAAAGGAAGGCACAGGCGATTCATTTCGGAAGTTCACGGAGCACCACACCTGTACAAGAGGGGTACCTGTACAAGAGGGCAGTCA
Organism: Whitmania pigra; assembly: GCA_021613335.1. Classification (NCBI taxonomy): domain Eukaryota; kingdom Metazoa; phylum Annelida; class Clitellata; order Hirudinida; family Haemopidae; genus Whitmania; species Whitmania pigra. Next base: position 1,653,184 of record JAJTWR010000021.1, read on the forward strand.
TGCTCAAGGGTTGGAAGAGTCGATGGTTTGTCTTGATTCTGTGAAGCATCAGGTGGATTCAAAATGCAAATCAACTTTACTTTGAAGCCATTAAATGATTGTGCTACTGATCTTGATGATAATGAATTAAATATTTGCTTTAAATTATCTAACTTGTTTCTGGCAAGTAGCTCACTCGCTGTCATTCTCAATGTATTTATTGAAATGAATTAAGTAATTACCGTTAATTAATTATTTTACCATTAGTTGGTTTTTATCACTAATTGTTGTTGCTTTTGTAATAAGTCAATAATTAATTATTTATTTTACCGTTAGTTGGTTTTTATCAACTTGATAAGTTAATCTACAATGGGGACTTGTGATTTGTAAGTATGCTTTGTATGGAGATAATGGCAATTGCGAAGATTAATTGAATTTCCACATTGAATGTTTTGTTTTGCAGCTGAAAACCACAAGAAGAACCTATCACTTCTATGCTACAGAGCAGAATTCTGTCCAAGAATTGATCGATAAGATCCAGTTGTGCATCTGAGACGGCTTTGATTCGATGTTTTGGTTGTCGGACGTTGGTAGCTAGTGAGATGGTAACAAAGGCAACGACATTGTGACTTCTTAAAGCTTTTTGAAATCATGTTTAGACTGAGTCTGCTGCATGACTCGTGTTTCCACGGCGACCAGCCAACTCTTCGATTTTTTTGAACTGGCTTTAAGGAAATTTTAAAGCGGGCAAAGGCGGCTTAGTCTATTTTCCATTGCAATGCCAGGACAACATGTTCCTTTGAATAGTGTTAGTAACGTTGCAAATCCTAACATCAGTGGTGACATTAGTGATACTTTAATTTTGTAGGGCCTGTAGCATCATTTGAGTCTCCCTACAATATAACTTCTTAGCTGCGACTTGCACAGTTTAGAACCCTAGCAAAGTCGTGCATTCATTTTAATGTTTCTACTTTTTGTCCGCCATTTTAAAGAGGAGAAGAGGCTGAGTTTGTTAGGCAATGTATTAACTGCTAACAACATTGTACATCTTGTGATTTGTGTATCGGCGAATTGTAAATGGACATTTGTTTGCGCGTGTTTCGGGACATGTCAACTGCTCTGTCGGCAGTGACTTGCAATGTTTTTCTATTTCTTGCTCTGCTTAGCAATCGTGCACTGCAGCATAATGTAATAATAATAATAATATATTAATAACACCTTATGACATCATAATACTAATTGGTGTTCCACTTCTCTTCAGTCGACCGGTCTGCTCTGTCTGCCTTGAAAATTCTCATTTTTGTGGCAGTTTCCGTCTTTAACGAAATTGCGGTTGTGGTTTTCGTGCTGACGATTTCAACGTTTTCGAGGCAAATTGCTTGTCGTTTTCTTAGAAAAAAGCCGCCACTGGCCCGGTTACGGTTAAATTCAACACTTTGCGCCCTCTGTTGTTCGACAGGGTCAGTGTTTTTTATTCAATTCTTAACAAGAAACTAACCGGAATTAATTATGTTATTGTGTTTCCTCTGAGGACGATAACCCTCAATGTCAGTGATTATAAAGTTAACATTTTTTGTTTAAATTCATCGGTCGTTAAGAGAAGGAATTTAAGTGATTCACCGATTAGAAAACATTGTCATGAAACAAAATCATGATTTGCGACGGAGTTCTGTAGGCTTGGGCCCATCGGTTTTTCTTCGAAAGTCTTATCGTTTCCGTAGGAAAAATATTATTGAGTTAAGGGAGATGATCGTGCTATGAATTTCATAATTCCTGAGAGCCACCTTAGGGTTTGCCCCGATCATACTCACCAGGTCACAGATCCCATCCTGGTGCAGGGCAAGTCTTGGGCCTTAGCCATGTCTTGCGATAATGTTAATGAGTTTGAACGCGATCTAGTTAGCAATTGAATCGTGCCAGAGCAAGAATTCAATAAAAACAATTAAGAGGTATATCGATTAAACGAATGGTACTCTAATAGCCTAAAATACTGCACCCATAATCGACTTTCAAAACTTAATTGTTATACTCGAAATATAAGCATCAAGCTGTTCAATCCCAATGGCAGTCGGGGATGGAACAATATCTGCTTATGATTTTTTGCTTTTGTTCCCTGGAACAATTCATTCGAAGCCAGTGGACAAGTCGAGAGATGAGGGTAACCTTCGCACGATCGAGAGCGTCTTAAGGGCAGATGTCTCGCTTATCAGGATATGAAGCCGGGACTTTTTCCTCCTAGGTGAGTTCATATTTTAACACGTTTATTTTCTGTTAATGATTGCTCATTTAAGCAGTTTAAAAGGTTATTTTTTTATAGTTTTTGATTTAAATATTGTTCATATCATTTTCAAATTAATTTAAAAATTAACTTTGAGAGCAGTCGATTTATGTAGTAAGCGAACTTCCAATTTAAGCTAAACGAGGTTTAATTATCCTTAGAAAAGATAGTATATTATATCCTTAGAAAATATTGTATTATTACATAACATATAAATACTGAATTTTAGTGTTGTATCCTAGCGAAGTCCAAATCATCTTAGTTACGCAACTTACTTTAATCAAGTAATTATATAAGTAAATAAATAAATAATTGTATCCTAACTATAATTATATTTAATGTAGCAAGAGGAAGAACTGCAATAAACTCTGGGACCTTTTCAAGTCATCATTCGCCTTCAAGGATGCCTGCGAAATCAGTATGGACAACTACGAGGATTATTCCTAAGAGGCTGAACATGACCTTGGCACCATGAATAGAGTTGTTTTGCATTACATTTTTCAACTATTTTAAATTACATTAGCTTGTTGTAAGAACTTTTAATCAATGAGTAATATTATTATTTTTTAATTAAAGGTTTTTTTTTTATACCACTGTTTCTCAGGTTCACACCACAAGTCACTTAACATTTAAATTTGTTAAGTTAATAAGTAAAAACTTACAGTCCTTCGTTTTAAACTGTATTCATGTTATCCTCAATAAATGATATTGATGATGGTGATAATCATTAATTAATATTAATAAAGATAAATCTCCATGGTCTGCAGGTCATGTTGTGGAATGGTGTCGAGAAGTATGCGCTTTACAAAGGGAAGTTCATCCTCGTCAGGAATATTCTAGAAGGTCCGAAGCAGTAAAAACGAAAATTTTTGTATTTTATTCTAAACTTTGCAATGAAAGTTTACAGGTAAAATTAAGATTATATTTATTAAACGAATGATACAACAGCGACGACAATACCAATGCAAAATGACAATTTTTATTTAAAGTTTACCCGGTTTTGGACATTGACGTCTGGTGTGGAACGAAGGATGGTAGCGGTATAAACTTCCATTCCTGTCCTCAGCTGAGCAAGTGCCCTGAACGCGCCACCATAGCTTTTTGGGAGCACGTGTCCAAGAAGGTAACATGTGTTTCATGACTTCTCTTAATGACTCATTTATGCATGTAACATTATGTTCATTATTTTAATGTCTCTGGAATTTTATTGGAATGTTATTCTCAATTCTTGACCGAAGAGTCGTAAAAGCAATCAATAGCTTATTATTATATTATAATTTCCAATTTATATGAAAATTACTTTGCAAATATGATTTCGCTTGAATTAATTATTCCATGAATATGCATTGAAATATTGGAAATGAATTTAGTTTGCCTTAACTTCAAAAGAAGTTCATGTGATGCTCAACGCGAGTTCAGATCTTGCATTCAGAGAAGAAAGGTTGTTTTACTGATTGAATTTTTGAATCAATATAGGCAAATATTAACTTAATATATTCATATGGATCAATATTAGGTTATTAAAAAATGAATATTGATTTCGAGAGCATCTAAAATTGTTATAAAGTGATATATTATTTGGTTATTGATTTAATTAACTTATTAATTGCAACTGTTTTTCCATATTGGCATTACATTAATAATTAATCATTAAATCGAATACAATATAGTCAAATTAGTCATAATTGCTCTTAATAATACTTTTTTAAATTTAAAATTATTACAAATTCAAATTTAAAAACTCAAAGCATTTTTGGACAAATGGAACTTCCCAATTTGGAGGCTCAAAGAACTCCCAAACTGAAGGCCCTTCTTGTGAGGAATCTGGACGAGATACCAAAGTAGAATATTTTCTTTGACATGTTGATTTTCGCATGGAATTATCATGGTTCGTACAGGTTCTAAAAAGTCCTAAATTCGGTTTTTTAGTACTAAAAAGTCCTAAAAAGTGAAGGAGGTCCTAAAAAATAAAAAAAAAAGTCCTAAAAAATGATAAAGATTCAAAAGAATGATAATGTTCATAAGTTTTATTGAAACAACAATTAGCGTGAAATCGGTCCCTTTGATCTTGCGGTCTCATTGTTCTAGCCTCATCCAATTAAGTTTCCGGTTACGTTCGTTCGCTTGTCTGTTTGATCCTTTAAGTTTTGATAGCACTATCAATCATGCCTGGTCTTAGTGTTTTCAATAGCAAATGGATAGATAATGAAGAATGGAGTTGGCTGAGAAGGAATACTACAGATTCCCAAAAGACGTATTGTTGCGCCTGCAAAAAGAACTTTGACATTTCGAAATTGGGAGTTACAGCAGTTACAACACACGCTCGAAGAAAAAACATTGGATCTTTTCCAGATAAGCCCCGCCACTAATGATAAAAGTGTTTGCGCGAAAAGTTAAGCCCCGCCACTCTAATTTCATAAACGCACCCAATTTCTGATGTCTGGACATTTGAATATTTAAATGCACGCCACAAAAACAACTCCTTATCCACCTCTATGCCCATTTGTGCAAATATTTTCTGCGTTCGGACTTAAAACCTGAAATGAACTTTCTGACGCTTTCGTCTCTCGTCTCTCGTTCACGACAAGGAGACGGCAATACGTGGAGCTCACACACAAAACATCGAATCTTGTGTGAATTCGTTTGGAGGCAAAGGTACAGAAAGGTACGGACCTTTTCATGGAAATTTGGATGACATGTCTCAAGTTTACTCTCTTCAATAAAAACTAAAAGTACAAATATCATATCCTCTGTTTTATAATCGTTTTTTGGTGGCGGGGGTTAACTTTTTGGCGGGGCTTGTCTGGAAAAGATCCAAAACATTGCGACAATGTTACATCATGCAAAGGCTCTCAACCGATGAACAGTTGTTCGTCACCACTTTTACTTGTATAAGGCTAGCAGGGTGTTTACAAATCGCTAGCAGGGTGTTTATATTTAAACCGAAGCACTGCTTGTTGCGGGGGTGTAAAAGTGAAACTGTAGAGTTATTTTATAAAGTGCAACAATAGAATAAGTTGTCGCCATGTTATATAAATTGCAAAATGTATGTATTTATTTTGAAATCTTTAAAATTAGACTTATTCAAATAAAATTATTGCAAATTTGAATAAGAATAGCAGGCTGCTTACAAATCGCTAGCAGGGTGTTTATATTTAATTAATCGCAATAATTTTCGCAATCTCATTCACTCAAGCTATTTACAGAATCAGCCACTACCCTAGTCGTTCAATAGGAGCATATGAAATAGCTAGCAACTGCCAATAGATACAATCAACTAAGATTGGGGTTTTTCTGGATTTGAAGGCCCTCACCTCAATTTCATTATCCGCAAATCGGCACCCCGTCATACTAGCCCGGCGACAAAATAGCCCCGTCAAAACAGCACCATCAAAACATAAAACTCATTTCAATTAATCAAATTTTAAATCAGTTATCGGTTAATGTCTTCAACTTATATAAATATTTTTTATTTTTGTACAACAATAATAACTACTTAATTAATTATTAACAGTTTTCCATTTAATTATATTTTGACCACGGGCGAAAAATATCTTAGCTACGCGTCTGTACGACTGATGCTTTCTCCGACAGGCTCAATATAAAATCAAGTCTAAACCGCTTGGGCAAGAGCTGGCAATTATTTACTACATTTTAAATGAATATTTAATACAAAAACAAAACTTTTGAATTTATAGTAATAACATTTTAAAAATTTTAATAAATAAATATTCTGAATCTTTTTCAAGCAAGTGAAACATCTGAGATTTGTATCCATACAATATCGAATTATTATTTCTAATAATTTAAATTCACAAATATAGATAACCTTCTAGTGATGAATCTTGAAAGGTTTAACAAACCTGAAAGAACTTTATATATTAGTAACCTCCCCTACGATGCAACTGAGAAAGAGTTGGAAAGCATAATTGGAAATATCGTACCAATCGAGGAAGTTTATATTTTTTATAAATCTTATGGAACCAGTACAGGAACTGGAGAAATACTTGTACGCAACCGAAATGATGCCGCGATTCTGTGTGACAGAATTAAGAACACGCTGTTTAAGGGGAGGATTATTAGAGTGCAGGCAGGACTCAACGGGAAAAATATGTATCAATTTAGCACATATCTGGTAGATAATTTGCCTCTCGATGTTACATCAAGAGAACTTAAAAAACATTTCCGTCATCCCTTCACAGTCAAAAAAGCAAGTGTTTTTTATAATGAAGATGGAAGTAGCACAGGAAGAGGGATAGTAAAATTTCTTGGACATTTTCGTGAAATTGATGATATTTATTATTACGACCAGTGCAAAATTAAGGGCAAGAAAATGGAATTCAGAGACTTATATATATTTTCATATACAGGCGTCATACCTTTGATGGAAAATAACCAATATCTGCAACTCTACATTGTCAACCTGCATTACGATGTCAAAGCGGAAGACTTGGAAGCATATTTTGGGAGATGGTTTGAGGTCGCAGAGGCCATCATATATTATGAAGAAGATGGAACCAGTACTGGGACTGGTGCAATTACTTTTTATGAATTCGAATCTATTCCTAAAATTTTCAGATTTGTTGTGAAAGCCTTTGAGGATCGTTATTGGTCGGTAATGTGCCCTTGTGATCCTGAAAATTACTATTCATTCAAAGATGTAGAAAGCAGTTTTAATATTATTGAAGATGAAATTGAAGAATATGCAGATTTCCATGAAAAGGTTCAAAACCCTTTTCAAAGCACTCAAGCGAGAAAACAACTGAAGAAGTACAGTGATTCTGATGTTAAGGAACGTCTTAGCATTGTGGACGAAATCATATTATTGAAGCAATTCAACAAAGGGGGATCAAAGGAAAGACTCTTGAAATTAAGGTATTACAACAGTTTTGCCAATCAACATTTCAGACAGAGAAGTTACTTCGTTGCTCTGAGATTGGGAATTCCTGAATGTGAATTTCATTGTGCCATTTACGTCACAAACTTGCACTACGATGTCACGGAAGAAGAGTTGAGGGCTTTTTTCTCTGCAGAAGTGCCTGTCAAGAGAACCTTCTTAATTGCCAATAGGGTCGGTACAAGTTCTGGAACCGGAATGGTGGTATTCAAGAGTAGGAGAGACAGGCTCTTGTGTTTGCTTCTGTTTGAAAATAAGAAATTGAGAAATAGAATATTAGATATGAAATGTGTCCCTGGTCTGACAAAGAAATGCTGGTGATATTTTATCATACTAAATATTGCTTGTAAATCTTAGTGGTCTAATATATGCGATGGTTATGTTTAAATATTAAAAAAGTTAATAAATGTGACATTCATTAACGTCAGACTTTTTAATCAATGTTTTCATTATCGAATTCTTTTCCTTTATTGAACAGAACAAGAAATGAACAACATAAATGAAAAGCGAAGGATGTGGAAATAATTCCGTTGTTCTTTAAAATCTTGCTAATAAGGTTTTGAATATGTGGTTTGAAAGTAAAGTGTTGGTCGATGATGATTCCAAGAAATTTACAATTGACAACGCGATATAGCAAGGAGTGTGGTTGTCGAGTGTTAATCTTATTTTTTTGGTTTATGAAATAACATGTAAACAGTTTTCTTAACATTAAGATTTGAAATATTAGATGCGCACCAATTTGTTGTTTTTGTGAGCTCGCTGTTCACCATTGAATAAAGTTTATCATTGTTATATCCTGACAAAAAACGTTTGTGTCATCAACAATGAATTCAAGGTTATCCGATGAATTGCTCATGTCATTGATGTAAACAAAAAATAATAGTGGACCCGTCACAGAATCTTGCATTGTGACGAAATCATATTATATACTCCTAAAGTTACAGGTGCAATTGAAGAAAGTGAGTTTTTGAAATGGACCGTCTGGATTCGATGACTTAGATAACTATTTATATCACAATAGGCATTTATCTCGGATGCCATAATGTTGCAGTTTCTCAAGCAGAATGATGTTGCAAGTACTGCTCATGTTATTATAACATATTATAAGAAATTACTATTATAGCTGAATGTATACTGATAATTTGATTCCTATATATATATTAACATTATTCAATGGCTGGTCGAACATCCACCTTTCTCGAAAAGAAGATTCCGTCGCGATGTTGATGCTGGGACTTCAACGATTGAATGAAGTCTGCCATCGATATCAAAAAGTTTACTTTTATTCATGGTGGTGTTTTCATCATCTTGTATTCTTTTGTAGAATTATCTGTTTTTCCGTGTCATCCACGAAGATATCGCTGGGAATCAAGGAGAAGCATTTGTTGCCATGGGTGAAGGCAACTATCTGATGGGTGTTATTAATAGCATTATAATAAAAGCAAATTGGGTGAACTGAATAGATATAGATAGATTAGATATTGTATATGGTAATAAATTTCGAATCAAGTCAAAATTCAAAATTCTCAACGAGCGGGTTTGTCAATGAATTTCGGATATCTGCGAATTCGGTTTAAGAAAGTTAACGAGATGCCAATCATTGAAGGTATCCTCACAATTCCGCAAAATACTAAACGATTGAATTTGCTGAAGATCCGACTAGTGACCACACTGCTTATGATGGTCATTAGTAGGCTATTTTAAAAAAGAATATGTATTGAAATAACCCGGGGGTCCGCAAATAAGTAAGTTAACTAATAAGTTTATTAGAGCAGGTATTCAGTTAACGGAACTGAATAATAGAAGTTAAGTGTTGAAGAAGTTGAGGTACTTAAGGATGCAAATGGTTATTTGGGCTTCTAAGTTGTCTTGATTCTCGTTGTTTGTCAGATGATTATCGAGAATGCTTTTCTGTAGCAAAAATATATCCCACGGGGCGCAAGCCTAATAGGAAAGACCCTGCAAATTTTGTGAAAAACTTCTAGTCATGTCAAAATTTAAAAATTTAGTAGAGACACCTCGCGACATATCGGTAAACCTTTAATTAAATATATATTTACTTTTAATCATTATAGGCGGAGCTAATTTTGTTTATGGGGTGGAGCTATGTCTCTTATTTTTCATCTCATTAAGGCTGTGTGCAGCTCGGACGGTTTTACCGAAAAGTAAAGCTAAACTAACTTTAATTCATATTTAACTCTCATTTCCAGAGATTTTCAGCACCATTCTCTCATCCATCAAAAATCAGACACAGACTGGACCATTCATTTATATTTATTATTTAAATTGTCCTTTAAATTGTACTTAGTTCGTGTTATTCTCGATTAATTGTTTGTTTGACAGGTTTATTATTGTTCTTTCATTTAATTGATATTTCTGGGTCAGCTTGCCAACGGAAGCTTGCGCTTCCTTAAAGCTGATCAATGAGTTCTTTATAAATCTGCATGTTTTTTTGTTTGTTTCATTTTGATGATGTAAATTATGAACTGTTTTATGGGAATTAACAACAAATGTACAAATAAAAATGGTCCTGACACGTTTACTTCGTTACTATTTTTATCAAGAGTTTGTCATCAGGGCAGTAGGCCTTTTATATAACATCATGCGCAGAACAGACACTGGCCTGAGTTGAAAGGTCGTGTAGTCCAAGTAGGTCATCCCTTCGGAAAAGGGGGCATTCAAATTCGTGCTGTCGTTGCATTCGTTTTTAAGCCACCAGCCAGACCTGGAATGGAGTGTGCAGTTCACTCCTTCCTTTTCCACCTCCATTCTAGAAAGGTTGTCCTTGACCTTGAAGTCCTTTCCGTTCAGACCCAAGTACGTCAGGATTTCTCCGATGTCGCCGACGTACCTGCTGGCGTAGAGGCAAAAGTTGCTCGCTTATCGGAGCATGGGAGCCACTGCCTCGGAGCTTATCCTGAATGGTCCATATTCGCCAGATATCCATCTGAAGAGCAGAAAAACTTCCAACGGACGTCCACGTCGTCTGGTCTCACAAAGCTGGGAAAAGATGCGCTAGACTTTCTATTGACTGATGGTATAGAAGTTCCATCGTCATTTTCGTCCCTGACATGAAAATCCATACCACACTATCCGAACATTTCTCCTCCTCCATCACTATCATCATCATCACCTAGAGTCCCCATCACCGCCGAAAAAGGAGCCGAGGATGAACTTTTTCCATCGGAATGTCTCGGAGTTTAGGGCAAAGCGAGTTGGCTCAGAGGTAACAGTCGTGTTCGTAATCCCGTTCGCACCGCCAGGGAGCGCCCTCGGGTAGGGGCTCCATGTAAATGGTGGTTCGATCAAGAAGTGCATTCACATCCTACTTGCATACGTAAGGCACTCAAAAAATCGGCTAAATACACAATGGCTTCCAACATGAAAAAAGAAACTATTTGTTTTTTTTGCTTATCAGTGGGGGGGGAGGGGAATAAGGTTGGTGCCTGTGGGACTTCTACCTGGGTAAATCTGGAGCTGATCAATGTTGGATAGAGTTGATTCTGCTTGGATACTAGAATAGAGCACATGCATTCTTTTTCAGTGGATTCATGTTAATTTAATGTAAAGCTTATTTCATATTGGCGGTTGTCTTTTCATTTAATTGGTTTTAATTAACTTTTGTCAGGTTAATCCTCATATATCACAACCTCATACATTAAATCAATTGAGATCACAGCAAGGTGTAATGCAACAACTTTTGGTCCAGATTTCTAATTTATAGCTACCCCAGCAAATTCTCCAGAATCAGATTTTGAAATCAGGTAAATTTAGGATTAAATTTGAATTAGTTGGTCTTAAAATTGGTAATATTTGTGAAAACACTGTTTTTGTTTATGTTTGAAAAAAATATAGATACTACATTAAAAGTATTTAACATGGTTCGTACAGGTCCTAAAAATTACAATAAAGTCCTAAATAATAATGTTCTGAGATTTTATTAGCAACATTTTTGTCGAAATAGCAATTGGCCGGTAAATCGGTCCTTTTGTTCTATCGGTTCCTTTGTTCTGGCTGCTCGGGAACGGACCCAATTAAATTTCCTGTTACGTTCGTTCGCTTGTCCGTTTGATCCTTTAAGTTTTGATAGCACTATCAATTATGCCTGGACTTCGTGTTTTCAATAGCAAATGGCTAGACAATGAAGAATGGAGTTGGTTGAGAAGGAATACTACAAATTCCCAAAAGGCATATTGTTGCCCTTGCAAAAAGAACTTTGACATTTCGAAATTGGGAGTTACAACACACGCTCGAGAAAAAAAACATTGCGACTATGTTACAAAGGCTCTCAACCGATGAACAGTTTCGTTACCACGTTTGCAAGCAGATCAGTTGATCAGTGATGAAATTGTACCTAAAGCAAGTTGTGATTCTGTTGAGGCTTTCCCATCATTTGCTGGGAATCGTTATGATGATGAAGATTGTCTACAGATGGTATCAGTTTTGCTAACTTTGAGTCATGGTCAGGCATTTGTTGAAAGAGGTCAGACTCCATAAATAAAAGTCTGATTTGTTAGAATCAAAAAGAGAAGAACTTGAATGCAAGGAGGATAATTAGAGACCATGTTAACAGTGTTGGAGGTATAGGCAATTTAAGGATAAATAAATCTGTCCTGAGCCATTTTAAAGCATCAAGACAAAGATATAAAGCCTGAAAGTGTCAACTACACTAAACCTTCACACTCCCTCCGTCATACCCATGAATATAGTCTATCTTTTGCCAAAACCACCCTCAAGCTCTTTTCAATAACATGTTACGGACCTAGACTATATAATGCGCGTGCAGGTTAGCCAAATGGGTTACGTGCCTGCATACGGCGGTAATGACAACAGTCGTAATGTGTCGTGTTCGAAACCCAGCCTGCACTGCCGCCAGCGCCCTTGGGAAGGAGCGCTATATAAATGGTTACGAGAAGCGCCTCTGACGCTATGCATATGGCGCTATATAAATGAAGTTACATACCATTCCTTCATCTATCAAAAATCATACACAGACTGGACATTCATGCTATTATATTTATTATTTAAACTGTCCTACAAATTGTACTTAGTTCGTGGTATTTTTGATTAACTGTTTATTTGACGGGTTTATTATTCACTTTCTTAATTAATTGATATTTCAGGGTCAGCTTGCTAGCGGAAGCTTGCGTTTCCTTAAAGCTGATCCATGAGTTCTTTATTAATCCGTATATTGGTGTCTTTATTGTTTGATTTGTTTTGTTCATTTTGATGATTAATAAAATTGCTCCAAAAAAAAAATATAAATTTTATTTGGATACCTTGCATGAGGAAGAAGCTGAAGACTCTAAAACATGATAGTGATATGTTGGACAGAGAATTTCGAATATTAATAAACGTATGTGTTGTATCGCTTGTATAAATGAAAACAACAGCGAAACTAAAAGTCTTTATTTACAACAAAACACGTCTTCTTGTTTTTAACTAATTCGTATCAATTGTATGTAGCAACTCCAGAACTCAAACGAACCGCTCTCTAGCTTCGCAATTAGGCACTAGCCTTTCGGCACATACAGGTGAGCTAGCTACGTAACACCTCCCCCTTCAGTAAAAGTCGTCGGTTCAACTGCTGACGAATTCTTTCTGATCTTCGTGGCATAGTCGGAGAAGGGAACCGTACTTCGGGTCTGGGTTCTTTAATCGTTCTTTGCCCTCTTCTTGGCGTAGGTTCTTGTAATTGTCTTGGTCGCTCAGACGTTGGTTTCACTATCAGGGATGGATGTACAACCACTGGATCTCCAGGATCAGCATCCTGTTCAACACCGTATCTGTGGCGAATTTGATCAATGTGCCTCTTCCACAAATATCCCTGCCTTAAAGATTTGACTACAAACAATCTTGGACCCAGAATCTGTTGAATTATAGCCGGTACCCATCTTGGTTGTCGATCTCTATGAGGTCCAAAGTATTTTGCGTAGCAAGGCGATCCTACCGCGAATCGCTCTTTGTTTTTGCTTTGTGTAAGAGCTACCTCTTTTGTTAGGAGCGACGGAGATGGGCGAAGGACATCCGGAACCACCCACGGATGATTCAAGGCTTTTGGCGGATTATTGTGTTGTTCTTGACAGCTGGAACAACCTCTGCAAAGAATTTCAATTTCGCGATCCATCCGAGGCCAATAAACGGCTGTTCTAGCCAGATATTTCATCTTTTGCATTCCGAAATGTCCCAGGTGTAATAACTGTAAAACCTCATTCCTCAACCTCTTGGGAATAACTAATCTGTTACCCATACACAGGCATTTACCCTCAAAGGACAAAGAATCTTTAAGTCTTTTGAAAAACGTAACTTCGTCCTCATTGATCTTCTGTGGCCAACCCTTTTCCATGTACCTGAGAACCGTTGTAATTACGGAGTCTTTTGCTGTTTCCTCCGAAATTGCTTTAGAGTCAGTCGAAGTAATTTGTTGACTCAAAGCATGAATCGTGCAGACATTGGAAAATTCCAATTACTTCTCTGCATCATCAAATATTTTATCTTCACCCGAAGGTAACCGACTTATCGCATCTGCGTTCCCGTGTTCAGACGTTTTCCTGTATTCAATTGTATAATTGTACTGTTGAAGTATAAGGGCCCAGCGTGTCAGCCGATTCAAAGTAAGTTTTGGCACTGCTTTATTTGGATCAAATAAAACCAAGAGTGGCTTGTGATCAGTCACTAAGATGAATTTCCTGCCGTAGAGATATGGATGGAATTTTTGTACTGCGTATATTATTGAGAGAGCTTCCTTATGAATTTGACTGTATTTGCTTTGGCTTTCGGACAAAAGCTTTGAAACGTTGAATATGGGTCTTTCAGATCCATCTGGATAACGGTGAAATAATACTGCTCCCAAACCTACTTCGGATGCATCACATGCAATTCCAACTTGTAACTTTGGATCAAAGTGGGCCAGTTGAACTCGTTTCAGCAGTAATTCTTTCAATCTCTTGAACAATTTTTCTTGATTCGGTCCCCAAAACCATTTGATATTCTTGCGAGTCAAAGAATACAGGGGTTCAGCAACCGTAGACAAATCTGGTATGAATTTGTGGTAAAATTGTATCGAAAACAAAAACGATTTCAGTTCCGAAATATTTACTGGTCTGGACATGGAAGCTACGGCATCAACTTTTCCTCCAGGACCAACACCTTCTCTTGACAACGTATGGCCAAGATAATCTAAAGATTCTTGTGCAAAACAACATTTCTCTTTGTTACATTTTAAGCCACTGTCTTGTAGTTTCTGTAGTGTATTCTTTAGATTTTGTAGATGTTCCTGTTCGGTCGCGCCTCCTATTAGTATGTCATCCAGATATACCACCACTCCAGGTAGGTCACTGGTCAAATTATCCATGATTTCCTGGAAATACCCAGGCGCTGAACTTATGCCGAACGGAAGTCTTGTTTGTAGGAATACACCTCTAGGTGTTCTAAGGGCAAGACGTCGTTGACTCTCGGGACCCAGTTTTATTTGATTGTAGGCGTCCGCTAAATCAATTTTTGTAAAAAATTTACTTCCGGATAATTTCCTAATAAGGTCCTCGGGTAATGGCATTTGGTGTCGGTGAGTTTCTAGCTGTGAATTTACAGTGACAGCGTAATCCCCACACACACGCAATTTGACCTTTGAACCCGATCCTTTCTTCCGAATTGGTACAATTGGAGTTCCCCAATCATTGAATTTGGTTGGTATCCAAATTCCTTTCTGAATTCCAGCTTCTAAAGCTTGATTCAAATCCTTCATGATAGCGAATGGCACCGTCCTTGGTTTCTTAAACACCGGCACGGCCTCCTCCTTGAATTTGATTTCCAGTTCACAATCTTTAAGCAAACCTAATCCTGGCTGAAATAATTCCTCGAATTTCTGGCAGAGATCGCGACACTTCTTTTGGACGTCGTTTGCATTCAAGTTTGAATGTATCTCTTCATTCTGTACAAGACATATTCTCTGAGATTCCTGAAGCTTTTTACTCAAGTCTACCTGCAACTGTAACATTGCGACTCTTCCCAACAAATTCAGTTGTTTTGGAGTCACGTTGAATGTTATGTATGTTATGTTTTCCTACTCTGGCATGGATGCGTCAATCTTGAACAAACCGTAAATTGGTAGGACATCACCTGTAACCGACCTGTATTCAGTTGAATTTCTTTGGAGTTTTGGGCAGCCTAATTCGGTCCATATTGTCTTCGAAATAAAACTGTCGCGTGTACCGCTGTCCAACTCGAATTCATAAAGTTTCTTGCCAAGTTGTATCTTTTGTAAAAGCGGATCATTATCATGCATTCTTTTGATTATTTGCACGACGTTTCGTGGTTTCTTCTGGAAACACACTCTTTCGTAATGGCCTTTCCTTCCACAAAAATTACAAACAACACCAGTCTTCTTACATTTGTCGGCCCAATGTTCCGCACTACCACACCTGTAACAATTGTAACGCTTTGTAGGGTGTGCATGGTCTCGCTTGAATGTTTTGCTGGTATCGTATCTTTTGCTTGAAATGACTTTTCTTTGAAATGGAGTCTGTTCTCCTCTTTTGGCGTGAGCTATCTGTTTCGGTTTCAACTGAATAGCCTGAATTGACTCCGAAGTCGAATGGTATACTGTGTCTTTGGCCACGGTGGCCACTCCTTCAATCTCATTTGCCACTTCCACTGCTTTAGCAAAAGACAGTTCCTCTTCTGGGATTCTAAACAATGCTTTCAGAACTGCTTCATTTTGAATGCTGCATATAAAATTTGTTCGGAGCGCCTCGTCCAATGGATTTGTAATGCTCGAGAAATCGCACGTGACCGCTCCTTGACGAATCCGAGTTGCGAGCTCTTGTACCGACTCACCTGGTTTTCTTTTCCCATTAGTCCAAAATTTGTATCTTTCTCGTATTACAAAAGTAGCCGGATTGAATAACTTTTCCATGTTCAAGACTATTTGTTCGTAATTCATGTCATTTGTATTTCTGGGCGGTTGCAATTGCGTAGCCAAAGTTTCAAGCATTTTATATATTTCTGGACTTTGGTTTGTAAGAAAAACCTGGGCTGCTTTGCCTTTAGCGATTGAATTTGCCAACAGAAATGTATCAAACCTTTTGATGTAATCCTTGAATAATTCTTTCTCTGGTTGAAAAGGCTCGAACTTTTGTATAGAAGACGTCGTATTTCCTTGTTGATAAGTTTGTAGCATTTGTATCATTCTTCTTTCACTTTCTGCTGTTTGTTTCGCCAACATTTCAGCAAACAACTGAACAATTTCTTTCAATTCCGACATTTTCTTTAACCGAAAGTAACCGTGACAGAAATTGAAACCTCGTAGACTTGTACTTCAGAAACAACTGTCGACTGCGCCACTTGTTGTATCGCTTGTATAAATGAAAACAACAGCGAAACTAAAAGTCTTTATTTACAACAAAACACGTCTTCTTGTTTTAACTAATTCGTATCAATTGTATGTAGCAACTCCAGAACTCAAAATGAACCGCTCTCTAGCTTCGCAATTAGGCAGTAGCCTTTCGGCACATACAGGTGAGCTAGCTACGTAACAGTATGTGTAAGAACCAGGAACATGAATCTTTTGGTCCAGGCAAAAAGCCCGAGGAAAGATAGCAAGGCAAAATCGACAGAAATTCCAACTTTAGAGAATGACTTGGAAAATTGATTTTTATTTAAATAAATCGATATTATGAACTTTCACGTGTTAATGTCTTGTGTTATATGTCTAAATTATACAAAAATTAATAATTAAAGTCCTAAATTTTGGTTTTCAAGTTCCTGTATGAACCATGTGTCAGACAGCTTTCGTTTTTGCAGTCTTCAAGGATATTTTGACACTCTAGCTTAGTTAGCTTGTTGTTGACTTTGATTATTTTAATAATAATAATATTAAATTAAATAAAAATCGTTTAATAATAATAATTTGAGCCAAGCTTAGTTTTGAATAAAAGAATAATACAAATTATGATAATTATTTCAAATATAAATAATAATATAATATAAGTATGAATATACTGTAAATTATTTTGAATATTAAAATTTAATTAATCTGTTCTTAGGTACACCTTCTTATATGGGCCTAATTAAATCTCAGAACGTTACCACCAACATCAACCAATTTGTTGACAACATCAGAATTTTAGCCCTCAATTCCTCGTCTGACCTTGACATGTGTGCGAAAGGTCAAAACATGACCTTGCCCTCAGACAGGGCTTCGATCTGTGAGATCAGACTGCTTAATCCACCTGAGGAAGGTAACAGAATTGGTTTTCTACAGGTTAAAATTCTACGAAAACCTTTCTATTTCAGATTGCAAGTTTAACCCGAGTGGAAGAGATTACAAGGGAGCAGAAGTACGGAAGGTTTCTGGTAAAATGTGTCTGTTCTGGAGCGAGGCTACTGATCTGATAACGACTTTCGGTGAGAAGTTGTGAAGAGAAGTGAGTTGAGAAGAGCAAGCGCTCAACAAATGTCATTGTTTCCGGCTTACCAGCTCAGCCATCACTCGATGATAGCATACTTGTACATAACTTCATCGAGCAGAATCTCACTGTGAAGCCTGCCATCACAAATATACGCCGCTTTGTGAGAGATCCTACTAATACTAAGCTCTGTCTCACTCTTTCGAACTCTGAGGCAGTAAGAGACTTGATCTCGACGTCCAAAATTCTCAGAATTTCCCAAGATGCTGCCGTCCGAAAAGTGTTCATGAATTATGACTTGACGCCCAGCGAAAAGATGCAAAAGAAGACTGAAAACCGCTCAGAGTGGCTCAACTAAGGCATCCGCGGTTCAGACACAATCAACCTCTCAGCCAGGGTTTCTTTCAGGCATACTTTCGGGGGGCTAAGCCCCCCCGGAGCTCAGCCATCGCCCCCCCGGAGCTCAGCCATCGCCCCCCCGAAAAAAATTTTTTTTCTCTTTTCTCAGCAATGCTTTACAAAAAAAAGATTTAAGTTTGACTAAAGTCATCCCATTGATTACTTCAACAAAATTGCACTTGAATGATATTGTGAAGCAGTGCGAAGATACCGAGAGTCATTTACAAAAAAAGATTAAATGCAAAGTTGATGAGATCAAATTAGAAACACACCTGGTTGAAGATGAAAGTGCTGAAAGCGTATTACTAGGAATGAAGAGGTATTGTGAAACTGTCATCAAAGAGATTGAAGACAGATTTAATGACAAATCGATTGAGATTATGTTATTTGCAAGTCAATTTGAGACTTTTGAATCAATGTCAGGTATTCAAGAAGAAGACATCATAACTTTTTGTAACAACTTTCCCATTCTAAATGCAGAAGCTGTACTCGCGGATTTAAAATCTTTTAAATTTTTTATAAAATCTATGGTTGAGTGCAAAAAGTACAAAATGGATGAAAACCCATTGAACAAAATACTGGAAGCTGATTTGGGATACTGTGAACTACAAAGGCTTTGTGAAATTCTTCTTGTAATTACAGTAACAACTGCTTCAGTAGAAAGATCATTTAGTACAATGAACAGGATTCTAAGCAAAGCAAGAAATAGAATGCTACCAGAAACTTTAACTCATTGTATGACCATAAGCATTGAAGGTCCCGAAGTTCCAACGGAAGATTTTCTCGATAGAGTAGTAGATTTATATGCTCTCAAAAAACCTCGGCGTATAAAATTTCTTTAAACATTTCAGTTAATAAACATATTTTAAATTTTAGTTTGTATAAATGATTTTCAATATGTTTTTACCTAAAATATAATTATTGAACTGAGGTTATGCGTGATTTGATTTTAAACTTGTATTTGGCACGAAAAACTGCCCCCCCCCCCCCCCCCGAACTCATAAAATGCCCCCCCGAACAATAATGCCTGAAAGAAACCCTGCTCTCAGCCCTTTCGGAAATAAACTAAAATCATGGGCTTCCACAAATATCAGAAGCCTAATCAGCCCAAGAGAAGAACTATCTTTGTTTCTGAAAAGCCACAACCTAGAAGTTTTTGGTTTGGTTGAAACTTGGTTGGACAGTGAACCCGACGGCTTATTTCTGTTAAAAGAGTATCAGGCTTTTCGTTGGGACAGTGGCTCTCGCGGAGGAGGTGTAGCCCTACTCATCAAGAAAAATCTCAAAGTTCGACAAATACCCATACCATTGGAGTACAAGTCTATTGAAATAGTCTGTGTTGATATTCTTACGTCTTGTTCAACTTGCCGAGTTATTGTCTATTACAGACCAACTGGTTTCAATTCAAATTCTGTTGAGTACGCCAATAGAAGCGTCCGCTGTTTGGACTATCTGTGCAGTGATACTGGACTGGTTTGCGTCATGGGAGATTTCAACCTTCCGTATGTCAACTGGCAAAACTACTCCCACCCTAACAATGAAATCTATAAAATATTTATCAACTTATTTGACTAGATGGGATTTCACCAATTTGTCCAGTCACCAACGCGACAATCAAACATCCTAGACCTGCTCTTCTCCAACGATTCGAGTTTCATATCAGACATCAGGATAATGCCACCAATCTCTCAGAGCGACCATAACACCATCGTCTTTACAACGAATCTTCCAACCACACCAGTCACAATTCATAACCTAAGCTACAGACACTTAACCAAATCAGCCTATGAAAATCTAGACATCTACCTTTGCCAAACAAATTGAAACGAGTTGTTCCAATACTGCTTCTCTGTTGATGACTGTTGGAGAGTGTTTACAGATATTGTTTACAAAAATTGATCGAATATTATTCACTCCTGATCGCACATACCAGACACTCCGTAAACTCAAACCGTCCCTCTCATCTGGTCCGGATGGAATCACTAACACCCTCCTCAGAAACTGTGCTGCTGGTCTCTGTTTGCCACTCTGCCATATCTTCAACTTCTTCTTCAATATGCATGAACTACCCCTTGATTGGAGATCTGCCCACGTAACCCCCGTGCACAAAAAAGGAGCCACTTCTGATCCCGGTAACTACCGACCAATATCACTCACATCCTCCTGCTGTCGAGCAATGGAACGGATGATCAATAAAGACATCTTAAACTACCTTCAAGCTAACAACCTTATATCACCTGAACAACATGGCTTTTTAAACTCCAGATCGACATGCTCCAACCTGATTGAATGTACAAATGATTGGTCAGTATCAAGGCACCAGGGCACAGACATAATATACTTTGACTTTAGAAAAGCCTGTGACTCGGTCTCTCACCAAAAACTGCTGTCTAAACTTCAGGCATATGGCATCTCAGGCAATCTACTTTCATGGTAGATGAAATTATTTACTTAATTATCGCTCTAGTGAAAGTTTCGCTAAAATGACTACGAGAAGTTTTAAAGATTTTAAAAAATGCCAAGAATGCGAAATGTATGGAAGTGTCGAGGGTTTGAATCTAAACCAAATTTGCAAGAACTGTGTGCGAATGAAAGACGTCGTCGAAAGACTCGAACAACTCATAGGTATCAATAAGGAACAAAGTCACAAAATCGAGTTGCTCGAAAAAAAGTTGGAGACTATAGAAAGCGGCAAAGTAGGAGGAGATCTTGTGGAAAATAAAGTTTCAAAGCTGGAGGAGAAAGTAGAGAGCTTACTTGTCTCAGTCGAGGCTGACATGACAGCCGAAGCTGGTACTAAAAGCAAGGGTCTTGCATGGACAGAAATTGTAAAGAAAAGAGTAGATGCAAAATTGAAAACAATTGAAGACAGAGTACAAGTTGTGGACAAAAAAATCAGTACAGCAAAAACCATTGCTCAGGAGGAAGTCGAAAGAGAAAAGAGAAGGAACAACATTATACTGTACAGGCTCGAAGAAAGCAAAGCTAAAAGTGAGCCAGAACAGAAAACTGAGGATAGAGACACTGCTATGCATTTCATCAACAATGTACTTGGTGTAAAATGTGATAGTGGTGACATCAAAAGTGTATTCAGGATAGGTAAGGATACAAAGGAGGTAAGGCCACTAATGATTCAATTTAGGGAAAGAGAATCAAAGAACCTAGTTTTGGAATCACTTCCAAAATTACGAACTGCAGAAAGCAAATTCAAAGGCATCTCTGTCTGCCATGATTTGACTAAAGCAGAAAGAGAGCAATGCAAGAAATTGTTGGAAGAGGCGAAGAAAAAGCAAGCTGAAGATCAGTCGGGGGACTACATTTTCAGAGTGAAGGGCCAACCAGGCAATATGAAGCTGGAAAAGCTGAGGAGGAGGTAAGATTAGAAATTAATCATTTAAGTAAGGATATAGACAGAGTAAGAGTTCTGAAATGTGTTTATGCCAATGCTAGAAGTATAGTTAGTAAGACTAAAAGGACAGAACTCGAGCTAATTGTCGATACGGAGGAGCCAGATATAATTGGCATTACTGAGTCTTGGGCAAAAGAAAGTATTCAAAACTCTGAGCTAGCAATTGATGGCTATGAGATGTTAAGGAAAGACAGAGAGGGACAGAAAGAAAATGGACATGGAGCAGGAGGGGTATTAATTTATATTAAGAATCATATCAAAGTAATAGAAAGAAAGGAATTTCAAAATGAAAAATTTAAAGAGAGTTTATGGTGTGATATTTACATAGGTAAATTCAAACTTCTTTTAGGGGTTTGCTACAGGCCACCAAATTTTAAAGAGGATACTGGACTAAATGAGATATTATACAAAGCCAGTAAGGAATTTATGCTAGTAATGGGTGATTTTAACTACCATATTAACTGGAACACTTTAGAAGGAGAAAGACCTGAGGATATAAACTTTATAAATGTAACAAATGATAACTTCTTATTCCAGCACATCACTGATCCCACAAGAGGTAAAAACACATTAGATTTGATATTAACAACAGATGAGAACTTAGTGGAAGGCCTAACAGTTGGTGAACACTTTGGAACAAGTGATCATCAAGTTGTCAGATGGAACATTTATTTAGACAACGAGGATTTAAAAAAAGAGAACCTAGATTCTAAAAACTTTTTTAAGGCTGACTATGAAAAAATACGGAATGAGTTAGAGAAAACAAACCTAGCTAAAAAAAATAGAATCTGCTAATGTAGAAGAAGCTTGGGCAATAATCAAGAAAGAGCTAAATCTAGTTGTAGATAAATATATCCCAAGCAGAGGCAGAACTCAGAAAAGACAGCCATGGCTTACGAAGGAGGTCATCAAATGCAAAAGAGCTAAGTATAAAGCATGGAAGAAATTACGAGAAATGACAAAAATAAAATCTGGAGATGAAGAGGAAAGAGAGCTTAAGGATTTAAAACAAAAATATCAGAAACAAAGGAATGCATCAAACAGAATTAATAAAAAAGCATTACTAGAATATGAGAACAAATTAGCAAAGAATGTTAAAAGCGATAGCAAGAGCTTTTTCAGATACGTTAGATGTAAACAAAAAGTAAGGGACAAAATTGGACCATTACAAAATAGTGAGGGGCAAACAGTTGATTCAGTAGAGGAAACAGCCAATATATTAAATAGCTACTTCAGTTCAGTTTTTACTAAAGAAACAATAGGGAATATACCAGAACTGCCAAGGAGAATCCAACAGATTGAGATAAAGTTAGATACAGTAAACTTCTCAAAAACAGGGGTAATTAAGCAACTGGAAAATTTGAAAGTAGACAAGAGCCCTGGAATAGACAACCTACATCCTAAACTACTATATGAGACAAGAACAGCTATAGGAGAAGCATTGGCAATCTTATTTGTCAAATCGTTTGATTCAGGAACAATACCAAGAGATTGGAAAGATGCAATAGTAGTTCCTCTATTCAAAAAGGGAAGTAGGGGTTTGCCATCCAACTACAGGCCAGTAAGCTTAACTTCTATAGTTTGCAAGGTAATGGAAAGAATGATCAAAGAGGCTGTATCAACTTTTTTTGGAAGAAACGATGTGATTGGAAAGAGCCAACATGGTTTTACTAAGAACAGATCGTGTCTTACCAACCTACTTGAGTTTTTTGAAGAAATTTATGAGTGGGTTGATCATGACAAGGCTGTAGATGTAGTGTACCTAGACTTCGCAAAAGCATTTGACAAAGGCTTCAAAAAAAGCTCGGTGCATGTGGGATTGAAGGCAAACTATTACATTGGTTTACAAACTGGTTGATAGATAGGAGACAGAAGGTAGGCATAGGAGGAATTTATTCAGAGTGGCAACCAGTACTTAGCGGCGTCCCACAAGGATCAGTGCTTGGACCTGTACTGTTCTGCATATATATAAATGATCTGGATGATGGCATAAGATCTAAGTTATCCAAGTTTGCTGACGACACCAAAGTAGCAAGAAGTGTCAGCAAGCAAGAAGATGTAGATACACTTCAGGAAGATCTTAACAAGTTATTCAAATGGGCAGAAGATTGGCAGATGCTTTTCAACGTAAGCAAATGCTCCATTATGCATATGGGATGCAAAAACACGAAAGTCGAATATGCATTTGGAGGAAGCATTCTGAAGCAGTCAAATCAGGAAAGAGATCTGGGGGTAATAATGCAGAACAATGGAAAAGCATCTCTACAGTGCATGGAAGTTGCTAAAAAAGCAAACAGAGTACTTGGAATGATAAAGAGAACAGTAGTAAGCAGGAACAAGGATGTAATACTGAGATTGTATAAGGCATTAGTAAGGCCACACCTTGAGTACTGTGTGCAAGTATGGAACCCTCATTTGAGGAAGGATGTAGAGATGTTGGAAAGAGTGCAAAGAAGGGCAACCAGGATGATAGATGGTTTTGGAAAGCTTAGTTACGAGGAAAGATTAAATAGATGTAAATTAACGACTCTGGAAAAGAGAAGAAATAGAGGGGACCTCATCGAGGCATTCAAAATTTTATCGGGAAGGGAAGGCCTTTTGCCTGAACAGTTTTTCGAAGCCACAAAAAGTGTTTCTACTAGAGGGCACGATTGTAAATTATACAGGAAGGCTTCGGGAAACTTGAAAAACAATTATTTCAGTTCAAGGGTGGTTTCCTTATGGAATAAACTAGATAAGGAAACCATCCATGCTGACACAATAGATAAATTCAAAATTTACTTAAGTAAATTCGGATATTAGGACTAAAAAGAGTGGTTATTACACAGATCCAGGTCTTCTTAACCACTATAAATAATTGTTATGTTATGTTATGTTATGGCTTGAGACTTTCTTGTCCAACCGAACCCAGGCAGTCAAAATTAACGGCCACCTTTCCAATGAAGTGGACGTGGTTAGTGGCGTGCCTCAAGGGAGTGTGCTCGGACCTACACTTTTCCTCATATATATTAACCGATTACCGATGTTACCGATAACCACGTCAAATCAAAACTTTTTGCTGACGACATCAAACTGTACTCAACATCATCACTCCCTTAAAGTTCCTCCCTACAGTCTGCTGTTGAAAGGTTGGTGTCATGGAGCAACAAGTGGCAACTACAGCTTGCTCCTGAGAAATGCATTCAAATATCCATCAGGGCAGCTCGTACCAAAACTCCACCAAGACATTACACAATTGCTTCCCAAACAGTACCTCTATTAGAAACTACACGAGATCTTGGAGTCCTCATCGACGACAAACTTACATACAAGGCAAACATCAGCAATATTGTACACAAAGCATTTGTGAGGTTACGCTTGATTTCCAAATTCTTTCGCACCAGGAACAAAAACATTTTAACCAAGGCATACTGCTCCTACGTCCGGCCAATCCTCGAGTATTGCTCCCCAATATGGAACCTACACACTAAACAACTTACAATGAAAATAGAAAGGGTGCAAAAATACTTCACAAGATTGACTCCTGGTCTCAGAGCACTGCCCTATCACAATAGACTAAAACAACTCGGACTCAAAACCCTCGAACATCGTCGCCTCATCTGTGACTTATGCTTATGTTACAAAATAATCCACGGCCATGCTATATGCAAAATTCCCGAGTTCCCTACGTTTCTAGCCTCCAGAACTCGTGGTCATCCCCTTCGTCTACGCCAAGAGAAGTGTCTCACCAGTCACAGACAGAACTTTTTCACCAACCGGGTCATCAAGCCCTGGAACTCCCTACCTCTTGATGTAATAAACTCCTCAACATTATCTCGATTCAAATCTTGCATCTCGTCTACTGACCTTAACAAATACTTATCGATTTAAAGAACTTGCTTCTGCACTTTATTTGCGCACAATATGTTGAACTTACCCAAATTTGTGTAAGTAGTCATTGAATGACCCTTCAATTTGTTGTGTAATAAATAAATAAATAATTATCCATAATATTTTTTTATAATATTAGCATGATGTTATAACTTTAATACATTAATTTTTATAGTATTTATTAATGTAATAACATTTTTTCATTAAAATATTACTGCTGTTATCTTTATTTATGTCTACAAATACATAAATTTTATTTTTGTACAATAATAACTAATTAATTAATTATAAACAGTTTCCATATAATTATATTTTGACCACGGGCGAAAATTTCTTAGCTACGCCTCCCCATGACCGATGCTTTCTCCGACAGGCTCAATAAAAATCAAGTCTAAACCGCTGGCAATTATTTGCTACATTTTAAATGAAAATTTAATACCAAAACAAAGTTTTTGAATTTATAGTAATAAAATATAAAAAATTAATTATCAATTATTTAATAAATAAATATTCTGAATCTTTTTCAAGCAAGTGAAACTTCTGTGATTTGTATCCATACAATATCGAATTATTATTTCTAGTAATTTAAATTCACAAATATGAATAACCTTCTAATGTTGAACTTTGAACTGGGTAGCAAACCTTCTAGAACTTTATATATTAATAACCTCCACTACGATACAACTGAGAAAGAGTTGGAAAACACATTTGGAAATATCGTACCAATCGAGGAAGTTTATATTTTTTATAAATCTTATGGAACCAGTACAGGAACTGGAGAAATACTTGTACGCAACCGAAATGATGCCGCGATTCTATGTGACAGAATTAAGAACACATCGTTTAAGGGGAGGATTATTAGAGTGCAGGCAGGACTCAACGAGAAAAATATGTATCAATTTAGCACATATCTGGTAGATAATTTGCCTCTCGACGTTACGTCAAAAGAACTTAAAAAACATTTTCGTCATCCCTTCACAGTCAAAAAAGCAAGTGTGTTTTATAATGAGGATGGAAGTAGCACAGGAAGAGGGATAATAGAATTTCGTGGATATTTTCATGAAATTTATGATATTTATGAATACGATCAGTGCAAAATTAAGGGCAAGAAAATGGAATTCAGAGAATTATGTATACCTGCATATCAAAGCGGCGAACGTTTTATGAAAAATAACCAATATCTGCAACTTTACATCGTCAACCTGCATTACGATGTCAAAGCGGAAGACTTGGAAGCATATTTTGGAAGATGGTTCGAGGTCGCAGAGGCTATCATATATTACGAAGAAGATGGAACCAGTACTGGGACTGGTGCAATTACGTTCTACAAATTCGAATCTATTCCTAAAATTTTCAGATTTGTTATGAAAGCCTTTGAGGATCGTTATTGGTCGGTAATGTGCCCTTGTGATCCTGAAAATTACTATTCATTCAAGGATGTAGAAAGCAGTTTTAATATTATTGAAGATGAAGTTGAAGAATATGCAGATTTACATGAGAAGGTTCAAAGCACTCAAGCGGGAAAACAACTGAAGAAGTACAGTGATTCTGAAGTTAAGGAACGTCTTAGCATTGTGGACGAAATCATATTATTGAAGCAATTCAACAAAGGGGGATCAAAGGAAAGACTCTTGAAATTAAAGCATTACAACAGTTTTGCCAATCAACATTTCAGACAGAGAAGTTACTTCGTTGCTCTGAGATTGGGAATTCCTGAATGTGAATTTCATTGTGCCATTTATGTCACAAACTTGAACTACGATGTCACGGAAGAAGAGTTGAGGGCTTTTTTCTCTGCAGAAGTGCCTGTCAAGAGAACTTTCGTAATTGCCAATAGAGTCGGTACAAGTTCTGGAACTGGAATGGTGGTATTCAAGAGTAGGAGAGACAGGCTCTTGTGTTTGCTTCTGCTTGAAAATAAGAAATTGAGGGGTAGAATATTAGATATGAAATGTGTCCCTGGGCTGGCAACAAAATGCTGGTGATATTTTATCATTCTAAATATTGCTTGTAAATCTTAGTGGTTTAATATCTGCGATGGTTATGTTTAAATATTAAAAAAGTTAATAATAAATGTGACATTCATTAACGTCAGACTTTTTAATCAATATTTTGTTATCGAATTCTTTTCCTTTATTGAGCAGAACAAGAAATGAACAACATAAATAAAAAGCGACAGATATGGAAATAATTCTGATGTTCTTTAAAATCTTGCTAATGAGGTATTGAATATGTGGTTCGAAAGTAAGGTGTTGGTCAATGATGATTCCAAGAAATTTACAATTGTCAACACGATATAGCAAGGAGTCGCCAACACGAATGTGGTGGTTATCTAGTATTAATATTATTTTTTTGGTTTATGAAAAAACATGTAAACAGTTTTCTTAACATTAAGAGATGAAATATTAGATGCACACCATTTGTTGTTTTTGTTGTTCACCATTGAATAAAGTTCATCAATGTTAGATCCTGACAAAAAAAGTTCTCAAATTCTAAATTCTCAACGAGCGGGTTTGTCAATGAATTTCGGATATCTGCGAATTCGGTTTAAGAAAGTTAACGAGATGCCAATCATTGAAGGTATCCCCGCAATTCCGCAAAATACTAAACAACTGAATTTGAATAATAATTATAATAATAATAATAATAATAATTTGAATTTTTAGACCCGACTAGTGACCACACTGCTTATGATGGTAATTATTATGCTATTTTAAAAAAGAATATGTATGATAAAAATATAAAAAAGAGTTTTATTTTATAATAACCATCATCACCAAAGTTATTATTATACTTGAGAACAATTAACGAAATTATTTTTACAATTGTTTCATTTTATATATAAAAACTCAAAACCCTAACCCATGGGATTTTGGCGGTTTCACTTCAAAGTCAGCGATTAGTTCTGATGTTCGAGTTCTATTGCCATTTATTTATTTATTTATTTGGTTAAGGTTCGTTGCATAACTAAGATGATTTGTACTTGTTAATTAGTTTTAGTTATGTAAAAGAAACGATATGTATTATTATAACAATAGGATTATATTAATATATATTAATTTCATATAAATAAAATTTGATTAAAGACTCTCTTAAGTGACTCCGATTTTTGCAGACCCATACGTAAATAATGTACACACTCGCCGGATTGCTAAGCATGTATATCATCTTAGATATGTTTTGAATCTAATTTCTTCCCTCAGGACAGACTGTGCCGGACATTTCATCTTCCGGAGGGCACATCTGATGTTTTTGTTAAAGAGAAACAGGTGTGGATTGTGCTCAAAAAATATCTTGACACACATTAAGAAAGAAATGAAATTTTACGAAGCAACAAAGGAATGTCCCAAAATCTTGAAAAGCTTAAGTCCTGTCTAAACTCACTTTCACCCTCCTCTGTTGAAGCAGAAAGCTGTTTCAATGCTGATGCACTGTTTATTTTAAAGTTGAGGTTATCGTTAAATGATGAGATGATTGATTCTTTGTGCTTTGCACACAGCTACTTTATCCGCAAATAATTCTTCTTTATAGATGAGCTATAAATAAGGTAATTAAAATTTGTTTTATTGTCTCTAACTACCTTAAAAAAAATTACTTAATTATTTAAGTAATATTTTAAAAATTACTTGTTACTTAAGTATTTTTTTCAAGCTTGCTTGAACCCAGCACAGCGGGGTGGAGCTATCTTCCTTGTTTTTCATCTCATTACGACTGTGCAGCTCGGACGGTTATATATAATAAAATACAATAAAAAGTTATGTCTAAAAAGCTGATTTCCGCCACAAAGTCCCACGATTGTGAGCACCGGACCTCGAATAAAATTTTTAGTCATATAGGCTATCGTCCTTTGTGCTTTTTTATTTATAACGTAATTCAAGATGTCATACAGCATCACTTCGTCCGGTCCGGATCTTCAATTTTTAGCAACGACTGGGCTCTGTTGATGTCCGTTGAGGAAAACCATTGAGCGCCAACCAGATGATGTAAGGCTGCATAAAGATTTTTTTTTCAATTATAAATGAAAAATTAGAGCGTTCAATTAAAATAAAGAATATACTTCGGTGATGTCGTTTTCCTCATCGATAATCACAATGTTTTCTGTTTGTTTGGGTTCCACCTGTAATTGTGATGTATTATGGAAAATGAAGCTAGTTATGAAATGAAGTGAAAACTGACACCTTCGCACTGCTTGACATTTCATCTTGATGTGTTGTAACTTTAGCGCTCCCATTTTTTTTTTGCATCATCATAGAACTTTTTTAAAAAAATGAGTTACTTGTACAACGAGCTCTGCAAAAGAATTGAAAATTACCTTTTGCGCAGATTTTAGAGGGCGTTTGGGGGCATTCGAGTAAATTCCAACAGTATTATCTATGGGATTTTTTCCGGTTTCATTCCCCATATCTCCTTTTCTATCTGTTTTGCCTTACCAGTCTGCAACAGATTGTAATAAAGTGCATTTTAGAGATCGAAACTCGATCTAATGCACGTACAATTTCCTGCACCACTGCTTAGCATTTTTCATTGTGTGGCTTAAGCACCGGTGAAGAATTGGCAGATTAAGGTCAGATTCCGTCGCACAATTCGTACAAATTCTGTAATATCCTTCCAAAACTGATGAAAAAATAAGTTCGCATATATTGCATCTGGTCATTTGTATGGGAACATAATTAGTCCTTACTTGGCGTTATTTCTAAATAACCCAGAACTAATAGCATGGACTTTAAAAGTACTATAGATCCATCCATGATCACCATAACCGATTTTAATTTCTCTGATCCAAAATAACGGCCAAAATCGGACTTAAGTTTTATGAAGGCCTGTGACAAGGAAGTAACAGACTGGTCTTCGGTCACGACTGTCACGACAGGGAGAGGCGTTTGACCGATTCTCGTATTTCTGACTACAATCTACAATGTTTGAGTTAGAGTAAGAGATGCATTGTAAATCTATATCAATTAAACTTCTACCTCGTAAACATAAAAATGTTTATCTCTGCTCCTCATGACGCGTAGCGTCAAAATGTAGAATATCCTCGCTACACCTTCTCTTGAGGATCGATAAACTCGCTAAAGACCACAAAGCAGCTGTTAAGCGAGGACGAATTAAACAACCCCGTAAGGCGTACATGTTTTTAGGGTCGTCCTCAATTAATATGTGGAGAGCCTCCACTTCGTTCTGATGAGCCCGTTTTTCCTTGTTGGCTTCATACCTCATCTGGTCCAAAGCCTGTGATGTAATTAAATTTATTTCTCAATGGTGCAATCACAACTCAGTAAGGCATAGACTTACCCTAACCTTGGAACGCCATCTCTGTTGCTCAGTTGCTTTGCGTCGCTTGCCAAGGCGCACAGATTCAGAAATATAAATTCAATTTATAAAAATGATAAGTTTTCAAAATCAGTAGTCCTTGATAAATGAGTCCATTGAAGCGTTGGGTTTCAATTTGGCATTTGGTTTAGCGCATCGATTGATGTACTGCATATGCGAGCTACATATCAAAGAGATCATCAAGTCATGACATATATTATACCAGATATTAGCATGCCTGGCATATTATTAGCATTTAATTACAAATCTCTTTTATCTATAAGGTGATCGACAAGTAACTCCTATATATATAATATATCTTATATAATATATCCTATCTTATAATGCTTATAAGTTTTTAATATTTTGTAATATATTTACAATTACATACATATAAGATCCTTGTTTTATATGCCTGCTTCGCCATAACTTCTAACACAGAATCAATTGAAAACTCAACAGATTTCAGACCCCTACAGAAGACAATACTAGACATTTTTGTTAGTTCAATAAACTATCACACGCCAACTATCATCAACACTTTGTTCAACATGGTGTTCACGAAAACCTTGAATAGAGGATTTAAAAATGTAAAAATGAAATAATTCTAAAAAAACTAAAATGTTGTTGAAAGTTTTGCGATTAATCGGATGATTTTTTAAAAGTTTGATATGTTCAGTTTGGAGTTCAAGCTATGAGAAGTTCAACTGGCTAGCTATATTTTAGCATTGGCTTTTTTCAACCGGCTCGCAGGGAGATGTGTGCAGATAATGACTTGGAACTCCTGAATGGTTCACAATTAAAAAATTCTAAAAAGATGAAAATGTAGCTAAATGTTTCTTAATTTATTATATGTTTTTAGTTTTAAGTTTGATATGTTCAGTTTGTTGTTCAAGCTGTGAGAAGTTCAACCGGCTAGCTATCTTTTAACAATGGCTTTTTTCAACCGACTCGCCTGAAAGTGGTGTCTTCTCAGGCTGGAAGGATTTATCATCTAGAGTAGGGGTTCCCAACCTGGGAGCCAGGGCTTCCTAGGGGAGCCGTGAAGGGAGTCCAGGAGAGCCGTGGAGTACTTTTCAAAAATCAGCATACAAAATTTTAAAAATTATTTTAAAACTAACTTTTTAAAAAATCCGAGAATAATATTTATGCACAAGTAACGAGTAAGGAGCAGAGTTTATGATAAAGTACAGGAAAGTCAATTTTAGCAAAACAATTAATATTGAGGTGACCATGTTCTTACGAGAGAAACAGAGTGACCTTGAAAGTATATTTTGACTGACAGAATTCAGCCTATCACAGGCATATTTGGCTGACATTTTCACCCACTTAAATGAGCTTAACACTAAGATCGAGGGTCCTAAACATGACTGTTATTGATGCTGGTCAGAAACTAGGCTCATTTCTGGAGAAGCTGCCCCTGTGAATCAGAAGAATGGAAAATAACAACTTTGCCAATTTTTCCAAGATTAGAAGAGTCTCTGCAACTCGGTCTGGAGGCAATTGGCACCATACCAGCTTCTCTTAAAGGCGACATTTTGGCTCACCTAGGAACTCTGATGGCATTATTTCATGACTACTTTATAACGAAAGAGTTGCAGCCCTATAATGCCTGGGTAAGGAATCCATTTTTGGTCAATTTTGAAAGTGTGGATGATCAGGACTTGGCCAAAGATGATCTCATTGATCTGAGGCACAAAAAGTTGCTAAATAGGGAGTTTCAGATCAAAGGTTTGGCTGACTTTTGATGCTCCATGATGATACCATACCCAGTTCTCGCCAAAAGAGCCATGACATCCATCATTCTTTTTGTGATAACCTACCTCTGTGAAGCTGGATTTTCAACCCTGCTGACAATCAAAACAAAATAGCAAAACAAACTTGATGCAAAGGATGACATGAGAGTGCCCTGTCAAAATCAAAGCCCAGATTCCATCTACTTGTGAACAAGAAGCAGGAGCAATCTTCACATTAAAAATTTGCTTTCAAAATACATTGTATGGTTCTTTTTTGACATTAAATTATTGTTCATTACTTTTTTCTTTAAAAATTTTGATAGGGGGCCGTGGACCACATTTTGTCCTCTTAGGGAGCCGTGGGAACATAAAGGTTGGGAACCCCTGATCTAGAGGAGTTGGTGTTTGATAAATTTATATAAAGATTGTTTTTGAAAACTAACACTTGAATTATTAAAAATTTGGTTAAATAAATTGTTTATAAACGAAAACATTAAAACTAACTATAGCTGAAAAAAATCTGAAAATTAAGAAACTTGAGGAAGGTAAAACTGTAACTGAACCAATACTAAATAATCTATAATAATACTAAGTAAAATATAACTAAGAAAAGTAAAACTAAACTAACTTTAATTCATATTTAACTCTCATTTCCAGAGATTTTCAAATTGTCATCTTTGTATTCGAGCATACCATACAAATCAGATTTCCATATAATCAGCCGCGTTTCTTGCAACCATAATTTATTCATTATTCCATCATTACCTACAGTGTTAATCTTTAATTTCTTAATTTTATAATTGCAATTTTGACAAACTTGTAGGGCAACGGGAAGAGAAATTATTTAAAAAAATAATTAGATCTAAATTTAATTATTTTCAGTTTTAAATTTAATAATTATTTAATTAGATTTGAATTTAATTATTTTTACGGTTGTATTCAGCACCTTTTTCTACGAAGTTGTGATAACTTTATAGACAAACAAATAAGCACAAACAGTTCTCTAAGTCCAAATCATCTTAGTTATGCAACTGACTTTAATCAAATAAATAATTAAACAAACAGTCTTAGCAAACAATCTCAGAATCCAACACAGTCTGAAGTTCACGATACTCAAATCCTCATTTTGATTGTTCACCCGGACCCGGGTTATTTCATTATTAATAAGATAATCACGGCAAATTTATTATTAATTGAGTAGTCAATTATTACGAAATAATATATGACAATTTATAAAAAATATTATAAATAAGTTTCTGGTAAAATATAAAAAACCGTATATGGTAAATGTTATAAAAAAACTTTACCATTTATCAAATTAATGTGTTGCCCTTTCATCGCATTTCGAATCGTTCGATTTTAATAACGGTGCTAGAGGCGCCATATTTATTTATTGGTTTCTTCGGTTCAATTATTATGTTTAAAAACAGTCATTAATTAATTACAAACTCAAATTTCAAATTTCAAATTATAAAGCACTGCCCAAACATTCTTTGGGATATCAAATTAGAGGTCTTTTGTTCAGAAATTGTTTATTATTACCAATTTGAAATTTGTTTGAAATTTAGAATAATTGTTTATGCAAATTTTATGTTATCAGAAGCATAAAATTATAGGAAATAATTTGTTTAAAAATATATCGATCAAGCACCTTTCCTGCAAAAGTTCATCATAAAAGTTCACCGCGCGGGTGCTTAAGAAGATTGAGTGCACCGACGCACCAAATGTCAAAAATCAGGTTTAAAAGGCGAATTGTAAATTTGGTTTGTTCAACAAAGTTTAGTTATTGATCTTTTGTCTTTTGTGACCGTATTCTAAAGTTTTGGAAGGCGAAAATGAAGATTTTTGTTGCAGTAGTTTTGTTCTGCAGTAATGGTAAAATATGTAGTCTTCATATTGTAATTGTAACTTTATTTATGTAGCGCCATATGCATAGCGTCGGAGGCGCTTCTTGTAACCATTTATATAGCGCTCCTTCCCAAGGGCACTGGCGGCAGTACAGACTGGGTTTCGAATGCGACACGTTACGACTGTGATATTAAATATTTTGATTTCTAAATGCCATTTTTAACTTGTTCTTGAAATTAGTTCTAGGGGATCCAGGTATCATAGGGGGACTTTCCCGAAACGGACTAAACTTTTGTTCAAAAGTCTTGGGGACACTTTGCAAGCGTGAGTTTGAGAAAGGCAATGTCCATTTTAAGAAAAACTACCATTTCTCTGCTGATATCATGGAAGGAGAGTTGCTGAATGTGGAGGTCTGTGAAATAATTAATTTATTCATCCAAATAGTGATTTATTATGATCGATACTAAATTATACCTCAGTATAGCCAAGTTTACAAATAATTGTAACAACCAGGTCAGGGACATCTCATTCCAGCCTCCAAACACAGAAATAATACCTGGAGAGGGATTAACTACTTCTGTCACGAATCTATCACTCACGTCTGAAATTAGAGTGGAAAGAGTTAAATACAAAGGAGAACCCCTGAAGAACCTGTCGTCTTTCTTGGTACGACTTCAGGGGACCAACGTGACGCTGACTACAAAGCTTTATAACGTCGGCGGAAGACCAGAATTCGAGGTTTTGAGCTGTAAGGCTTCAATAGGCGAAATCCATCCATATTTCGAAATTAATGCTCATCGAATACTGCTAAGGTGAGAGTTAGATCTTAACCGATTTCATAAAAAATTAAATTTGTGATATGTTGACAAATAATTTTTAAATTGCTAATTTACTTTCTTGCTCCGACAAAAACACGGCAAGAGATAAAAAATAAATATTAATTAGTTGTTTGATAAAGACTTAAATAAAGGTAATTTGCAATATCTGTAACTATTCACTCAAGTAACTTGGTATTGTGCATAGGTTTCTTGATCTAAATAAATCTTATGTTTTATTTAAATACTTTGTTGTGTTAATTAACTTGAAAATTTATGGAACAAATGAGACAGTTTAATGTAACGTAGCAGAAGTTATTTTAAAAATCATTATCAATATTTTTTTATGCCTGACTTAAACATTCTATTTTATCCTTCCAAAAGCCATAGAGTGAAAAAATACGTCAGAAACAATGATGGTGTTCTCTGTCACCATATAAAACAAACTGCCGAAGCGTTTATGAAGAGGAAGCTTCGTTCTTTGCTGTTGAAAACCAATGTGCTTGGCTTCCATTTTGATTACTCTCTTGACCTAAATTTTGCCACCGGGGAGGATTCCATCGAATGGTTTCAGAAGTCTACATTTGAAAATGATAAACATCCTGCTGCAAACTCAGTGCGAAACTTATAATTTATATATAATAAATTTTTATAGTATTTAATGTATTAATAAGAGCAGACACATTTTAATTACAGATTGACATGAGACAAATGAAGTTACCACTGCAGAAGATGTTTGGGCTCTCAATCTCTGAGTCAGTCTTCAACAGGTACCTCAGTGTTCTGTACGGGGGTGACAACTTGACATTTTCCGACAAAGTGAATGTTTCACATGCGGTAAGTATGGACATAGACGTTTTAAAATCATTTGTAAACCCTGACTAGTAGGAAAACATAGAATTTTCTCAGTAACTTAAAGAATAATAACTACATGTACTGCCGTAGCTGAAAACGAATATATACTATGCATATATTTTAATAATTAGTACTAAGATTAAGAGAATCATAATGTCTAATAGCTTTAGTAGTGCAAAATCACCAAATGGTGACCTACCACAAAGACATTAGCTGTGGCTGACTTGTTTGGAAATCCTCTCGACTGCTCATTTACAATCAAAAGCAGGATTACATGGATTGGACTGTGTGATTTCCATGTAATTTTAATAATAATTTTATATATAGGGCTTTATAAATTATCGTCAGCTCTATTTTGTGATCTTATTTTCCCAATCATTCCTAATCACTTATTATTTAACTTGTAATTAAATTGGCTATTTTGTCAGCACTGTTGCTAATGCAATTTCCTTAATCAGACATATTATTTATTATTTCATTAATCATCAGGACTTAGCAAAATCACTAGGACTGCAAATTGAGAAAGGTGAAGCTGTTCAGGTCACAGTCAACATCCTGAAGACCCCAAGAGCCACTATTACATCGACGGGTATTGTCGTTCAGGCAAACGGCTAGTATTACCCAAAATTTGAAATGTTGCATTATGGCTTTCTATCTCAAATTTTTTCTATTCGTAGCTTTTTCATTATCATAAATTTTAAATATGTAACATTTAAATTATCATAGGCACAGTTAAAGTTTTATCCAAGCAAGCCGAGACGCTTTTGCTGTTTTCCACATTGGCAGTCCATGATGTTGGGATATCCTCCGATTTCCGCAAAGTCCAGCTTCAAGTGCAAGACATTTCCCTGAAACTGACCAACCCCTACAAGCCGGAAGTCGACTTCGGAGCTTTTGAAGAGCAACTAAAGAGACTAAACTTATACAAGTTAAAGGGCAAGTTTGAGATTCCTCTGATGACCGGGCTTTCTCTAGAAAGAGTCTCTCTCGTCCTGGAGCCGCCATGCGTAACAGCAAGCTTTGATCTGGCTGTTGATGATAAGTTCTTTGACTGATTCACTGAAATCGTCGTTTTATCCCTTCGGAAAAAGGAATGACATTGACATTCTAACTATCGTATTCTATCCTTCTCTCATATCCATATATTTCATATACATGCGCATATATACAAATGCTTATCCATTGATTTATGACATTCGCTTATGACTCTTCCAATTGTTATATGGAATTGAACTTCCGAATGTCATCTAGATATGCGCTTGTTGTTCTTTGAATGTGATTCAATATTTACTTGAATAAACATTGGAAGAATAATTTTAAATGTGTTTGTAATTGTGGTATAACCTGTAAACTATGGCACTGAGAAAGTAACTGAAATTTACTAAATGCTCCTAAAAATGTTAGAAAGTTTTTGAAGATATCCTTCAGAGGAAAATGCATATGGTTACTGAAGACGATGAGATATAACAGCTCTCAATCCATAATCACACGCGTCCGCAGCAACGACAATGTCCAGTCCGGGGTCGAAGTGCGTCAACAAAAGATCTGACTGCGGCACTTTCTTCAGTTTTTCCAGAACTTTCTGGTGCTTCGCAGTCCACAAAAATTTGTCTTCCCTTTGTAGATCTAGGCCTCTCATTGCACGCATCTCAGGTACGAAAGACGAATAGCTGATCATGCCTAAGAACGACTTCAGCTGCTTTGGGTCCTTAGACGCTGGCATCTCAACAATCGCTTGAATTTTCTCTGGGTCTGGTCGGCCTTCTTTTGAAACCACGTGTCCCAAGAACTTGATTTCTGGTTTTGCGAAGGTACACTTCTCCATCCTGACGCGAAAACCACAATCAGCGATTCGTTTAAACAAAGCCCGGACGTTGTTGTTGTGTTCTCCCAGCAAAGATCCAGTCACAATGATATCATCTAGATACGCTGCACAAACTTCAAGTCCTGTGATCATCCGATCCATGGCTTCCTGGAAAATGCCCGGTGCGCATTTGACTCCGAAGGGTACCTCTGGTACCGGAATAGGCCTCTATGAGTGTTTATTGTAACCAGTTCCTTCAAGACTTCTTCAACTTCCATCTACGAATATGCATCGGCAAAGTCTATCTGGGTGAACCATGCGCCTTGGTTTAGACGAGCAAAAATTTCATCGGGTGTCGGCAGTGGATGGTGGTGCATCTCAGGTGCTTTGTTGAGACCTGTCTTAAAATCAGCGCAGATCCTGACTGCTCCGTTCTTCTTTGCAACCACAACAACTGGCGCCGCCCAATTGCTGTAGTCCACTTTCTTTAGGATTCCTTGTTGTACCAAACGTTCCAGCTCCGCATTTACTGCTTCTTCCCTAGCGAGTGGAATATTTCTCTGTCGGCAGAAGATTGGACGTGTACCCTGCCTGACCAACAGCTGTGCTTTTGTCCTGAACTTCCCCAGCCCCTCTCTAAAGACATCCAGAAACTCTCCAGCCAAAACTTTGGCCAAGTTTCTCCCTTCCTCTGGCTTCTGCTCAATCTTGCAGCAGATGGCATTGAAGGCCTTCTGAAGAGCTGGTAGTTGGTTCATCCACTCGATGCCCAACAGCTGTTCAATGTTTTCAGCCACATAGCAGCGACCATGGCCTGAATGTCCTCCGCAGTTGAACTGTGCATCAAAGTGACCCAGGACCTCAATCGGAGTTCCGTTTGCAGCACCCAGTGACATAGCTGGTGAACCTATCTGTTCCCAGGCCTCCTTGTTGATAACTATGACATCTGCACCAGAATCAAACTGCATCCTAACCTTGGTCTCACCACGTCAACCTGACAAGCGATTATCTATTCGTTTGAATAGTGACTAGTTGCGGGTGACTGATTGTCTATCTGTGTTGCATGTAGCAGTGATCATAGAGTGATTCTATGTGTGATTTGTTGTTTCACGACGACCGTGTCACCCATGCTGATTGATGAAGGTTTGACATAGGACTTGTTGTCAGACTAGTCCTTCGACTTCATTTCGCGAAAACTTCTATCGCCTTGTGTATCAGTGACTGTAGATGGTTCTGTTGATGGTAGAGTTGTTTTGAAGAGACGTCCAAACAGCATTGTCGCAGGAGGACGACCAGTTGTGCTGTGAGGCGTGGCACGATGCTGACGATGAAAGATGTTCAGTTCTTGACACCAATTCTTGTATTCGAGTTGCGCTGTCTCGATAACCTTCTTTAATGTCTTCACAAATCGTTCGACCTCGCCATTGGCACGCGGCCATAAAGGAGTTATTTTTAGATGCTTGAAGCCCACATATTCAGCAAAACGGGTAAATTCAAATCCATTAAAGGGGGGTCCCTTATCCGACTTCAGAATGTCACACGAACCAAATTCGGATAGGATGCGATCGAGTTTTTATATGATGCTGGCTGCTGCGGTTGACTGGACGACGTCAACGACAGGGAATCGTGAATAGTCATCAATGACCCCCAGTAGGTAGTCACCAGTTGTTAACTGAGCAAAATCGACACTCAATTCACTCCAGGGTGATGACAGTAGTTGGGTCATTTGTAGTGGTTCACGATGCGGGGTCGCGACGGCGATTTGACAGGCAATATATGCTTTGATGCGTTCTTCCACCAAACGATCGATCCCAGGAAACCAGACTTTTTCCCTAATCAATGCTTTGGTTTTGACAATGCCTTGATGTGCGAGATTGACTGCACGTTCTCTCAGTGACTCAGGGATAACTATGCGGCTACTAGGTAGTAGTATATTGTCTCCACTGACGCACAGTTCACCACGCATTCTAGCGAACGTGTCAAAATCGTTAGTGTTTATGTTAGCGATGTGTGACCAACCGTTTGTACGGATCGCTTCGATGACATCGAGCAGTGTTTTGTCTTTGTCGGGGTGGCGATTTCAATGCGAGTCATAGCTTTCGGTACTGCGTGAC
Organism: Whitmania pigra; assembly: GCA_021613335.1. Taxonomy (NCBI): domain Eukaryota; kingdom Metazoa; phylum Annelida; class Clitellata; order Hirudinida; family Haemopidae; genus Whitmania; species Whitmania pigra. The sequence continues at coordinate 1,692,904 of JAJTWR010000021.1, forward strand.
CCACGAGATAGTTAAGGTACTCTTCGGCGATGTGTTTTTCACGGCTCGATCTGCCACTTGACAAAGTTGGATGAAGTGATAGTTGGCCGGATTGTCACGACCTGGTCTATAGATAGTTGTCTCGTATGGTTGAAGGCGCAGGGCCCAACGCTCGATGCGCGCTGGCGGCTTGTATCTTGTTACTTATTACTCCGCCTTGGAGCTCCGACAGGGATCCTCAGAGGAGTTTCCCCCGTCTTCAAACGTTTCGGCCCTTTGTATCTCCTTACGTTTTCGGGGGGTGGGCCGCATCCGGTGATCAGCCGGATGTCCCTGTCGGTTTGGTCTATCTGGACCCAACTGTTACCGCCGGCCTTGTTATGCCGGTCACTGCCGTCTTGGACTGGAGCGACTGCGAAAGCTCTCAATGGCTTCTTCATGTCGCATATAACCTGTTTATCACCTGCAAACTTCGACTATGCGAGGCTCTCTTTGGCCTTATTATGTCGATCGCCTCCACCCCAGTTTGCCTACAGCGGTCATGAAAGCTCTCAGTGGCTTCTTCACACCGTCTTAATATATGCAAACTGGGCTTTATAATTTCTTTGTAGCGGCGGCCGGAGATAGAAATTTTCGGGACCCGACCGCGGGCCTATTCGCTGCTGCGGTTTGATCCGCATTTCATGTTGCTTCGCGAGTCCGCGGCCGGCCCATTTCTCCCGACAACACCGCGTCTCTCGGCCAATGATTTGGCCCCGTCGTTCGGTGGATTATTCATACCGGAGACCGACGGCTTTCCCCGGCTTCCTGCAGTGGCCTCTTAAGACTTCTTCTGGCTCCTCATGTGCCAGATCCAGAATGAAGCCGCTTCTGCGGCCTCAGACATCTTTGTCATAGCCTTTGTTCTCTCCCGGCTTGACAGTCCAATCTTAGTGAGGAAAGCGTAAGTCGACTTGCCGACCACGCCCCTTGCGCCAATCTCGATTGGGAAGAGGTCTGTACGGTACCCTCTCGTTTCCAGGTCCATCGTCAGATCTGCGTACTTATCTGCTTTGAGCGCATTGCTGTATTGCAGCCTGTCCTCCCATGGGACCGTCAACTCCACCAGAATGATGGCATCCGTCGACGGCGATACGAGCACCAGATCCGGCCTCTTGCCACTTTCTATCAGCACTTGGGGGTAGTGCCTCATCCCTTCTAAGTCGGCTGCGATAGTCCAGTCGTTTGCCTCTGCCAGAATGTCTCGCCTGGGGGTTTGGCATCTCTTTTTGCAGAGGTGTGCGAAGCCCTCGCGCAAGAAGTAAATCTTTCGCTGATTTACAATCGTGCGCGAGTTTGCTTTGAATACTGCTGCCTTTGCGGCTTCACACACTTCTCGAAGGACCTGGTTATGTCGCCATGTGTACCGACCATTGGCAAGGGCATACGTGCAGTTGCTGAGCACGTGATGCAGTGTCTCGGTCCCGCCGCAGAGCCGGCATTCGGTGTCTTCCACCATGCCCCACTTTTGCAAATTGTCCCTGGAGGGCAACTGGTCGTACACTGACCTTATCGCGTAGGCAAGTCGGAGCGGGGACATCTTCCACATGTCGCTCCAGGTAAGGGATCTTTGCATCACGTCTTCCCACGTTGTCCACTTACCCTGCTGTGACTGCTGGACTGCCTTCGTGACTCGGTCTTGTTCCACTTTCCTCCTCCTTTCCTGGATAATCATAGCGGCTCTGACTGATGCGCTCGCCTGGGACCATTTTGGCAAGTGGTTCCATCCAACTGCATGACGATCCGTCTGGGTAGGACCTCTCATTTCCTCGAACATCAGCTCGGCAACTGATTCGTCGATCTCATTCTGCGCTCTGAATTTCCTTCCAGATCTGAGCAGTGGTTTGACTTCGCGGATCCTGTTGTCCGCGGAGTTGTTGAGCATCCACTGCGTTCTTATTTTGGAGAGTTTGTACTCTTCCACGATGGACCTTAGTGGCAATCGCAGGCTCGTGCTCCTACTGTAGAGGGCAACCGATGACAGCGCTGGAGGTAGGCCTAGCCATTTTCTGGTGTATCGGTTAACTTTCCTCTCCAGTTTCTCGACCACTGACACCCCAATCTCATAGATGGTTAACGGCCAGAGCAGTCTTGGAAGGAGAACGAACTGGAGCAACCACACTTTGAACCGCCCTTGCAGCGGTGCCTCGTCGAATGCCTGCAGTCCCTTGATGGTTTGTTGGAGTATGGCGTCCCTCATGCTCTTGTCGGTGAGAGATTTGTCGAAAACCCTTCCAAGGCTTTTCACCGGTTCTTCGGATACTGTGGGAATTCGCTGCTCCGCCACATCGAAGAACACGTCCTCGCGAATTTTCCCCCTGACTAGGGCGAGACTTCTGGATTTCGCAGGCTTGAAAGCCATTCGACACCACCCTAGAAGGTCATTCAACTTGTCCAGGGTATTTTGGACAACCTTCTTCCTGTTCATGATCAGGGTAGTGTCATCCATAAATGCCTTTATTGGAGGCATGTACACACCTTTACCAATGTGCGCCTCTGGAATACGAGACCCAGCTGCCTTCAGTAGGATTTGCATCGCTAGTACAAATAAGGAAGGAGAAATCGTGCACCCCATAGCTATTCCAACCTCTAGAGGCACCCACCTTGTAGTGTACGTCTTGGTGGAAAACCGCATCATGAACCCGTTAAAATATTCCTGCAGGATGTGAATAACGGTCTGAGGCACATGATGGGCCTCCAATGTTTTCCATAGGAGCTGGTGTGGTACTGACCCGTATGCGTTCGCTAGGTCCAGCCACACGACGTACAAACTCAGCCGGTTTCTCTTGGCTCTCTGGATAGCTTCCCAGATCATCGAGGTATGCTCGATACAACCGGGTACACCTGGAATGCCTCCCTTTTGGACTGAAATGTCCACGTACTGATTAGACATCACGAACTCCGTGAGCCTCGATGCCATGATAGAGAAAAATATTTTCCCTTCTACGTTCAACAGCGATATTGGTCTGAATTGATTCAGACCATTGGAGTCTTTCTCCTTTGGAATGTAGACGCCCTCTGCCTTTTTCCACTCATCATCGACAGTGGCCAACGACCACGCTCTCTGAATGAGGGAATGCAGCAGATATAGTGTCTTGGGACATCTTTTGTACAGGAGATAGGGAACTCCATTGGGCCCTGGCGCTGATCGGTTTCTCGCTTTCCTCACAACTCCTCTCACCTCCTCGAACGAAGGAGACGCCAAGCAAAAGGGACTGGTCGGCAGAGGCACCGCCGGGATGTCAGCCCTTTCCTGTAGAGATTCATGGCGGAGGGCGTCACTGTACGTTTTGAGTAAGTGCTCCTCCAATTTGTCTTGCTCTACAGAAAGTTCTCCCGATTTCGGAGGGTCTAGTAGCAATCTCCCGTATCTGTACGGATCGCTAAAGAAGCTTCTCATAGCTCTCCTCCTCTCGTACTTCCTCTGTCTCCCTCTTTCTGCGCGGCGCAAGTCCCTCACTCGTCTCTTCACGTCCTCCCATAGGACGGAGAGTCCTTCTCTCTCGTCTTCTTTGGCCACCTTCCACCGACGGCGAAGCGCTTTCTTTTCGCCTTTGAGGCGTCCAAGTTTGCGCTGTCGCCTGGAGTCTTTCGTTTCCTGGGGTCGTCTGACAGGCACAACCCCAAATCTCTCGATGCACTTGCTGTAGATGAAGTCACTGAAGGATTTCACTGATCCATCCTTCAGGCTTTTCTTAAGTCCCTGCTTAAGTTCCTCATCCAGTCCTGACCAGCCTTTCTTGTCGTTTCCTCGAGGGAACTTTATCCTGCCTCTTGGGGGGTCTTGTCCTTGGCGAGAGACTCGGACACACTCGGAACTGTGGTGTGACTCCGGTCCGGTGTCGTCCGGCGTTTTACCTATCTGCAACTTTGCGATAGTACGCTGTCTCAATGCCTCACACCCGCAATTTGATTTTGTTTGGTGGACTTTGAGTCCCCTCTCGGTTGCGAAAACTCTTCCACACGTACATCTTCTAACTGGCACGCCATTGTCCTGGGCGTTATTCAGAATGGAAAGTCCGTTGGAAGCAAATTCGGTAATCCTTGAGTCCGTTGATGGTCAGTCATTCTCCCCCTCCTTTCGGCTGGAACCATGGGGGCATATTTCCGTAGTTGATGTGGTAGCAGCTTGGTTTTTTATCGCGATCGGGGAGCTGGCCCACTCGCGACCTCGTCTCTCCGAGATGCCACCTGTCTATCCAGGTCGTCGCCAGTCTTTCCTGGTTGTCACTCGGTCTGTTGGATTGCTGTACAGACTGACTAACGGCTTGTGATCAGTATGAATGGTCACTGTATTTGTACGGATATGTATATGAAAATGTTCACAAGACCACACGACTGCGAGCGCTTCTCGTTCTACCTGTGAGTATCGCTGTTCGACATCAGTTAACAATCTGCCGGCGTAAGCGACGATGTGTTCTTCGTTGTTATTTCCTTGTTAAATCAAGATGGCGCAGAGTCCGACTGGTCTAGCGTCAGTATGTATTTCTGTTTGCTTGCCAGAGTCAAAATACGACATTATTGGAGCATTTCAGAGTTTCTGTTTGAGTTGTGCGAGTACAGACTCTTGCTCATCGGTCCGCTGCCATGGTGGGTCTTGTCGTCTTAGTCTACGTAGCGGCTCAGAAACTATAGCATAGTTTAGTATGAAACGAGCGAAATAGTTAGTCATCCCGAGTAGACTGCGGACTTCAGATGCATTGGTTAGCGTGTCCATGTTGACAATTGACTGAATCTTCTTCGGATCTGCCATGATGCCATACTCAGGGAATACGTTACCAAAGAATTCGAGAGTGCGTTTCGCATAGACGCATTTCTGCTTGTTAAGAGTTAACCCTTTTTCTCTCAGACGTTGAAACACGGCACGCAAATTGTTGAACATCTCCTGCTCAGTTCTGCCGTACACAAGAATGTCGTCACTAATGTTTATGAGTTCTTCTATTAAAGTCGATCAAATCCCGCACAGTTTCTACTGCTGAAACTCCTGCATCTCTTGCCACTTTTCCTGGATTCTTCCAAAGCTGCCTAATTCTTTTGCCCACCTCAATCCCCGGGCTGTGCATTTTGTTTTGACATTTTCTAAAGCAACTTGGCTCAAATCATTATGAAGCTTGACAAGTTCTTGTTCCAAAGATTCAATATCATTTGCCTCCTTGATATTTATAGTAGGATCTTCTAAGCCAGGGGTCTCAAACTCAAACTGCTCCGTGGGCCAAGTGATGACTTCTAAAGTTCCTCGAGGGCCGCATAGCCAGAACTTGTTTAAAATGATAAAAAGTCAATAAACAAGACAACGTAATAAGAACGTAGTGCTTTACAAACTTTCTAAAATCCATTTATTACAAATGTAATGTAGTCAATTTATGTATCGTTTTTGGCGTATCTGTATTTGGTTAACTTAGGTTTCAGTCCCTTTCTGTACTGACTGCTGACCTGGCAGCGTTTTGCGTCAACAAGGGCATCAATGTTAGGCTTGATTTTGTGAGAAGAAACCAATCTCAGTGTTGCTTGCAAATGTTCATTAGTGAGCTGTGACCTCAGTACAGACTTGTTAACTTTCATGGATGAGAAAAATTGTTCACATGCATATGTACTGCCAAACATTGCAAGAATCCTTGCAGTAGCAGAGAGTAACCTTGGAAATCTTTCTCGTAAATCTCGAAGGACTACGAATAAATAAGTAGGTAAGATTTTCTCCTGGTTAAGATGGCGCTTTTGCAAAAGTTCAAACACTGGCAATAGAACAATTGAAAAATGTAATGTAAATTTTTATTAATATGTATTCGTCGAGGGCCGCATGAAATGCCTTTGCGGGCCGCGTGTTTGAGACCCCTGTTCTAAGCGCATCTGTAAATGATCAGTTTTTCCAAGAATGGCATTCCAGAAAAATATGAAGTTAAAATTTAGTATGACAGTAACTGTTCTGCATCACTTCTGGATTAGGCGTCATAGTTTAATCCTCTGATAATTTGTGTGGCAGCCCTACTATAGTTCATCCAGTCCTGCATGGATAGCTTTAACTGCTTCTTATCGTGCGCTCCAACGTGCTTCAGATTCCCGCTTTCCTGTGATGCGTACAGCTTTTTTAAACTCGTTCACAGTGGCAGACGTATAATACGTCTTGATGTAGCCGCTGCAGTCATCTTGTGACCGATTTATTACCCTTGTTCAGTTATTGTAGTGTAATATTGTTTAAGATACAATCATAAAAAGCCTAATTTGTAAGCCTCCTTTTGGCGCCCCTCTACCTTTCGTCCGAGTGTCGTGTTTATGACACCGGGGGCATATGTATCCCCCTAGCTGAGCCACTGCTTCAATTTACGGGCTTTGTGGCATCCTATGCGCAAAAAGTTCTTCTTTAAGACGTGTTTCTTTCCCCCCTTTCTTTTATTTTTCAAGCAGATTGATCCAATGGAGATTATAAGTTGTAATACCTTGATTTTGTGAAGGACGAGTTGCAGATAGAATACGTGATGCTCCAGCTTTAAAAATTAACTAAGGAATATAGAGTTTTAATTTGAATATTGAATGTCATATTTATTTTATTATTAGTTACATTTATTTGAGTCATTTATGTGAATTGTATAATAATTTGAACCACTTCTTCTCATTAATATTCATGAGTTGGCTGGGCCCTGTAAATCGAAGGTCCGATCTTAAAGTGTTGTCTTATATAAGTAAAATAAATAAATGATATTTGCATTCGGATTGCATGCAAAAAGCTCTACACATCTTGCTATTAGAAATATATTTATATAAAAATTAACAATATATTAAAATTTAAGCGCTTTATATATATATAGTATAGACGGAAACATTGCACTCACAGGCAGCATCTTATATTTTATGATTATTATTTGTTGCAGACATTTTTAAAATTTGAAATTTATGCATAAGTAAATTGAAGCAATAACATTTGAACTGTATGTTAATTCTGTTTATGTTGAACCTAAAATGAATGTGAATGTTTATGTGTACGTGATTCTAAATTTATCATAATCCAAACTAGCGGTGGTTTAGGAGTGGTTGGCGGGTTGTTTGGTGAAGTTTCTATTTTGTTTGCCATAAAACTGGTTCCATGGTTTGAAGTGAGGATATAATTTGAAAAATTTGTAATCTTTTTTGTGGCTTTAAGATATTTGTGAGCAAGATAATATCATCTTGGGAAAGCAATTGCTACGTGATTTTCATATCACCTGACCGTCTAAATAAATATGCAAGTTCAGACTAACTCTTGAGTAACGTATGCACGAAGCTGTATTATTTCCAGTATGAAGAATATACATTGAAAAAAATTGTCTAGATTTTTGTCTTCGTTTGTGGATTTAAAAAATGTATCATTTTGCCTAAAACTTTTAATGTTGTTTTGTAACTTACAGGATAAAGTTATGTCTGACTTTGCATTGCATGTGAAAGAGGGTGGAAGCATGCCTCATAATGCAAATGAATGTTTCTCAAGTGAATTTATCAACAAACCAGACTGCAGTGAAAAAAGCAGTGAGTCTTGCAGTGTAATTGATGACACTGATGTAATCTGTGAAGAAGTTGTTGTAGAAAGTCCAGCTGCAAAACCAAATGGCCTGAAAAACTTCAATGCTTCACTTGATGGTGAAGTCATCTGTATCGAAGATTCAGAAGATGAAACTTCTTGCAGTCAAAACTTGGGACCAGTTGGCAATAAAAATGTTCTCATCCGTGTGCCTAGAGAGAATGGTAGCAATTTGGAATTTCTATATCCAGATGCAAGATCCATCTTGTCTCTAACCAGCATAAATGCAAGTCCAGAGATTAGCAAAATATTGTGTGACATTGGCTTCAACTTGATTTTGTGTAAATTCTTTTCAAATAATGACATGAACAGTGAGGATTCCATCAAACATTTGAATGCCCCACTAAAGCATTGTAAATGTGGTTTTAAAAGTGAATCTGCCTTAATATTTAATAGCCATGTAAATTTGCTGGATGGCATTCCATTAAAATGTTGCCTGTGTAAGAATTTCTCGGCTAGACGACTAAAAAAACTTGCAATGCACATGAAGAACGTTCATGCCGTTCCTGAATATTGGGCCGAGAAATATCCCTCGTACCAATGCCATTTTTGTGAACACAATGCCAACACTCCCACTGCTTTGAAGAAACACACAAGAAATTGCACTTCTAAGTTTATCCTGAATTCAAATCTGGCACCTCGAAATGAGGAAGAGCAAAGTTTGTTCTTTGATGGCATTTCAAAATCCTCAAGAGCTTTTTCTGTCATATACCCCAATCCGATGAATGGTGCTTTAGGGGTTGGCGTTTCTGCAAATGATTTGCTTCCCGCGTCTCAAACCACTCAGGCATCTGTAATTGTGTCAAACGGTAAAGGGCACAAGAATATCTCTCATGTAATAGAGTGTGGCTACTGCAAAGCCTCCTTGAAGGATCTTTCTTCTTTAGGAGTCCACATGGAGGTCGTGCACAGCATTCGGTACTCTTTCGAATCTTCGGCTTCTGAAGTGGAGGACAAGCCTATGGTGGTCGTTCCGGACGAAGGTGTTGGCATTGGGGAAAATCTTGATGCTAATTACGATCGGCCGTCCTTTTCCTCATCCTCTCCGGGATCCACCGGCAGAACGGACGTGGACGTGGAAAAAGAACTTGCGAAGATGGCTCTAAGGAGAGAGTGCTTGTGGTGCTGCCGGAGGTTTGACAACTTGGAAATGTTTGAAGATCACATGATCGAGGAGCACGACGACCTGAAGTGCGACATCGAAGGTTTCTGGCTGGCGATCGAAGCGGGCCTGAGGGAGTGCACCGGATCGAAAACGGCTCTCGAGAAGGTCTGTCCTCTGTGCCGGCAGTCGTTTGAAACTTCCTCATCTTGTCACAGGCACATCTTGAATAAGCATTGGAAGTTACATCTGGAAGAGTGCCAGTGGTGCTGTGACATCACCACTCTGCAATTACCTTATTTGAATATGCATAATGGCGAGATGGATGTCGATGCTCTTGAATCTTCCAATGAAAGTGACAGCACGTCGACATCGTCGTTTTTGTCGGACATTGACTCAAAGGAAGTTCTGAGATAGTTTTCAGTTTTCAAAACAGTTGTATTTTCGAGGATTGCCATTTTTCTTTGAATCTTTGATAATTTTCAATAATAGTTTCTCAAAATGGATTTCATTTGAATTACTGTTTGCGTTGAAACATGGCTTAGTTGTATGCCTATTAAGGCCTAACTTTTAGTGACCTAACTTGGAGTGGGCTAATGATAATTTCTGCTAATTGCCAAGGCCCAAACAAAACCCGCTTGATGGAAAACACCGCAAATGTATTAGTTCAAAGTTTACCGATAAATTGCGAATGTTGTTAATGTTAATTAGGAGTCCTAGGCGCTGTCATGTTCTGGAAGTAAAAGCTATCGAAGGGGGAATTAAAGGAAATTTTTGCTGAACCCTCGCAGGTCTTAGTAGCCAATTAATTTGTTAAAAACCTAATTTCGTTAAACTTGCTGAAACGGATGGCATGTTTTAGACTGTCTAGGTTTTATAGCAGACGGGATGATTGCATCACCATAGAGTTACGTTACCAAACAAACATGACGTTAGCTCTAGAGCCGCCTGTCGAGTCGTTATTGAGCGAGAAATTGGTTTCAAAACAAAGAGAAGAACATTTCTGGAATCCTAAAATGAAATCAAAGCGTGCGGGTTTATGAGGTGGTGACAGAACTTAGGTTGAGACCACCGATGAACCAACAATTCATCACAATTAAATTCGCGACTTCGAAATTGGAAATGCTCGCCAACAGACTCTGGAAAAGCGGAGAGCCGCACGATCTAGATTATGTTTACGGAAGGATATGGTTACATAGCCTGGAGCTGGCGCATTATTTTGGTAGCGCCACTGCTGAAGAGTACTTGAGAGGATTGGTTGGCCACTGGGTTTATTTCTATAGAGTTCTCTATAATTATAGAATTAACGTAATTATAATTTTAATTGGCAGAATATCAAGTATCAGCCAAAACAAGGACCCTCGACTCCACTCAAAGTGTCCGTCGTCATCTCTGATGGATGCGTAGCTGATGAATTGATGGATAAAAATGGAGAGAACAAATATAGACTTCAATCTTCCAAGAACTTAACCAGCAACACAAGTAACGAGTATGAAAGTTGTTAACTTAGTATTCTACATAATAGGCCTTTAGTTTAAAAAGGAAAGTAACGCAATTTCAGAGGTAATGAACAAATTCTACCTTCGAAATATTCAGCAACGAGCAACAATGCCGATGTTGTTCGATGTCAAACCGATGACGAAAAAGATGAAGCGGCTGTGGACGACATGAAGCTGAGGTTTTCTAAACCCGGTTCTCTCAGAGGAGATAGAATCATGTCTCTCATTAAGGTTGCATGTTTTTGGATGAAAAGTCGAAATGAATTCAATCAAATAAAACAAATCCAATCAAATAGTAAGCCAAAAATTGGTTAACATCCTCTGGTGCTTGTAGAGCCGACAAATGAACTATTATCATCATTTGTTATTGATAATCTGCTATTCCAAACATAATTCAAAAGAATTTTATTCTAAATGTGAACTCATTCTAAAGATTCCTTTAAATGACATATGATTAAGTGATAATTAAATAAGCTAATTTGGATGGTTAAGTTTTCAATAATAAGTCTGTGACTTCATGTGAATACAAAGAAAGCTTTGAGAAGAAATCGGACTAATTTTGCACCCAAATCCTTAGAACAAATGTTTGAATAGCCGTGGAATTTTTATCATCATTATCGATGCTCCAACTTTAGTCGTAAATTTCACAATTAAGCGAATGTTAATTACGTCGAGACATACATAGAAAAAGAAGATTAATTCAACAGAAGAACTAAAGCATTAACTTAAAATTATGCACAACTTGCAACAAATTCTGCATAGGTACCTCTCGATCGGTTTGCTCACGACAAGAACCTTTTAACTCTCTACCAGTCCATTCAGAGTGACCAGGTACGTCTCTTGTGGCTCGATACGTCAGAGGACGATAAAACCCTTCCTGGTCTGCCACCTCTTCGATCTCCAGCCCTCTTCTATGTTCCACCGCTCGAGGAAAACCTCAGAAGTTTGCCCGGTCCCTTGAGAAGGCAAAGAATGAAGCGCTGGAGGGTCTATAGGAGTTCTTCACATTCCAGGAGTAATTACATAGAAAAGGCAAAAAAACGATTGCTTCAGGTTTTTTTTCACATTGATTGATTACTTTTATTTTGTAACAACAATATTGCAATATTTTCTAATTGAAATTTGGGAAGGCTTCAAGAAATTAAACTGAGTGGCTAAAATTCACAGTCCTTATTTTGATGTCTTATGTGAGATCTTGAACAAGAATAAATAATTATAATAAAATTTAAAATCAAAAGAAGACGGAGACGAAAAATATTTCTAAAATATCGCGGAGCTAGCTAAAATGAATTCACACACTATTTGTTCAGTGTAATTCAGTCAAATTGTAACGTTGAAGCAACGAAACTATTCTCTGGCGAGGTGGTTGAGAGAGACCTCAGTTCACCGAGTGTCGAGTACCAACTACCTTTTAAACCTTGATCAGCATCACAACACCGACAGCAAGAATCCGTCCAACAATTCCGTTGTAATTAGCAATAAATCCACAACCGAGGAACAACTGAGACAAAAGTTAGCGTCCGATTTGAATCTCAACAGGAATTCCTCCACACCAGTTCTGCACGTTGGAGGATCGAAAATGGTCTGCCTCAGAGGGTCCAAGGACAGGATCAAGTCTTCTCTGTCTGATGCTCACCTCAACAAGTATGCAAGTGATTGGTACTTAAAATTATTGGCAATTAATGGAACGATCTCACATGGCCTGTTAAGTCATCTGACACAGTCGCTTCATCCAAAACCAACCTCAAATTAATTGTATTTTAAAATTCATGATTTCGTTGTAATTTTTTTTACTTTTAATATTTAGAACAAAGAATTTCAGCAAGTACTATTATTAATGTTGTTATTGTTCTTAATAACAGCATTAATCGAAAACATTAAATGGACAGTTTAATAAATAAAAAATACAGTTCTTTAACTGCACGTATATTTCAATGACATTTCAAATGTAGTAATTTTCAAAATAAAATTATTTAAGCAAAATGAAATATATTAATAAAGAAATAGTTCTTCAAGAAACACATTAAATTAAAAGTGGAATTTTAGAAAAGAATTCGATTTTTTTTAAATTCATTTGTAGTGTAAGACTTATCCTCAGCTACCAGAGGATTAATAATAATGAAATTTGGTCTGCTATAAATTTTGAGCCGCGCTAAGACATTCCAATCAATCTTGTTTTTTGATTTCATTGTTCATGGAGCCTCATTTTTTAAAATATCTGAACTAAAAAAAATTATTTTTCTATTTCATTGCTTCAATAGCCTCTTTGCCACTCACTTTTTTCTAAAATGCAACTCTAATATTTGCTTCTTGATTTACTGTTGCTAATTTGAATGCTGCTGTATTCATAAAGGAAGCGTGCGTAAGATTTATGCCACAGTTCAGACTAAAATGAAAGTAGTAACATTTCGCTTCATAAAACATTCATACAAGCTTCGAGAGAACATGCAATTTAAAATGCGTTTTGTTATAAACAATACAACGATTTTATTAGAATATTTTTTCAATAATTAAATAAATTTCATTTTAGAATCAGCATATAAAGGCACATTTTTTCAAAAAATGTCCCTATTATTATATAGATTTTGTTTTAGGTAAAATCAGCATAATTTTAACAGAATATTAATGACCATTCCACTAAACTCTATCACAGAATATCAGATGCAAAATCCGCTGGTAACAATGAAGCGGTTACAGCAGAGGTTTGACATTATTTCCAATTTCTTTAAAAACATTTTTAACTTTTTCATTTTTAACCTAACAACTTTTTAAAGCAAATTGATGCTACTAAGGAGAGAAAAGAAGCACTTTCTACCTCATATGTTGAACATCAGACCGCGAGGCCGGATTCCAGCAAAACGAGTTCATCTTCACGACTTTCTACGCCTGCCAGTGTTCCAAACTTCAGTTCCAATTACTTTGCTCCGAAAGTTCAGCCCATGCCCTACTTTCTCTTCTATCCAACAAAACCTCAACCTGTGGTCCTTCAAACTTCTCCTTGGATTGTCCGTACGCCCGGAAGGCCCATGCTTGCCCGTATGATGCCAACCCAAGTTCTTCTCCCAGGGTTCAGGCCTCTTTCTGTTTCGAGACCTGCTGTCGTGCGAATGCAACAATGCAACACGAAGTGCTCTCCGCCGAGCATGCCCTTCCCTGCTGCAGTCGGAAAAATTAGCGTTGATTCGACAACGCAGGCCTTCCACATGACGAGGTTCCAAATCCCGTTGAAACAACAGAACGGCTGTTTTACAAATCAGACAGCACCGCCGAGAATAATATCTTTGAAAGCAGACCAAGGAACTCAAACAGAGGTGGCAGAGGACAGCTTGCAACAGAAGACTGCCTCTCAAAAAATTCAAAAACTCTCAGATTTGAAGGTCTCTCTCGTCCATTTTCCTTCTCAACCAATCCACGCCAACCTCGGCTTCCCTGTGGGAATGCCTCATTTCAGGAATTTCGGCATGAATTGTTTTCCGTTCGTCCAATTGACTCATCTCAGCAACAATGCCGTTTGACAGAGAATGACAATAATGTCCATTTGTTTAGTTTAGTATCGGTGTTTTTAATTCAATCATTCGCTCTGAAATCAATTCCTTCAAGTTGTTAAGTTGTTGTAGTTCAAAGTTCAACTTCGTTGCTCTGGGATTTCTTTACGAGTTCCTTAACGTTTGGAAATTTCAATTTTAGTTTAAAAAGCTTATCTTGTCAAGTAGTATTTTTCAAGTTCTTACGTTCAGTGACATTCTCTTGACGCCCAGCATGCCCCATTGAACCATCGAACTATTGACCCATTGAACAATTAAACTCTCATTAAAAATCGCGATTGGGATTTTTGTAGAAGGAAGTATTTGTACATTTTTATCCATATTTTCTGACAATAAATCCATAAACGCCGTTCGGTTTTCGTTTTCATAGCGAATTTTGCAGCTCTCAGGTTGATGAAAACTGATATCCGATTAAAAAAAATTTGAATAAAACAACTCAATTAGGGTATACTTTAATACTATTAAATATTAGGGTCAATACTTTAATAAAGTCCACTTAACCACTTCTACTTAACTAACATGTGAGAGCAAATTAATTCCTCCTATTTGCGCTTGTCCTCATTCTCAATGAGGATCATTCAGAAGCTGCTAAAGATGCTTTCATTCGTAATTTGTACGCAGTTCTAGGACAACTTCTCCTTGTTATTTTAACTAATTAAATCAAATATGGTTTAATTTAAATATTTGCTACCTAACTTTATTACTGTCAAACGAAAAAGTACGCAGAGTAAATAACTTTTCATTTTACAATCTTTAAATTTCTTATTTTTGTTTATCATGTGATGGGGTTATTAAAAAAATTTCCTGACTTTATTAAAAATTATCTGAACGTTTTAAAATAATTTCATCTAACAAGCAAGGAGCACGTTTTGCTCGACGGTCGC
>JAJTWR010000021.1:1717500-1787500 GCA_021613335.1 Whitmania pigra
TATCGTTATGAAATTATTTTTATTAATTGTAATAATTTGAAATTATTTGATATCTCTAACATCACCAATGTCAATACATAACAACGTGATGATGATGACGACGACGACGATGATGATTATGATGATTACGGCAGTGGTTTGGCAATATGGTGACCATGCATTGGTGGGAGGACCTGTGGCTGAACGAAGGATTCGCAAGCATCCTCATGTACCTGCCCTTCCACAACAACAACAACAACAACAACTCGGATGCTGTCAGTTGATTATCGTTACTTCTCTCTCATTTCTAGGATGAAATATTATTTTATTGCTGCTGGAATGGCCTTTTATCTATTTAACTGCGCAACTCAAAGCATTTGCAATAAATATTATTCATTTAAAATAATAAATTGTTGTCTTCAGATTGGTCTTGCAATATTTGTTCAGTGTTTATTGAAAATGTGAATTTATAAAATTTTCAATTTTTTATAAAATAGTGAATCAGTAAATGTTTTTCCATTTTTTTGTATAAATAAGTACTGGAAGCGGATAACCAAAAAACATTTATTAATCAGAAAATAAAAGTAATAATGTATAATAATATTTATTGCACTTATATATGTATATCCATATTAAATTAGTAATAATATTTTATTTTAATATTATATTTGCATTTACATAATATTTTATAAAATAACTTTATAATTTCAAAATAAATTATTAATATTAATTTAATTCAAGTTAAACACCCAACTCATCAAGAGCAAGTTCATTGTAAGTACTGGAAACATAATAAAAAAATTTATTCATCAGAAAATAAAAGTAATAATAATTAAATATTATATAATAATAATTATGATAATTCATATAATAAAAATTATATAAAAAATATTATATATTATATTTAATAAATATTGTATGAATAACATAAAATATTATAATTATTAAATATTATAATAATTATTATTAAATAACCATTTTAATTCAAGTTAAACGCACAACTCATCAAGAGCAAGTTCATTGTGATGACGTCAGACTCTTTTCCCACGTCACATCCGGTCACCATGCCGATAAAAAACCTGTACGACATCAACAATGGCTTCGATAAAATTTCCTACGATAAGGTGGTTTTTGGTACACTGATGTGCATGAATTCATTTTAATTCATGTCAATTCATTCCAATTCATTTGAATTTAATTTAAATTTATCAGTTGGTCTTGCTTGTACATATTAATGCTATTGATGCTACAATTAGCCTAAATTATTCTTGTTTTAATTTATCAATTAAAATTTATGAATTATTTCTATAATTTATCTTTTTGACGACGAAGTTACATTACATTTTATATTAATCGCTTAAAACATAATTCAAAACTTAATATTTTGAATTGTTTCAATCGCACCTCCAATCACAAACTGACCAACCTAAACATAGATTACATAATTCTTAACAAAATGCACTTAAATAAAAAGTACGTCGGAATATAGAAGTGATTTAAAGTTATTCAAGAATTTAAATTCCTATCGATCTATGATGACATTCATATTTAACAAAAAGACAAAAGGTAAATAAACTTGCAAAAATAGTATATTAACAGTACATTAGCATAGTATTTAAATGAATACCATAAAATAAAATAAGTTTAAAAAATTTTACAATTATTTTAATATTAATTGTTTATTAAAAAAATTAAAAAATTTACGAGAAAGTTAAAGATAAGTTAGCGATTGATTTCCAATTTAAGGGACTCTCCTTGCTTAGGATGCTGATGGGTTTCTTGGGTCACGACAACTTCAGAAAGGGGTTAAAGGTCAAATTAAGTGCTTAATTTTTGTCATTCAGGTTTCTTTGCATAAGGTTAAAAATTACTAATGCTAATTGCCATTAATAACAATTATTTAAAAAGCTTGTATTCCTTTTAAAAAAAAACATTTAACATAAATAATATCAAAATATTATTGTTAGTATCAATAATCCAATTGTTATTATTACTGTTTATTGCTTATGAAGTTAGTTCTTATGGACATAAATGATGGTTGCTTGTATGTTTGAATCTAACCGACAAGAACCACTGCTCTAACCATTTATGTATTTTTAAAATAACGTTTTTTATTATTTTTTCTTAACTTATTACGTATTAATTATTTTATTATTAACCTGTTTTGTATTAATAAACAATTATATAGTCCTACATTCGCAAGTTCAAGTTCTCAAACGCCAACGCCTCCCAACTATGGAGTGAGATGGAAGGGTTCGCGAAGCTTCCCTTCAGAGTTGGAAGCATCATGGACACATGGATGCAGCAAAAAGGTTTTCCAGTGGTCCAAGTTAAGCACCATTCAGCCGGAAGATACCAGCTGGAACAGCAGAGATTTATGGCCAATCCACGCGATGTCTTTAATGCCAGCGAGAGTATTTACAAGTCAGAACTTTAGTAGTTAATGATTTAATAACTTACAAGTTTATAATTTGTGGTTATCTCAAAGCTTTTTTTAAATTTGGTAAAAAATGATGAAAACGTGATGTTTATCCTAGGTACAAGTGGATCGTACCATTCAGTTATGTGAGTGAAGATGATTTGACACCAAGAATTGTTTGGTTGAGCACAAAACCAGGTAAATAAACTCGTGCAACTTTGATCATTCACGAATTGGTAAACAACACAAACTTTATTTAACGTTTATTTTTTGTCAATGTTATTTCAATTCGAATCCACGTAAATAAATTTAAATCTTTGACTCAAAACTTTCAAAGTTGAAATTCAGGCAAAGGATGACACTTGGTTGCTAGGCAACGTGGATTCAATGGGTTATTATTTGGTGAATTATGAGGAGGAGGCGTGGGGAAGGATCATCAATCAACTGGAGTTCAATTATTCGGTACATCCTTATTGACCAAACTATCGATAAATTTATATAATTGAGTATTAGCGATTAAATTATTATCAATATTTATTCATATTAAAATGTGCAATCGTATAGACTATATACATTATATAAATTATACTATATATTGGACTGTATATTCATGTCAAATATATTGTATGAATGTAATAATACTATATTTTGGTTTGGGTATCATTAGAAAATTATTGGATAGAATGAGCGTCGTTGGATAATTCGAACTCTTTCCAAAAGTTTGAGGATCCAAGCAGAGCACTTGGCTCCGATCTCTGTTTCAAATTTCGATTCAAAAATTGAATTATGACTTTTTTTCTATTTTTACATCACTAAACTTGACGTAACATGGTTTCTTGTTCCTCCCCCACCCCCAAAATAGACAAAAAGGCCTCATTTGTTAAATGGATCTTCTGCTCCTCAAGGCTCTGAAGGCTCCTGTTAAAACGTTATGTGTCCTGTTCGTAACCCTGGCCATGCAGCATGCATGAGCGAACTCATGAAGGGGCAATATATAAATGGTGATTCAATTAAGAAGTGATATCGCATCCTACCAGGATACGTAACGCACTCAAAAATTGGATAAATACAAATACAAATATGCACATTCATCGCCTTGGACAAGTATATTGAGCGTCATTAGAAACAGAGCTTAAAGATTGGAGCAAATGCTTTCATAATTCAAGCCTCAACATGAATTTATTAGTCATTGATAAATTCCAATAAAAAAATGAATGAATTGCAGGTATTTTCGATGGCAAGCAGAGCCAACCTCATCAATGATGTTTTCAATTTGGCAAGGTTGAATTGTTTTTCAGTGCAAAGTACAATAATTCATACAATAATTACTTATTTATTATAGTTTCTTATTACAACATTTTGTAACTCTTGTTCTTTTAGTAATATCTGAGAAAACTATGTATTTTAGCTTTTAACTTTTAATGAATTGCCTGTATTTTTTTTATATTAATATATGCATGTTTATTTGTATAGCGCTTAAGACTAAGTGTCAGGGGCGCTCAACAATTTGTAAAGCGCCGCATCCAAGGGGCGACTTGTGGCGATGCAAGCTGGTTGGCGAACACGACACGTAACGACTGTTGCTATTAACCTCGTCCCCAAGCACGCTACCCTCTGCCAACTTGCACGCCATTTTCAAAATATTTTCAACAAAGATCAGAAGAAATCAGCAATTGTTGTTTAATTGTTGTCAGGGCGGAAAGAATTCCTTACGCTGTGGCGTTCAACTTGAGCAGTTACCTGAAAAGAGAGGAAAACATGGTGCCTGTCTTGGCCCTTGTCCAACAAATGAATTTCTTGAGAAGTCTTCTGTCATCGTCTACTAAATACGGCCTACTGAAGGTTTTTTTATCTTCCGGATTTTCATCAAAATATTCGATCAAATAAATTATTTTTAATTTTAGAAATTTCTCAGGAGTCTGATAAAACCAGCCATCATGAAAATCATAAGCACCCCCCCTCAAGAGAAACTTCAAAAGTAGGTTCCCCATAAAATATCGTTTCATCTTTACTTTCGGTGCTCTGCAAGGAAATGATAAGAAGGAATTCATTCATTCACATGGAAATTCATTCAATGCTTTAATTATGCAGATTTTTCCTTCCATTTCTCGGCTGTTTTTTTAACTATTTAGAATTTAAAAGTATAAAGCAAGAAAATAGTAATAATAACAATAATAATAATAATAGTAACAATAACAATAATGATAACGACGACGATGACGATGACGATGATGATGATGATGATGATAATAATGTAATGAAATTGTAAACGTAATAATTTTATTTTTATTAATTGCTATTACACGTTCACATTATTTGGCCAATCAGAGTTGGTTTCAAATTACACAGGCACAAGAGCTGCATGACCTTTTTGGAGTAACGCTCATTTAATATGGCCGTCTGAAATTATTGACATTGAAAAATAAACCTTACAGAAAAATTAAAGATTCAGTTTCAAAAATAAAATTAGAAATGAATTATTGGATTTATTTATGTCTTCAGAGCTCTGATGGAACTGCTTTACTTGGAAGGTGTCAGATACGATATTGAGGAGGTCGTTAAGATAACAACGAAACACTTTCGCAGCTGGAAGAATGATCAGATTGCGTTAGTCGCTCAATTAAATTGATTTCATTACTGCTATCGAATGCTCGTGAGTTATTTTAGGAGTTTTGACACCCATGGTGAAACTGATCATTTTACGCATCCCCTTTAACATTATTAATTTGGTATCCAATTTTGATAATTTGGTTCACTTCCCTGCCCATCTTGACGTATCAATTTATCAATTTGTGGTCCTTAGCATGATAGCTTCTCCCCCCCCCCCCCCTAGTTACGCCACTGTTTTTGAGTTTTCTGATGCTTTTTTAAATGCTCTATGAAGTTCGAGATTTGTTTCGAAATGATCAAAGGACTTAATAAATAAGAGGCGACACACGCCATTTATTTATTGGCTTTGAATTTATCTTTTTTTCCTTTATTGAGCAGAACAAGAAATAAACATAAAATATGAATTAATCATGAGAAGATGAGTCATTAGATGAAAGTCTTTGAGAAAAATTAATTCACTTGTTAATTTATTATTAAAACAATTTAAGTGCACAAAAACTTTAATAATTGATCAAACATCATGAAGTGATTTTGCAACTAAAAATGAGTTTCAATTCAAATAAAAAAGGATTCATCCAACTTATTCACTGGCTTCCTATGTGTCTGGAGTTAAGTACGGAGATGAGGATGATTGGAGTGCCATCTGGAGATTCTCTCAGGAAACAACTGTTGCTTCCACTGCTGAGATGCTCTTGTGCGCTCTTGGTTATTCCAGAGAAACATGGATTCTTAAGAAGTAAAAGCATGGATAGTCATTAAATGCAATTCAATTAATGAAATTATAAAGTCACGAAATACCAGAACCTTGCCTTAGTAATTATTATTATTATATACGAATACTTATATTTAGGCTGTTTTTTTTTATTGTAAGGTACCTATCGAATGCCATAAACAGCAGTTTGATAAAGCCACAGCATCTTCCGAGTATTTTCTACTGCATCTGTGAAAATCAGCTTGGAAGGCAGATTGCTTTTGAATTTATGGTCACTCGTTGGAAAGAAATCATAACCAGGTTCATAAAATTGAGAATGCATTAATAAGTAATTAATAAGTAATTAATAAATCGTGAATATCCTCACTAACAGTCTAGAACATTATGAGAAATTTATATAACATACAACTATTATATGTTTTAACTCAGATTTGAGTCAGACATTTTCTTAATGAAGGATATTGGATCGATAATTTTAACACAGATTGACAATGAATACCAATACGAACAAGTCAGTTCAGAAATATTTTAACCGATATTTTAATAAAATTGCTTGTTTCTAATTTGATACATTCAGTTTTATTCGTTAAAATGAT
This sequence comes from Whitmania pigra, assembly GCA_021613335.1. Lineage (NCBI taxonomy): Eukaryota > Metazoa > Annelida > Clitellata > Hirudinida > Haemopidae > Whitmania > Whitmania pigra. Next base: position 1,723,817 of record JAJTWR010000021.1, read on the forward strand.
TAACTCCTCACAACAGTTTCATAAAAATAAAATACTTAAAATTGAATAGCTAATTATTTCCACAAGCTCCTCATTTTGTTCAAGAGGACACCTCCCCCGGAATCAGTCTCAAAGGAATTTGAAAACATTTTACACCAAATCAGGTGCGTGACATGGCTTGTTAATAAAAAATATGAGTGAATGGTAAGATTACACCAACGGTGCCCAAGAATAGAATTCAATGACATGCATAAGTGATTCTCTGAAAAAAAGGGTTCTTTTCACAAAAAAAGCCTAGGATGAAGCTGGCTACTAAGCAGGGAGGAGAATTCTTTGAATTCCAGGGTGATCGAGAAAGGGGACAATGGGAGAATGCCCAGGGGCCGGGCAAGTTTAAAAAAAAACATTTTTCCTTTCCCAAATTAACATAACATGGGGGTCGGTAGGCCTGCGGGCAGCTAATGGTTATGCGGATAGTTATGAAACTAGGTAATCAAGTTTATGTAATTAACATCATTCTCTAAGAAGCTATCTTTCAAAATGTCTATAATTTGAACCATATATAGTAACTGTATGTATCAATGTCTATATATGTACATGCGGTTCTTCATTAATTCTTCTAAAAAATTATTTGAATTGCTCGTGATGTACGTGCCAAATATTAATTCATTAATTAATAATATGGTGCCTTCAGGCCCTCGGTTTCCTCCAAGGACGTCATTACAGCTTTTTCCAAAGAGGCAAACCCTCGCACAACTTGAGAAGACAACTTTTTTTGCTTCTAGCCAAAATGGTGGGGGTCAAACCAGGAGTCTAAAATCAGTAGGGGCAGCGCCCCCTTCCAAATTACGTCCCTGATTTCTTCAGAGCCGATATTCATTTTTTTTTCAACTTCGGTCATTCAACGTGTAACTTCATTTATATAGCGCCATATGCATAGCGTCAGAGGCGCCTCTTGTAACCATTTATATACATCTCACGTAACCAAGTGTTCTCAAGAAAGCTGAAGTGAACAAAATTGAGCGAAAGCAACAAATAATGACAGCAATGAGCTAAACTAAACTCCCGCAGATCTAAAATAAAAAAATTAATCACATTCGTTTGTGAACAAAAATTACTTGTGGGTGAGGTATTGATTTAAGTCAAGTTCGCGTTCAAGTTATAGTTGAATCAAAACGAGAAACAGATGAGGAATTTACATTGTCGACAGTCAGGGAGTTCCATGGTCTTGTGGTTGCAGAAAATATTCTTAGTAGTTTCACATCTGATTTTACCAGCTCTTATTGATCAATCAAGATGACTGGATATTCTAAAAGCATTTTTTTAATATTTGCAAATTGTTATTTTATTAATCAATTGCTTTGTTACTTTATAGCAATTAATTTATCATTATGTTGCCTCAGATCGAATATAGAGTGGAAACAATCAAACATGCAGAACATTGAAGATTGGTTGACGAAATACGTTGAATAAACTCTGAAATACTTTGAACTTATTTATTCCAAATCATTTATGAGATGCAAATTATTTTAAAATAAAATAAAATGATTTATAAATTGTGATCGCATTTATATATTTTGCATTTCCGTAGTTACTGTAAATTTGAAAAGAATGTGTAGTCGTATTTGTATATAACTATAACTAGTTGATTGACATTTATTTTTGAAGTTTTGAATGTCATATATCAAGAAAATTTTAACAAATCATTTCATGATATTTTGGATTTTTTATTACCACAATTTAATTTGTTTTAATTTTAATGCAGTTGCAGTTTAAGATTATTCTTTTGTTTCATCTGCTTCTATGGCTCTTGTCAAAATTGTTCTTGTAATATTAAAAATAGAACTTTATTAAAGGTCATAATGCGATTTAAGTAGAAACATTTAAGAACCGTATGTCCTCCGATCACTTATTTAATTAATAAAACATAAAAAACCGTTACAGGTCAACATTATCAAAGATATCAGAACATTGCATAAAAACAATTAATAAATGCTATTAAAATTCCAAAAAGCCTGCTACACCCGGGAATCGAACCCAATACTGACCTATGTCATCTAAGATTGCGCCGAACTGCGAGTGATTGAAGACAATTGAGTTTAATAAAACACTGAAATATCATTTGACAGTAATAAACATGAAACACGAATTAATAAAGTAATTATTAATACCGCTGTTGATATATTTGTTGTAGTTTTGACACTATTCTATACAATAAGCATGCCTGTAGGATCAGTTATTTATCATAGGACATGATCCTTCGTCTATCAATAATAATTGATTGAGCTTTCATTACAAATATATCACATTAAAAATAACTAATAAATTCTATTGGTATGATAATCCAACTTTATAAAACTGAACAGAAACTTTATTGACAGCAAAAACTTCGAAAATGAAAGACCACTCAAATATCTCCAAAAGTACGTATTTGCCCGCATTGCACATTCAAACCCGCAAACCCAATCGAACTCGAACTTCCCGCTTTCTCGGACTGTTTTTCCAAGTCCTTTTACATTCCAACGTGGCGTCACATAAATCCCAAATGCCACACAATTCCAACATCCTGAGCAGCCCGGGAATCTCGCATTACACCAGCGGCGCAACGAGTGCACAAGTACCGAACCGCACTTCAGTTGAAATGCATGCATTTGAACGATTTAATAGTTGCGAAGAAATTACTAATAATTAATAATAATAGATGAATTACAATTTGCCATATACCGTCAGGCTTGGACTGGGCCACCGGGACACCGGGAATTTCTCGGTGGGCCGGTAGCCGCCAACTGCCAAAAGAAAGTTATTATATTTTTAGTTTTAATTGAAATTACCGCTGATTATAAATAGCTTCAAATAATAGTTTGTATTAAAAATAACCAAACTGAAACAGCAAAGTCATTACATAAGGAGTCTATATATATATATATATATATAATAAGCTTCCGTCGTCAATGGTTATAACGCAATTTTAATAGTTTATAACGTCAATTTTAACGCAAAATTACATTATTTTTTAACACGAACGTGTAATAGCTACAGTCAATTGCACATCAACGACTGGAAAAGGAATGTAGGATTTGGTTTGTGTCTTTGAAAGTTAGGCATTGATGTAAGTAAATGTATTGGCAATTCCACCGATGGTGCGTTTAATACAATGGATTCAATGCCTTGTTAAATACAGCTTCTCCGGGTCAGATTCATGTATGGTGTTATGCCCGTGTCTTAAATTTGGTAATGGGTGACGTCACTAAAAAGCGGTTGAAGTTGTTACTTTATTTGGGGTTTTAAACACATGTGCAGTCTTTCTTGGGGAATCATATTTACGATTCAGTTTTTGGTTGTTTGGTGTGAATTTAGCAATACATACATTGAAATACATATCTGTAATTGGTGAAACCTATTGGTGGGCAAAAGGCAGAGCTCTTACTAAAATATTTGGAAGTTTCTTAATCAAACCTTCCAATCAAGAAACCCAAGTTATCGATTTTTTGTACATTGACATGCTACAAACATTTCATGATATTTCTACTTCAAACAAATTCAATAATGATGTCCGATACAGAGCAAAAGCTCTGTTAGATTCATTGACAAGTTTTCAATTTATTCTAACGGCACAATTATTTTTGAAAATATTTGAACACACAACGCCATTATAGGAATATTTGCAACCAATTGGAATGGATATACTACGAGCCTATAAGACGGTTCAAGACTGAATTAAGCAAAGTAGATAAAAATTTTTATTCCATTTTTCAAGCAGCTACAAATTAAAAAAATTGCAAACAGTGAACTAGAAAAAGAAATATCGACATTGAAGTGCAGACGGTTTTGAAAGAAAAAGAATTATAGCCAACCAACCACTTGAAAGTGCGAAAGATAAATTTTGTGTCAGTGTTCACTGGTTATGGATCAAGTAATTAATAGTTTAAAACAGAGATTCTCTTAGCATGGTTGTCTTTACGCTGATTTATCTTGTTTAGATCCAAGAAATTTTGCAGAAATTTTGAAAAGAATGCCTAGCGATGCATTGCAGCACCTGAGTGAGAACAGATTAAGAAATTTGCTGAGCCAATCAACTTTCCAATCATTCATGCTGATGTCTTGTGAGAAGAACCTTCTTTCAAGAATCAATAATAATGAAATCATTGATGTTTTAGCATCGACTCGTGAAACGATGAAAAAGCTGTTATACTAATTAACAGTGAATAGAAATTTTAGACTCTAGTGTTTCTTATGTTTAAGTTGTTAAAACTAGGAATGGTAAAGGAATGACAGCGTAAACAAGCATTACTCCTTTTTTAATATTGGCATTAGGATGATAAATATAGTTGATAATTTGAAAATTATGAAAAAAAAACATTGGTATATTTAACTGTATTTTTGTCCCAATTAACTTTCATTACATTAATCTTAACTGAAAATCATGTGTAATATAAACTGAAAAAGCGTGTAAACTGCTGATTGCCAAAGATGCTATTATTTTAAATCATCACTGACTGCATTTGGTGATGATGAAAGGTAGAGGTTATCATAAAATTATTGAATGTCACCAAATACCGCACAACAATGTTATTAAAAACAATTTTATTTAAAATCCAAATATAAACAAGATATCGGTTATTTTAGAATTAAGAATGAACGTTAAATGAATTTATTTCTCACATTTTATAAATACTTAATAATATCGTCACAAGAAATTATTGAAGGAATGTTTTTAAAAATATTCTAAATTTGAGTAAAATAAAATAGATAATCCTTTACAAATAATAAAAATAACGGATAAAATCAAGTTATATAATCTTCGGTACCTTTCAGTCCATTAGCGGTAATTGGTAAAAGGTATGATGAGCAGGTTGTAGATGATGTAACTTCTTGTAAACCTATATTAATTATTAAGATTAATAGCAAGTAAATATTTGGTTTATTTTAAATTCAAATTGGTTGATTTAATTAAAATGTAATAGAATTTTCAGTTTATATTAAAAGAGTTTACTAATATTTACCAGGTAAACAAAGATGCATTCAAGTGTCATATTTTCTGGATCAGCCGACGTCCAATTCACGAAACAGATTTGTGATTATTTGAACGTCAAACTTGGAGAAGTTACGTTCCATAGATTTTCTAACGGAGAAACAAGGTGAACCTCACAAAATGTAGCTAGTTGATAATTATCAAATATCAATTTCATAACCAGCAAATAAACGGCCCTTCTAGCAGGATGTGAATTCTTTTTGGCCTTAGGACATTATTATTTATCTCACGTTTCAACTTATTTCTACTTTTTTTTATGTTTATGTTTGATGCTTAGAAAATCAAAAAATTAAAGTGAAGTTATTCCGAAATAATTGTTCTCTAATTTTAAAGCATTGAAATCGGACAATCCGTGCGAGGTAAAGATGTCTACATTGTTCAAACAGGAGCTGCAAATGTGAATGACATGATCATGGAAATGCTCGTCATGGTCAATGCTTGCAAGCTTGGATTTGCTGACATGATAAGGGTTGTCATTCCTTGTTTTCCTTATGCACGACAAGATAAGAAGGACAAGTCCAGAACGCCAATCTCGGGCAAGTTGTTGGCTGACATGCTCCAAGTAGCTGGTGTTAAACACGTCATTACCATGGATCTTCATGCTCCTCAGATTCAGGGATTTTTTGATATCCCCGTCGACAATTTGTACGCTCTTCCAGCCGTATTTACCTGGATTAGAAAGAATGTGACGGATTTGAAGAGTTGCACCATAGTCGCTCCAGATGTTGGTGGAGTGAAAAGAGCTACCAGTGTTGCGGAGGAGCTGGGAGTTGACATTGCCGTAATTCACAAAGAACGTAAAAGAGCCAATGAAGTATCTTCCATGACTCTCATTGGTGAAGTCAAAGGCAAAACTGTAATTATCGTAGACGATATGGCCGATACTTGCGGAACTATCTGCTGTGCAGCTGATAGGCTCCTTGATGCTGGTGCCTCGAAAGTGCTGGCCATCTGCACGCATGGAGTGTTGTCTGGAAAAGCTTTGGATAACATCAACAAATCGAACATTGAATTTGTCGTTGTTGCCAACACTATTCCACAGGAGATGAACATGCAACAATGTCCAAAGTTGAAGGTAAACACGAGAACCATTTTGACGTTGTACATGTAATTCAAAACAACTGCAATAATTAACTATCTTGCTTTGTAGATCATCGACGTTTCAACCATTTTCGCCGAAGCCATCAGAAGAATACAATGCAGCGACTCGATTTCGGATTTGTTCAAAGTTCAAAGATTTTGAAATCTTCTGCATGTCCTTTCGAACTGCATAATTACTTCGTTTTCACTCGGCATCAAAATTGTTTCATATCTATTTTACTCTCGATTTCGAAATAAAAATTAATTTCTTTGTACATAATATCAGAGTGAAGTGGTTGGTATTGAATTGTTAATATGTAAATATGTAAATAATTTGCTGAATTATTAATATGTAAATAATTTAACAATTCGTTAGATTACAGCGTGAAGAGGAGGGTTGATAAATGTATAAATACCCCAGTTGCGATTAAATATATTTGTTCGACGTCATGAATAAAAGCTGTGCGCCGCCCGGGAATCGAACCCGGGTCGCGAGAATGGGAATCTCGCATGATACCATTACACCAGCGGCGCGCCACGAGCACGCGCACCAAACTGCCAGTAATGCGTGCATTTTAACAAATTTATAGTGACAAATAAATTAATAATAATAAAAGTAATAATAATAATAATAATAATAATAAATATGGCTCTTTATCGCAAACGAATACAAAATTTAAAGAAACATGCGAACATCAGTTGAATTGAAACTTTTGAGTCAAACATCACCAACGATGAAATGGTGCCACAAAGTGGACACTTATGATTTGAGCTGGTTGGATCCAGTCATTAGAGACTCTTTGTGGATAAAGTCGGTGTTACCTGAATACAGGTAATGTTATTATTACGATGACACGCCTCTTTTTTCATACAGAAATCTCACCTCAGCATCACCTGAGCTTTTCTTGATTGCACCGATTAGCACCAGTTTGAACACGTCTTATTTTTCAAAACTGGGCAACTTTGGGCTTGATAAAACTACCTCAATTGTTAGGTCTTTCAATCACAGCCTTCAACAATTTAACAAACGATTTTTAGATTTTAATAGTCGAGGGTAAACACTGATAAGCAGAAAATTGCATTGCAAGGTAACAAAAGTACAATTTAAGAAATGAATTATCTAAAATTAAATAATTAAATAAATAAAAATTATATAATAATGCAATTACAAAAATATAATATTATTTAATTATATATTAAATATATATTTCATGATTTTCTGGGAAGTATCTTCCATTGTCTTTTAAAATGATTTTCGGTCATCGATTTGATTCTCTTGGCCGGAATTTTCATGGGTTCTTCAAATATTTATTTATTTAATTCACAAACTGAAGCACATATTGAACTCATAATATTGACACGAAAAATAAATTCACAAGAAGGAGAATAAATAAATCTATTAAATACAATTTAGAATTTAGGAGTTTTTTTAAATTATCGTTTATTAATTATATGCAGATATTTTTTGTGTTTTCGGCTTGTCTTGTGTCCATTTGGTGCTTTTGGAAAACTTTTTTTTACCTGAGAAAAATGTTTAACGTGATAATACGAATTATTTCACGGTATGGTCTCAAACCAAGTACAAAAGCGGAGATTAAACTTTAAACAATTCATTTGTTTCATTTTGATAATTTCAAATCAAAAAAATTTTGTTTCATTGTGTTAGATATAAATCCTCAAACAATCTACTGTCGTTCTTTAATGACGTAATACTTCGAAGGTAATCTCTCCTAACTTCGCACGCTATAATTGCGAACCCAATTGTGAGGAGAGAATTGACTTGACGTGTCATATGCTGGTGCACTTATAACAAATTTTATGATCAATGACAACACTTCAAAATTTAATTCAAACCCAATAAATGTTATGCAAAATCTACATTAAAGCAGTATTAAAAATTAATTTTAACGATATTGACTCACATTATATCAACCTTAAACCATAACACCTGCTAAAATATGACCTTCAAAATCTTCAAAGGATTCGTAATCGTGAAGGGCATGTTTCGTGATTCTCTCAAACATTTCAAGTACTTTCTTGCAAACTGATTCTTATATTAACAGGGTTCCTAATAAAATAATTAACAGTTAAGTTAGCATTAAAAGTGGATAAAAAATTCGCATTAGTCAGCCTTTTAAGGATCCCCTTCCTCTCACTTGAAAACGTTTTTGTTACAATATAATAATATTATATAATACGGATAATTATTAAATGTTACGAATATCCTGAAGGGGCTGCGCCGCCCGGGAATCGAACCCGGGTCGCGAGAATGGGAATCTCGCATGATACCATTACACCAGCGGCGCACTGATGGACCGAGTATTGAACTGAAGGCGATTACTTGAAATGCATGCATTTTTACGATTTTATAGTTGATTATAAAGTAAGAAACAATAATAATTCATGATAATAGGTTAATTATAACTTGCCATATATCGCGCACCACAAGCATTAAAAAACAACACAAGAATACCGGCTGTATTGACACTAATTAATACGAAACGTGAATTAATAAAGTAATTATTGTTTTTCAATCAGCAGATGTTGATATATTTTTCGACAATATTCTACTGAATATTCTCCATTATAAGATTAGCTCACATCATCTTACGAATATCTCTTATTTACACTTCTGAATACTTCAATTAACCATCTCCATCATCCTTAGAGAATCTTACATCAACTGAGGCTTACAATTCGTTCATAAATATTTGCATTGAGCCTGTAACAACCATTCATTTTTAAATATCTTCATTAAAACCTATAACAGCTTTTCCCCCTTTTTACCTGATAGAAATTAAATAAGTAAATAAAATTCCAAGACTGTTAAATTCTAATAGGAGGAACATCTACATAAAGAAGTTATCATCTGTCACGGCGCTCAACGTCGTTTTATCTCAAGCTGCTTAAAGGCCGATTAGATGCGCTTGGAAGAAATATTTAAAATTAAAAGATTTCGTAGATATTCCTGCAATCATGTTATTGATTTGTCTCAATTCAAAAGCCGAACACAAATATAAACCGTCCTTGAGTGCAACAACCCCTTTCGTTGCTTCATCACTCTTCATACTTTCTGATAAATCAGGCCATTCAGACCGAAGTTATTAATGCAAGCGATTTACTAATTACATTTGCTTCTAGTATTATTTGAATTCAATTTAATTTAAATGAAAAAGTTTTGTATTTTCTTAAAAAATTGTTTGTTTTTGTTTAAATTTATTTACTAATGTTATTGTTCTTTCAAAATAATTTATTAAATGCATCTGTCTATGGAGAACATAAAACGATTTATAATAAATTAAACTTTATTTAAAGAGTAAATATGTCATCAGGGATATATAAAGATATAATGTTTGTTACACATGCGAGTGTGATAAGTAAAACACTCCTCTGTAATATGTATGTACCCACGAGGCATGAACTATTTGATAGGAGCATATTGTATATCATCCAATGTTCAGAGGGCCAATCATCCGAAGATCTTTGTCTTAAGGCTTCATCAAGAATTTAAATTTGCGAAGATTGATGTATGTTACACAAACTAATATAATATGTAAAAGTATATTATCGAGGATACATGATTAATATGAAAACGCGATTAAAATAATGCGATAAATGTGAATATACCTGTGCAATGCACAGTACGCATATATATATATATAGACATATAATATATTGTCATATAAAGATATATATTGATTGAGTGACAGACAGCAAAATATATGAACTGTAGATAAATCCGATAATGATGAGATGTGATAATTGTGAATAGTAAATAGACCCAGAACCAAGCTTTCAATCAAATAAATAATTTTATCATAACAATTTTCAGAGATTTCCAGACAATTTTTGTGCAATAGCATAACGTATGATGTCGACTTTAGATTCAATACGTTCTGGTAACATACGTGCCCTGTAAAACGAAGAATAATTAGTTTAGTTTTTTTAGTTTAAATTAATTCGATTAAAAGTGATTTGAATAATTAAGATTACCATTAATTAACATTGATTATCAGAAACAAGAAGCAAGCGAATAATTGCAAGCTCACTTTCCGAGCTCAGTGAGATCGTGAGACGTAGATTCAATCAACAGACCAAGCGGCGATAAGTCCTGCACGGAAACAACTTTGTCACAAATCTTTGTCAGAAATCTGATTATATTGATTGGCAGTAAATAAATTCAATTAACAACCGACATAGAACTCGAGGCCATAGCTAAAAATTAGAAACAAGTAAATTCCGATGTGAGACATCAAAACACTTTTCTGTAATCGCATTGTTAAACCCTGGAGCTCCTTGCCGGCTGATATCGTCAACGCTTCAACTCGGCAATTCGCGAACTCAACTTAAGTAAATATTTCCAATTTGAAAAACTTTAATTTCTGCGAGAAATCTTTTTTTAAAAACTTTTTTCTGATTTTCTGTGTCGCTCAACTTTGTTTACATGCCATTGTTGGTCTTGTTATCGGCCCTTTGACCATGTTTGAAATATAAAATAAAACCATCAAAAATAAATGTGTTTTTGGATATCCAGTTAATCCGGTAAATGAGAAATCTAGAAAAATTATTTTACGAGTAAGATGGCAGCAACTTTTTCAATTACCGTTCCATTGGAGAGTATGTGAATGATAAGTTTCTCCCATAAGGCTTCCTCGTAGTTGACGAGGTAATAACCCATTAAGTCCGCGTTACCCAGCAACCACTCACCTTTGGTTTCAATTTTGGCTGAAAAATAGCAGTTACAAAATATGAATTTCAAAGGGTAAAATATGCTCAACCACGTGATTATTTTAGATCGAGCTGTACTCTAATCACTACTTAAATAATTATATAACTATATACATAAATGATAGCTAGGCCTCCGCTAAGTTGTCATCGTTTGTTCTCTACAGCCTGAGCACGAGTCTGCGACTGCCACTGGGGTCCAGAACGCAGTGTATACTCAACAATTCCGCTGACAGCAGGATCTGCAAAGTCATATTTCTGGATGGAAATTCCGAGAGTAGAATGAAATCGACTAATCAGTAACTAATCAGTAGTTAAGCTGATGTTTGAGGAAATAAAAGGTTTTAACTGGTCGTCCTGCAGCTTGAACCACCTTCTAAAATAGCCCCAAGGAGCTCATCAGTCAGAGTAAGCTGTGATAAACCGGAAAAGAAGGCAAAGAGTGGAACACGATAGAGTTCAGCAATCGCTTTAAGTAGGCAAGGTGGGAAAAAGTAGGTTTATAACAGTCCCTTAACTAGAGCGGTGTGTAGAAAATATTTCCGCTTCGACTTGCCTTCGTCATAAGGTCAGTGTACGACTAGTTGTCCTCTAATTTTAAAGTGAGATTTGGTGGAAGACATCATGTACGGGCTCTGTGACGGAACTGAGACATTGCATCATGAGCTCAGCAACTGCACATGTGCCCTTACCAACCTACCAAAGTATACTTTGCCCCAAAACCAGCTTCTTCGAGAAATGCCTGAAGCTGCAAAACCAGCAATCTCCAAAGCAAACTCGCGCAATATCGCAAATCATCGAAAGATTTTTTTGCACGAGGGTTTCTCACACTTTTTCATAAAAAGATGTCAAGAGATGCCTTTTTTTTGCAGAGGCAAATTAGATCGTTGCAGCCGACCTAAAAGGAATGAGGGTTGTTAATATCGCAGTATTGGTAGGGCGGAGATAAAAAATTTAAAATCGACATCCTGATCATCGGAAAACATCCCATCTCTCAAAAATTTCAGGAGATTCTTAGGTTAGATTCTTTTTAAAACGAGGGGAACTCCTCTGAGGATCCCTGTCGGAGTTCCGAAGCGGAGTATCAAGAAAAAGGAAAAAAGAAATTCAATCCCATTGCATGTTAAAGCCCTCAAATAAGATCGTAAATTCCAGATATCATATTTCAGCAATCGAATTTATTTTCTTTGAAAGGCAGAATCAAACTCTCTATTTTTGATTCGCCATTATTTCGGTGACACCAGTATTATTCACTATCTATAAATAAATAGACACAGAGACACATAACTAATTTTAAATACAATGTGTCCAGATAACGGATTATTATCTCCTTATGACTAACCATTGTAGTCAACAAATTTCTTTTATTTTATTATGTTTTGCATAAGTTTTGTCTAGTTCGGCTCCATAAAGGACTTCAAAAAAATGTTATTATACCATATTATGTTATCTCAGGAAAGTATGATTTTGTATTAAAACGAACTTGATTTAAAAAAGAAAAACTCTAAATAACACGAACTTGGGTTTGTTCCATTAATCCAAGTGATTTGTATTCTAAAGTCCTCACTGGTGATGTAGGTAAATGGTACTATCCATTCCTCTCTGCAGTGGCGATAAAATGATACAATTGTTTAAATATTGTTAAAAGAATGACGACATCAGACTTGTAGATATTAAGGTATCTTCCTCTGTTAACCATGAACCTTCTCTGGTCCAACTGGAAATTGCCGTCATCCAACTTCTTCACTGTCACGACCGGAAAACCATCGCTCTTGATCCAACTTTCAATAATGTCCTTCGTGGTGTAGGGATAGCTTTTGGTTTGGTCTAATAGGTTCCAGACTTGGGAAGCACTCAGGCTCTCCCACTTGTGTTTCAGGGCGCACGACTTTGTCAAACGAAGCGAGTAATTTAAGATTCAACTTTAACAGTCAAATATTATATTTGTCTTTTCATTACCTGCATTGCTTTCTTGAAATCTTCTTCTCCAAAAGCGCCCCAGATCATTCTGATCAGGGATATGGCCTTTTACATTAAGTAACATTATAATAAGTAGTCAAGGTTATTCATTGAATGAACTATTCTTACTTTGCTTTGTCCTATTTGGAGGTATCTGATGGCTTGAGTACTGATTATTGGATTGTAAAGAGGTGCTAGAGTGTAATTCGATTCCAGGTGCATGGAACTAAATTTTGAAAAGAGGGCAATCTTTGGTCCCTGAAAAATATGTACTTTGCTGTAAGCAATAATTAAATAACATAAAACATTTCAATTTAAATTGTATTTCACATTGAAAAAAATGTAACATTTATTTTAACATTTCGAGTATATGCGGAATTCCGGGAATCAAGAATAAAACTGACTTACAATTGAAATTTGAAATTTGTCTGCCATAATAAAATAGTATTTTAAAGGGTGTCGGTGCTCACAAAATCTTAAATTTATCCAATGCTAATTTATTATTTGGGTTTTTGAATAAGTAAAAAGCGACTTGTTTTTATCAGAATATTTGGCCTTCGGGAACTCGACCTCTAAGATAATGAAATAAATCGGTGGTCCACAAACTAAGTACCTCCATCTTCCATTACCTTGGTCTCCTTTTCAACTGAAACCAGCGGGATGTAGCGGCGACCTCGATGTTTGTGAGACTCTCATTCAGCTCAACATTGTTGTCAATTTTATCTTCAGCATTAACAGGAATCATTCTTACTCTCTGCTCAATAGTTTCATAGATCTGCACTAAGGGAACGTCCATAAAGTAAGTCACGTTCGAGAGAGGGGATCTAAGAAATTGTGACAAAGGGAATGGAGGGATGTCACATAAATTAATAAGTAAAATTAAGATTTTTATATGGAAACTATGATTTTGATATCGAAAATTTGCTTCTAATACCTGTGCTTATTTTTATGTATTCAAAGCTTCAGAGAGAGCAGATCTCATAAGTTTCCTTCATTGTTAGTAAGTCAAACTCTCGACTTTGATGGCATTTTGCAAGACAAGAAATAGAATGATACTAGAAACTTTAAATCATTGCATGATCATAAGCATTGAAGGACCTGAATGAAGTTCTAACGGAAGGTTTACTGGAGAGAATAGTAGATTTATATGCTTTGACAAACCTCGGCGATTAAGATTTCTTTGAAAGTTTCATTTTTAACAATTCTTTTTATTTTGGATTGTGCGATTAATTGTTAATATGTTTATATATTTATATACGTTATTAACTAATAACACCTTTTAAGTGACAAATTATTTGATTTCAAATTGGTCTATCGCAAAAAATGCCCTCTCAAACTCATGGCCCTCCCGATCCATATAGTCTGAAAGGAAATCTGATCTCGTAGTCTTCCTTTTTGTCTTTTGCTGCAAGCTGTTTCTTTTCAGTAATTTCGCTATTGCGGCGATTTCTATTTTGATCTCGCTCTCTTCTTAAATTCAAGTTGTCCTCAAAACTTCTGTTGCTGTCTGATCTCATCAGCATTTGAATCTTATTAGATATGGGATATTATTATCTCTTGGATCTTCCAAGTTTTTGGACCTAACTCTTCATTCTAATGAAATAAACAGTGGTCAGCGGCTATTAAGTTTTCCAATAAGTTTACTGATTGATTAGAACAGAATAATCCGAGGATTTGTAGGATCTAGTGTGGGATTTTCCTGGATGCTATAACCTTAATTATTATGGACTTGTCTTAAAATGTTTCTAATTATAACAATATAATTAACTTAATTAGCATAAAATGATTAATGCTTTGTCGCCAGGGTTACAACAATACTATATAAATGTCTGTCTGCTAATAATACTTAATAATATGCGTAAATAATCACTCACTAAAATTTCATTGGGAATAGCATAAAATGCTAAAGCACCCGTAACTCCCTTTTCAATCCACAATTCATTCCACCAACTGACACCCGTTGAACTTCCGAACCACTGAATAAAAGAACAACCGACATATTAACATGACAGATGGATCAATAAAAACAAAATTTTTAGTAGCTTTTATCTACATATTTAACTCAACAAGGAACAAAACTTAATGCATGCGACTAACCTCGTGAGCAACTGATGCACCCAACATGAGGGAACGAATCAAACGCTGCCATGCTTCTCTTGGGAATAGGTAATATTCTTCGTAGACGTACAAACCCCAGTATTCCATTGCATGAGCCGGTAGATGAGACAACACAAGGAAATCTAGGGGTGCAGAAAAATTATGAAAAATATGAAATACTATATTTTAATTGACATAAAACCAGCTACTTACCCGATTTAGTTAAGCTGTCGTTCATCCCGAAGAATTGAGAAAACACGTTGTGGTAATGTTTAATTTCTGATGAAACATTTCTGGCTTCTTCTAAAAAGTTTGGAGTGCACCATATCCTGATCTACAGAAATCATAAACTTTCTACCATAACTACTAAATAATTCGTGAAAGTTGCGCTTCCTATTACAATTTATTCTACGTTTTTTTTGTTTTCATATGTCCATCAGGAAATTAAACTATGATTCCTGTTTCATCTTTTTGCAGTAAGTTAAACGTTCAATATAGAGCAGATACAGATACAAACTGAGCTTGGTCTGATGAAAAGTGCCAAATTAAACGGATTTTTTAGACATATTAATAAAAACTTATCAATCACACATCACTCGGCGAAATTCAGTGCAACGATAGATCTTTTGCCGCTGGTCCGAGAATTGCCATTATTTTAAAAGATTACTTTGCAAGAGTTGTCACAACAGATGATGGCATCATTATTTTTCTTCGAGCTCCGAAGCACATCTTGGAATTTCACCATGGAAATGGTCGCCCAAACTTTAAAAAATCTCACTAGCTCAACTTCTACCTTTTTTGATAGCATACTAAATATTCAAAGAATGTGCTTATAGTTTGGCAATTCCATTAAAATACATTTTCGACATGTTTACGAAAACTTGTTAAGTTTCCAGAATGGAATGAATGGAAAACTGATGTTATTACCCTATTCACAAGAAAGGCCCATCCATAGGGGAGGGTCCTCGGACCAACACTTGTTCTCATTTTTATCAACGACACCATCATCGCAATACATAAATGTCACAATGACTCTGTTCGCTAATGACGTTAAGCTCTATGCCTGCTCTGACTATATTCAAAATCTTCAGAGAGCAATTGACAAGTTCCATTAAAAAGTGCCTTTACAACTTGCATATGCAAACACATTGCTAAATGAGTTTGATAAAATTAATTGTTGTATTGTCTCATGATTTAAGTAAAAATACAAATTTAAATTTAACTAATTGCACTATAAATAAATCCCACTTTGCTATTTAATACTTTTCAAATAACTGATTAAAATCACAACTAAGGCACGGATTCCTCTCACCATGTGACCATCCTTAGTAAATTCAGTTATGTTGTCCAAGTCACTAATGACAAATATGGCCAAAAGATGAGGTGGCATGGGCGGAGTGTCTTTGAACGTGTCAGTCACCATTCCGTCCTCGTGGTATTCGCTGCTTTCTACATCAGCGGATGACAGGGCTACGGTGTCTGGTTGCGATAATTATTGTAATTGCAATGACGTCAATTAATCATTTATATTGAAGACTTTTGTAGACCGTATTAGACTTAATGACTCAATGACTATGAAATTATGTAAAATAAAATAACGACAACAACAAAGCAAAATACCATTTGGATGAGTAATCGCGATGGAAAACACTGCTCTTATGCCTGGTTCGTCAAAGCACGGAAAAGCTTTTCTAGCGTTGATTGGAAAAAAGTGTGAGCCAATGTAGAATCTGTAAATAATTATTCACTTTTTTATTCAATGCTAACTAGATATACTGATACTCTCTGATACCATAGAATTTAAAAATATTATGTACTCAAACAATGCCTAAAAATTGAGTTGTCTCTATTTACATATTATTGAACGATCGACCTATATAGACTAAAAGCCGGTTTTGATAGGTAAATACAAAGTTTTTCGAAGACCCTGAGATTGATTGAAAATTGTTTATTGGATAAAGAAAATAGTTAAACGGAGAGGAAACGTTTGAATTTGAACGGCATGTTGGTGTCAGAAGGGATACGCGGTATTTGTGATATTAAAACAATTTCAATGTTGGCTGATTATATCGCTCTTGCTTCAATTGCATTGGGCTGCAACCGTATGTCTGTGAGTCGATTCCATTGCACAGACCCTTAGATGTTAATAAGTTTCTGAGTAGCATGGTAACAGCGCCAATCTTACATCTGAGTTTGTGATTCTCGAATTCCTCTGAATGTACAAGTTGGTCTTCAGCTTGATCACTCGCTGTAATATCGACACTTTCATAAAGTTCTCCCGGAATGCGCTCCAGCACACGGTTATTAAGTTCAAGGATTTTGGTTCTTCAGTAGCAGCACTGAGAATCGTTCTTCCTTTTAGTTGATGCGGAGTTACGTTTGTGAAGTCTATGTCCCTTGAAGCTGATAAACTGGATCGCGCGTTTTTGTATAACATCGTTGAGGCAATGTGATTGTTTTGATTTTTGCCACCCCCTACTTCTAAAGGCCAGTCTAAAAATTCTCTCTCGTTATCAAGAGCTCGCTTGTTTCGAATAAGTTTCACAACATTTAGTTCCGACCAAATATGATTCTCTTCAAACAACTGGCAACAGTCAGAGCCTCTTAAAATAACATTCAAAACTTGACGAAAATTATCCCCAAATAAGATGATTTTACCCCCAAAAAATTCCGAACGCTTTGTGAATTTTTTGAGAAATCTATCCACCGCGAGGAAGGCATGCACATGAATCATTGGAGCTTCAATCCATATTATTAATTTTGAGTCCAGTAGTACTTTTGCTTCTGGCGTATTGTGTTTGACGTTGCATGTTGATGTGGCATTTAAGATATGCAGAATCTTAAATACCTAGTGCGCAGTTATTTCACCTGGTAATAGCGTTGCTGCTATTACTGTTGATGCTACTGGAGTAGTTTAATGTCCTTTTCCTTTTATAATATGTAAAAGTAAACAAAAGACTTTTCTGCACTTGCTGAGCAATTTAGGAAAAAGCATTTACTCTGATCTTGAAATGTTCCATATATTTAATCTAGTACCACGTTAACCGCCGTCCGTTGTTCGACATCTACTCTGACACTTATCAAAGAATATTTACATGATATTATCATAAACACGTTAATGATAATTCTCACAAAAGTTCATTAAAAAATTTCAAAAAGTGATTCTACGATTTCAAAAGCAGAAACTTTGGGATACACTTGTACCCCCTTAGGCATCCAACGGTTAAATGCAGATGAATTTCATATTAAATTTACTAAGATTTTCACGCGGATATAATTTTAGTTAAGAAACTGCTAATAGAAAGAGTGTATTTACTTGGATAACCCATCCCTCCCAGGGAAAGTCTGTTTGTAGAGACCCGTGGAATCTCCCTTTAGCATAGCCACATAGGTCAAAAGGATGTAATAAAAATGCCCTTTTTTGAAGGGATTTACTGTCTCCACAATGTAACTTTCATACATTGAGTAGGCACTTTGCGAAACAATGGGCACCTGCTTATCATCGGCATCAACTATATGTGCGTCAATGGTATTCAAGCCATCGATGTTCAAGACCAAGATATTTGTATCTTCTTCCACGCCAAATTTTATTTTCATTTCGCCAAAGTAATCCCAATCGTATGGGAACAGAGTAAGATGCAACCAGTACTTCATCGGGTAGATACTCGTAGGAAGTTTCATCTCCTTCCACGGATAGGATATATCAAATCTCTTCGCGAGAGAAAAGGATTTCTCTTCAACGGTGTTCTTGTAGCCGCAAAATTTTACAACTACCACCAGACAAACCAAAATCAGAACAAGCAGCAAGAGAAAACTGCCAATTCTTTGATAATGAAAGCATGACTTTGTATTTGCTTTCGTTATCAATTCTTTATCATTCACTTTTGATACATTCATTCCATCACCCATGATCGACAGTCACACACATGATTTCTTCCAGTACTTATACGGACATTTGCCAGCATATCAAAATTAAGATCTATATTTATTGATTTGTTGGTTCATTTGTTATATCGACTGAAATTAGAGAGCCTTAGGAGATAATCATCCTTTTGTCGATCGAAAATAGCGTTAAATAAAAAATTCCAGGCAGGTGTCCAGGTGAGGTATTTGTCACGTTTTGTTTCTGGAGGTCACATTTACGGCCAGTGCAATTATATTGATTAATAATATTCATCATATGTAATATATTTTTCAGGATACATCGCAATGTTGTAAATGTTCATTTCAAATTGCTATTGGGATGGTATTGCTGGTACTTGGAACTAGTGGATGACTTCTGAATTTCTGTTTATTCAAGCGTTGTACTTTAAACCTTCGGAATGATAATCGTAATTCCAATTAAAAAAATAAGCTTTAACCCATCACATTAAGTTTTGTTTTTGAGCAATTTTATTTCTTTAACCAAGCAAGGCAGCAGAATGTGCTCCGCATACTTACAATTTGAACAAGATTTCAACATGCAAGCAGGGACACCAATATGGGATAGACAGGGGTGCAAATGCAAATTAATTCTCGTTTTGTGTTTTCGTTTATTTGAGTTGATGTTGTTATTGTTTATGCTAAGTCAAAATCACTTATTTGCGTCACCATCACAATCAGTCATTCACCTCCCCTTCATCTCGCAACTTCAAAAATCGTTCTTGCACCTCATCGTGATGGAACAAATTGCTTTTACAGACTATCCGTTCAAAACCGAAACTATGCCAAAAGTGGCAACTTTTGGCGCCGAATCCTAAGCAGAAATTCTAAGTACTCTAATTTAAACATCTTTGATTTCCATCATATCTTGATGTCAACCAATTCCTTTTATAACCCATCAATATCATACTTGCTCTATTAGTTACTTTCATACAGTGCACGTAAAAAGGTATTAAGCATCTATAATTTTAGCATAACTCATAAAATATTGATCTGATCAAATCCACATTCAGAATTTATATGTATATTGAGACTCTACACACTTGTGTCAAGTTTCTTTTCGATTGAAGAAATGATGATTGGAAATTCATCAAAACGTCCTTGTGAAAAGGTTTACGAGCAATTTGAAATCATTTCTTTTTTTAAGGTCAAATTATAAATTAATTTTTATATTTCAGTATTTTGGCAGAACATTTTATGTAAAACCAAATGACATAATGTTTCAATAAGATTTTATTCCTCTTTTCTTAGAAATAACATCTATGCATCTATTTTTCATAGAGAAAATCAATGTTTTGATGACGTTTTCATCCAGGTTTCTCCAGGCTCTCCAAATTGTTTATTTCAAATCATTTTCTGTGTTATATTGCTGTCATACTGCTTTAACTGATCTTGAAAGAAAACATTTTCAATCGGATTCAAATCGGGGGAACATGGAGGTCAGTCCATCACTTGCATATCGGACTCCTGGAAAATGCTTTGGTTGCCTTGGAAACATAAATTGGGTCATTATCTTGCTGAAATTTAAGTTTTTTGTTTCAGCATAAGCAAGGAGATGATTATTGAGCATTTTAATGTACTTCAGAGAATCCTGCTTCCTTTTCAAAAGCACCAGTTCAGTCCTCCCAAACGCTGAAATTCCTCCCTAGACCATCACAGAACCTCTTCCATGTTTCCTGTTAAAAAACATCTCTTTCTTTTCTGAGGTCATGCCAGTAATATTTATAACCATGTGGCCCATCAAGATTGAACCTTTTTTGCATCTGAGAAAAAATTACGAGTTCCCATCTTTTGTTACAGATGACCATCTCTTTGGCCCAGAGGAGACGTTTTTCCATGTGATGGATCTTCAGCGCTGGAGCTCGCTTTCGCATTTGTATTTCAGCTGAATTAAGATAGTTGCAAACTGTCCTCACATGGACATCCAAATACAGCTTATCTTTTAACTGTTTACACGAATATTCTCCTTTTAAAGCCTCCCTGATGAGACGTCTGTGAATCTGATTCGAGAGTTTTTTCGGTCTTCCGCCAACGCACTTCTTCACATATGAGTCTGGATCATCCAAAAAACATTTGATGACAGTTCTTGACTTATTTATTTTTTTTTCAATCTTTCATATCGAATAGTTTGCCTTCCTGAAGGCCTTAACTTATCTTCTTTCTCCTTCTGTCAAATATGCTTTCTTCCTCATAAAATGAAAGTAAAAGGAAGTTTTGAACTTTAGTAACTCTTTTATACAGTTTTTTTAATGACAATTTAATGTTTGATCTTTCCAATAAGACCTTGAAATTGATGAAACGAGCCCAAACCGGAAGCTGTATTAATAACATTTCCAGGCCACAAATCGTTGATTTGCATAATTTACAGGAACCATTGAACTGAGTGAAATGAAATTTTACGTTTTTAAATACTTGTAATTGAAATACTGTCCACCTCTGCATATAAAGTTATAACGCTTTTTCAATTATTCAATCAGCCCCACCAAATTGGCCATTTTTGAAAAATACACGTAGATAGAAATCTGGCAAATGCTTATTTATTTATTTATTAAATTGAAAAATCCGCAGGCCATGACATACCGCTTATACTGTAAATGAGAAATAAAGAAAACTTAGTGAAAACACCGACATAAGAGGAACAGTTCTAAAACTTTGTTAAAATATAGAGAAGATGCAAGATAAAGTAAAATAGAATAAATATTAAAATAGGTAGAAAGACGGCAAATAGTAACTTAAACATTCGAAACTATCAGAACAGATCTAAACACACGGGAAGAGTAACCAATTCAAAAGTATAACGTAAAATAGAATACAGAACTTATATAAAATTACAAATAGTAATGATGCTTCATGTTTCACTGGATTACTGAATTGGTAACACACTTTACAAATCGGAGTTTCTATAATTATACTTTTTCGCTACATTCACCTCACAAATTGCAATAATTTTGAGAACTCTAGAATCATTATAAAATTTGTCTGGAACTTCAAGTTGAATTGTTATGGTTTTGTAGCTTAATAATAAAATAGAAAAAATAACAATGGCAAAATTTTGTAGCATAATGAGTTTTTAAGTTTGATTTGATATGATGACTGTTTAGGTCGTGTCTACAGCAAGCCACACGTTTACCAAACCTGCATTATGTGTAGAATCTATTCTGGCTTAATGGTTTTCGAATTTTTTATTTTAACCTATCTAAAGACAGACATTAAGATATAACTTTATTTTATTTATTGCTGTATAAAATGGCAGGATCCTAGCTAGATTACTGCAGAGACGTAATTTGGGGTTGGGCAGGGCTCTGATTTTGGACCAGACGCAAAAAAGGTCATCTCCTCATATTTTACGAGGGTTTACTCCCTTGGAAAAAGCTGAAATAACGTCCCTGGATTGCTGAACATCGTCAAGTTTCAAATCAAACAGAAGATGGCACTACAGATTCACCTGGCAGACATCCATGATAATGAATGGGACAAGGAAAAGAGAGGAATGGATATGAAATAAAGTTCAGACAGATGAGAGATTGCTTTCATCAAAATAGATGGTAGGCAGTGCAGTGCAGCGAATCAAAAAACTCTACCGGAAAATCTGAGTTTTAAACCCGCTTGGAAATAAAGTAATAATTTCTGGGTACAATGACAATAAAAATCTACATTATCATATTTGTTCTGTATGTTAATATGATTTATTTTCTATCACTTACTGAACAAACATTATTTTGCTGAAATTGGTAGTTATAATTTAAACAAATTATTTTTATTGTCAATATATAACCACTATTTTGTTGTATGTTTTGTTAAAATTTAATTAAAAAGTAATCATATTAAAATTTTATGACATTAAAATATTAAAGTAGACATATTCAGGATCTTTCAATAGGTTCGAGTAGACGTCATGAAGATGTTAAGTTATCAAGCAATCAAAAAGACAAATTAAATTACCTAATCTAGATTATTCGAAAGCATTCCTCATAATGGCTCATCTAAAAAACGAAGATCTATCGACCGCTATCCTGAAGAAGAAAGCCAGGCCAAACAAGCTCGTAATCGAAGATGCCGTCGGTGGTGATGCTTCCACTGTAACCATATCAAACGCCAAGTTGGACGAGCTCCAGTTATTCAGGGGAGACACGGTTCTACTGAAGGGGAAGAGAAAGAGAGAGACTCTGTGCTTTGTAATGTCTGACGATAACTTAAGTAATGACAAGATGCTCATAAATAAGATTGTGAGAAACAATCTCAGAGTCAAACTGGGAGATACTGCTACTATTCATTCGTGTCCTGATGTGAAGTATGGAAAGCGAGTTCACGTCCTGCCGATCGATGACACTGTCGAGGGACTGACCGGAAACCTTTTCGAGGTTTTCCTCAAGCCTTATTTCCTTGAGGCCTACAGACCTCTCACCAAAGGTGACACCTTCCTCGTGACGGGAGCAATGAGGGCTGTTGAATTTAAAGTCATTGAAACAGATCCTGAACCATATTGCATAGTGGCTCCTAAAACAACCATTAATTTTGAGGGTGACCCAATAAAGAGAGAGGACGAAGAAGCACAACTGAATGAGATTGGATACGACAATGTCGGTGGATGCCGTAAACAGCTGGCTACCATCAGAGAAATGGTGGAGCTGCCTTTCCGTCATCCGGAACTTTTCAAGGCTATTGGAGTTAAACCACCAAGGGGAATTCTTCTTTATGGCCCTCCTGGAACTGGAAAAACCTGCATTGGCAGGGCTGTTGCCAACGAAACGGGAGCATTTTTCTTCCTAATCAACGGTCCTGAGATAATGAGCAGTATGAGAGGAGAGTCTGAAAGCAATCTGAGGAAGGCTTTCGGAGAGGCAGAAAAGAATTCACCAGCCATCATCTTCATTGATGAAATAGATTCCATTGCTCCGAAGAGAAATAAAACTCATGGAGAGATTGAAAAAAGGGTTGTGGCTCAACTCCTGACTTTGATGGATGGATTGAAGAAGAGAAGTCAGGTAATTGTCATGGCCGCCACCAACAGACCAAACAGCATCGATCCTGCCCTCAGACGATTTGGTCGCTTTGACAGGGAGGTGGAAATTGGAATTCCGGACTTAACTGGAAGATTGGAAATCCTTCAAATTCACACGAAAAACATGAAATTGGCCAAAGATGTTGATCTGGAAAGAATAGCAGCCGAGACTCACGGTCACGTTGGTTCAGATTTGGCTGCCTTGTGCGCCGAGGCTGCTCTTTTTCAGATCAGGGAGAAGATGGATATTATTGATATTGAAGAAGAAACCATTGATGCCGAAGTCGTCAATTTATTGGCCGTCACTCAGGATAACTTCAGTGCCGCACTGAGCAAGAGCAATCCTAGCGCTCTGAGAGAGACTGCAGTTGAAATACCAAACGTGACCTGGGATGACGTCGGAGGTCTGGAAAACGTCAAGAGAGAACTTCAGGAACTTGTTCAATATCCAGTCGAACATCCGGACAAGTTCCTCAAATTCGGCATGAGTCCGTCCAGAGGTGTTTTGTTTTACGGCCCACCTGGTTGCGGTAAGACTCTTATGGCCAAAGCAATCGCCAACGAATGTCAAGCCAACTTCATTTCTATCAAAGGACCCGAGTTGCTCAACATGTGGTTCGGGGAATCATCGGCAAATGTCAGAGACATCTTTGACAAGGCCAGGGCCGCTGCGCCGTGCGTATTGTTTTTTGACGAAATTGATTCGATTGCCAAGACTCGTTTATCACACGTGGGTGATCCTGGAGAATCCGATCGTGTTGTTAACCAGCTCTTGACAGAGATGGACGGCATGGATTCTAAGAAAAACGTCTTCATCATCGGTGCAACTAACAGACCAGATACTATTGACTCAGCCATCGTTCGACCTGGTCGTCTCGATCAACTGATCTACATTCCTCTTCCTGACGAGAAATCAAGGCTTGCCATCCTGAAATCTTGTCTTAGGAAGGCTCCAATTTCCGAAGATATCGACTTAGAATACCTTGCAAAATGCACTTCCGGATTCAGTGGAGCCGACTTGACGGAGATCTGCCAGAGGGCTTGCAAACTGGCCATCAGAGAATGCATTGAATTTGAAATCAGAATGGAGAAAGAGAACGAAGGATCTTCTCTCAAGGATGATGATTTTGATCCTGTGAAGGAAATTACGAAAGAACACTTCGAGGAGGCCATGCGATTTGCCAGACGTTCGGTGTCTGACGCTGAAATTCGCAAGTATGAGAGATTCGCTGAATCTCTTCAACTGAGCAGAGCAGGATTTGGTAAAGACGCCAAGTAATAATTAATGTATCGCCTAAATCCATCTAAACAAATAGTTATGTTTTTGATAATAAATTAAGATCATTAAATAAATCATGTTGCTCTATTTTCATTTGAATATTAGTTACATTTATCCGGACTTTATTTTTGAAAAATTTTATTTTTTAATAACGATTGTCTCAGTTTATCGGAATATTTTTCAATATCCACCTCTATGTTCCAATTTATCATCTACGGTTTAATATTAAATTTGTCCCTATAATTTTTCTTTTATTAAAGTTAATGTAAGCAATGTATAAGTTTAATAAAACTGATTTGCGCTTTCTTTTATGGTTCATAACCTTTATACATGGACGTTTAGCTTCAAGCATCTGATCTGCTCTTTCTTATGTCTTTCAGAGAAAACAAAAAATTCTTGTCACTCGCTCACCTTATTTTACGTTTAACCTTCTAACTTGTTTTAGAATTATATTTTTTAAATCATGCATCAATGACTTGCATTCGCATCTCTAGATCTTGAGTCTAGACTCATCGAAGACTCAGAAAGAATTAACAATGTGGAGTGAGGTGATAATTTACAATAAACTCAGTAATTAATCAAAATCAATAAATTTTGAAGGTCCCTTAACCTTCAATTGAATCTGGCTATACTATGAAAGAGACTTGACATGCAAGTTTTTCGTTGATTTCTACAATAATATGATTACAATCGGTTCAACGAAATCATTACAATATTCATTAAGTGCTATTATTTATTTAAAGATATAAAAAAAATTTTAAGAAATTTCTCAAATTCTACTTGGTGCGCGGTTGAAGACATGGAGACACGGAGATAGATGTGTTAATGTTCGATGAATAATATTAATATCAATTATACAGTCTTTGAATAACAAGATTATTTTGGATGGACTACTTATTCAATATCAAAGTAAAGAGTTGTAAAGAGTTGTGAAGTAAAACGATGTTTGATGTAAAACGATGTTTGTTATTTTTTGACAGCGCTTTTGTTTCATCGTGTTGGTAAAGGGATAGCGTCAGAGGCGCTTCTTGTAACCATTTATACAGCGTTTATTACCAATGGCGCTGGCGGAAATGCATGCTGGGTTTCGAACACGACACATTACGACTGTTGCCATTACCGCCGTATGAAGGCACATAACCCATTCGGCTAACCTGCAACGCCGAAGAAATCGCTTCCGTAATTTTGCTTTCAATTCTGATTTCAATGTCTGGGCAGTAATTTTAAAATTTTGAAACAAATAAGGTTGTCTGAATTACCGTATGTGAATAGTACATGTTAATCTGTAATAATATTGTATTCGAGATATAAGATAATTAGGAGTTGCACAATCTTGAACATCTTAAATATAATAACAAATTTAAACATTAAAACAAGAGGTTGAAGAGATTGGCTTCAAATTTTGCACAATGTTTAAAAAATCCCACAATCTTAGCTTTGGAGCGATATAATCCCATAATCCTTGTGAAGAGAATTCTTAACCAATGCTTTCATTTTGTGAATGAATGAACGCCTTTAGACGAAAAGTCTAATAATTATAATTTTCACTATTCATTTATTAACATCCCCTTTAAGTCAGTGGAACAACCGTTATCCTTGCATAAAGATGGTTCACTTAAAGCTGACGTGTAATTTATCAACTTCAGGCTTTTACTTTGTGAGTCGAAAAAAATATTTGAAAATGTCTTCCATTGAATGGCTGTCGAAGAAGGCATGAAATCAAAACAAATTTTAATATAAGGAAAATGAAACATTTTAATAATAAGTTTACTACAATGTTAGTATCAAATAATAACGCAATATTATTAAATAGTTAATTGATGATATAGTAAATGAAATATCATTAGTTAATGATAAATTAGCATTAAATGATTAATTGAAGTGAAATTGATCGAGAACTGATCTACTTTTAACTTTTGGAGAAAAAATTCTTCAAAGGATTGGAAGCCACTCGAGCATTTGCAATTGAATCCAATTTGTCTTTAATTTGTTCCTGAAATCTCTTCTTACTTGGATTGCACTTTCGAAAATCTTAATTATGCATTTATATTTATCTGGATTTATGTAATTATTTAGGCGTTCTGTTTTGAATTATGTACTTAACATTATTTATGGACTTATAATTTTGCAAATGTAATACAATGAAACACATTCTTTAACAGGCAAGTTGAAGTTATAAAAAAAGTAATTTTATAAAAACAAATAAAAGTATTTGCAAGATAACAATTGCATATATGGACTAAAAAGACCATTCACTTTTAATTGCGAGCTTATTTTAATAAAACATGTAATGTGTAACAAAACATGTAACATAAAATAATTAACAAAACAATTAAAAAATTGTTTAAAACGATAAAACAAAAATGAACAAATATTTCTTTTTAAAATAAAATAATTCAATTTAAAATTCAAAATCACGGATCTTTTATGCAGCATCGTCATGCATCATTGACATTTTGAGGTCATGTATAATGCTATTTAAAAAAAAAAACAAATTTATATAATTTTATTATATAAGCAAATTGATTGCTAACAAACAAAACATTAACGACAAAATATTAACATGAAAACATTAACGACAAAATATTAACATGAAAACATTAACGACAAAATATTAACATGAAAACATTAACGAAATTCTGTCCTCAAAATAAAAAATTTTTTTATCCGACTAGAGTCGATTGTTACGGAGCTGAAAAATTCAAACGATCTTAAAACACGGAATAATATTCTTAAAGCCTAAATAATAGTCTTCTTAAAACATTGATAATAATATTCTTAAAGTATATTCTTAAAGCACGCGAATTCAAAACAAACGACTCTGGAAGAAAAGAAAAACTTTCCGTCTTTTATTTCCAGTCCTTTATCAGCTCGGATTAAAGTTGGACTTGTGCACAGAATGTTTCAAACGAAGCTTCCTGAAGGCTTTGTGGAAAGCGTGGAGGTGTTTGAAAGTATTTGACAGGAACTAATTCAGGCCCTGATCGATGCGAGACTCGAGGTTATCAAGACACGAGTGGAAGAAAAATCGGAATAATCAGAAATGAGGATTCAATTCACATGTGAAGTTCAGTCAATTTATTCGCAGTTCCATTTTTATTATCTATAATTTATAGATAATTATCATTATTTATTTATTTATTATATTTTTAACATTATTATTTTAGCCGCTTGAACTGGGAAAGCAATATGGCAAATGTTTCTGAGAGATTATAACATGATTTGATTAGTGTGGTTGACGTCATCAGAATAAGTGACAATGTAATGACGATGATGGTGGTGTTCAATATGTTTATGCAAGACATAAGTTTGAAATCACCAACACGTCACAATCACAAGAAATAATATTTAGCTATTAAAGATTATCTTATTTTAATATTATTCTAAAATAATATCATTCAAATAATTATGTCATCATTAAATATTTCATAAATCTGATATTACAATTATGGTATTACATCACATTATAATAATAGTTATGGTAATTGGTATAACGTTTATTATTCAAAAAATAATTATACCACTACTACTAGTAATAATAATAATATTAACACGAGGAGCATAATTTCGTAGTAATTTATAACTCTAAATTATCACTTCACAGCCTTTTTAAATCAGCGAAGAATGACCCGCTTTAAAAGGACGGAAGATGGATTGGAGTTGATAGGATGGAATTTGTAATTCACTGGTCACCCATTCATCCAATTCATTCATTTCATTCTTCACTTCATTCAGTGCATTCATTCATTTATTCACTCCTCTGATCATTAAATTAATTCATTTCATTGACCCCCTCATTCAATTTATTCCCTGCATGCAGCCAATCATTCACTTCATTCATTTTCTTCAAGGCATTCCTTTACAATCACTTCATTCAAACCATTCATTCACATGCATGTATTCGTTTAAGTGCTGCTCCTAACAATTCACAATTCACATCTCATCTGCAAATGTGTCACCACCTAGGAAGCTTCAAGGAATTATGACTAATGTGAAAATACTTGTGGAAACATTTTTTTAAAATAAAAATAATTTATTTAATGACTTTTAAATAATGTTTTTTTATAACGTCCAATTTAAAATATGTATTCATATTTTACATATATTAGTTTTGCTTACAATGGGTAATCTCAATAATTTCATAATGTAAGTTTTATTTTGTAAATAAGTCATAAATTTAATAAATAAAATAAAATGTAAGATAATAAATGTAGTGATGATTTGGTGACCATGGTGATAATAACATTGGCAATGATTTAGGTGGCCTTGAAGATATAAGTTCTGGTGATTGTGATAATCGTCAACAACGAATTTTAAATTTTAAATGAAAATCTTAGAAATACTTGAGTTGCAATAAATTTCCAGGAGCATTTATGAAGTCACGGTGAGTTGACTAATTTATTGATTTGTTAATTAATTGATTAAGTAATAATTAATCGAATTAGTTTATTGGTTGCATAATTTTTCTAACTTGAATTAAATAAAATATTTAATCAATCAGGAGCAGGAAATTCAACAGAAACAATGATGACAATGTTCGATGATAACCCTCGTCATCATCATCATTGTCGTCATTTCGATGATGATAAATAACGAGAATATGAAGTCAATGGATTTTTAATAGAAAATAATAAGATATTAATAATAAAGCAACAAGAAGTTAGCAAATAACATCGACTAATATGATGACGATGATGATGATGACGATGACGATGACGACGACAACGACGATGATGACAACGATGATGATGTCACATTCATCACCACTACCACAGCAACCACCACCATATGCAAATGCAAATGCAAATGGCTGCCTCAAAATTTATTGGACCACCTCATCCTCACCATCATCATTGTCATCGTTGTGGTCATCGTTATCATCATCATCATCATCGTCATCATCATCTGGAAATCATCCAACTTCCGGTGGCGTGTCAATTGTTTTTTGGTACATGGTGTCACCTTGGCAACGACATTAAATAAGTGTCAGCGAGGAGGCCTCTGGTCACGTGGTAAATTGGTTGAATCAACTTTTGATAACGATTATGGCCGGGTTAATGTGAAGTATTGAAAGTACTTCAAGTTAGATGAACATATTTGAATATATATTTCTAGTGTAAGTATTTTAGATAGTGTTTGCATAACTGTCAATATTTATGAAAGTATACAAAGAAAACAACATGGTTTCCTTGAACCCAAATCAACTTTACACAAATCTTCTCGAATGTGTCTATGACTGGACTGCTGCCAAACAATAAAAATATGTAGATATTATTTACTTCGACTTTCAAAATGCTTTTGACTCCGTCTCTCATCTCAGACTTTTATTCAGTCTTATGGCATCTCTGATTATTTACTCCACTGGTTATCAAGTTTTCCACTAAACAGAACTCAACAGGTAAAAATAGACAGAATTTTATCAGGACATGTTGCATGTTAGAGGTGGAGTGCCCTCGGAACAACGCGTTTTCTCATTTTCATCAACGATTTAACTGACATCATCAACACATTACCTAATGTCAAGATGAAGCTGTTTGCCAATGATGTCAAGCTCTATGCCTGCTCTGACCCCAGTCATAACCTGTATAGTGCAATTGACAAGCTCATAGATTGGAGTGACACATGGCAGTTAGGGAGAAGTGTTGCGTATGTCACGTTAACAGTCGTTTTGATACAAAACATCCAACCTGCCAATATTTCATTAATGATCGAAAACCTCGAACATGTCACCTCATCATCAGCTACAAGAGAACTTGGTGTTTTTATTGACAACGATCTCACATTTATCCCTCATATTCAAATTATTATACAAAAAGCCTCTGCAAGAGCCCGCCTGCTACATCTTGCCTTTACTTCAAAAGGCCGAACCATTATTGCCAAAGCATTCGACTATTAATGGAATCCCCACCTCAAATATCTTGTTAACAACAAAGGAATGGAATCAGTCCAAAGAAGATTCACAAAAGCAATTCCTGGCCTTCGACACCAAACATACTCAGTCAGACTCTAAGATTCTAGAGCTCAAATCACAAGCATAGACGTTTAATTACTGATTTATGCTTTTTGTTTAAATTACTAAATATCTCGTGAAAAGTGTTCTTTTAAGTTTTGTTAAATTTTCAGAGTACTATCGAACACGGGGACAGCGCTTTAAGTTACGTGCGGAGAAGTGCTCGATTAATAGTGCTAAAAATATTTTTGAACAAAGTTTTTGCTGTCTGGAACTCCTTACCAGACGAAGCAGTATCTGTCGGCACTTTTTCTAGAATTAAATCATTCTTTCTTGACATTGATTTTTCTAAATTTGTATCAATTACTGACTAATCTGGGAACTTTGCTTTTCCTCATTCGATGTTGACTGGTTGTATCATTTTTGCTGAGGCTGTTCTAGTGGTATTAGTGGCTATTAGCCATTCGACCGGTTAAATAAATAAATAAATTAAATAAAAGTATTTTAAATAATATCACTATATTTAAGTAACTCAAAGGGTTCACAATCTAACAGAGACTAAAAGTCGCCTAAGGAGTTGGAAAATTTGACGTGTTAGAAGAAAATGAAAACCAAAAGATTTTCAAATATTGTTGTATGTTTTTAAACATTGTTGAAAGTTGTTATGTATTGTTGAACGTTGTTAAACATTGCTGAATGTTGTTATATATTGTTGAATGTTATTATGTATTGTTGAATGTTATTATGTATTGTTGAATGTTATTATGTATTGTTGAATGTTATTATGTATTGTTGAATGTTATTATGTATTGTTGAATGTTATTATGTATTGTTGAATGTTATTATGTATTGTTAAATGTTATTATTTATTGTTGAATGTTATTATGTATTGTTGAATGTTATTATGTCGTGTCGTGTTTGCAGCCCAGCCTGCACTGCCAGGGAGCGCCCTCGGGTAGGGGCACTAAAAAAGTGGTGGATCGATTAAGAAGTGCCTTCACATCCTACCTGGGTACATAAAGCACTCAACAGATAAAATAAAATTAAGTCAGCCCTGTTGCAATTAAATAATGAAATTAATACGTATTGTTATTTATGTAAAGATTTTCCAAGTTTAGCATGAATAGGTTGATTTCTTATTTTATATTATGTTATATTATAACATAGTATATTATATTAGTTGCTATGTTATTGTATACTTATTACTATTTATAAAAATGAAATTCTTAAATTATTAATTATTAACTAAATAATTATAAAAGATACTTTGAAGGAACAGCAACAATAACAAGATCCGTTAGTCGCACAAATGATGAAGAATCAAACATGTTTGTGTCGGTTCAATCCTATTCATTTTTTTAATCCTTTTTTTTGCCAAGTTTCGTTCAATTTATGCGATTTAATACGAACTGATTTTTAAGAGATTTTTGCTCGAGAACAATTTCAGCATTGTATTCTTCAGAAGATCTTCTTGAGGAAGAAATGAAGAAATTCTTTTTAAAAACAATACATTGAGTTGCTTGAGTCCATGCTTGCTTGTTTGTTTGTTTTCAGCATGGAAAATATTTCTCCAGGATGACAGGATATAAATTGAATGGTTTCCGATCGTCCTTAAATAAACTCTGGAAAAGAAGAATTTCAATTCCTGCATCTTTTAACATCACAAAACGACCTCCTCAGGTTTTCCTTTCCTCGGCATCTTTTTTATCGATGACGACTTGAACGAAACTAAGAATGTGACGTCAGAGTTATAAATAGCACCAGCACGTGATCCTGGAAAAGGTGACGTCATCTTGGATCCGCCTCTCGAAGGCATTGTCAAACAAGCAGACTAAGAAGCAAATTGTAGCTCTTTCCAGCAGTTTCAGATGACCCAGTTTTAAGATTTGGGGCGAATGATTTAGATTTTAAGATTTGCGAGGAGTTCTCTTTCCAGTAATCTTTCCAGTAACTTCCATTAAGAAGAACCCTCTCCAATGAATCTCTGAATCTCTTCGAGGCCTATAAAACCAGGCACCGATAAACTGAAACCACAACTGCAGCATCTTCTGAGCATCCACGGTTCAACAGATTCGCGGATATTTCTTCAAACCAGCCTGATAACATTTGCATAGAAATAATTATTTCGTAACTATTATGATAGCTATGATAATTGATATTATTATTATTTCAGAAGAACGTATTTTTTTAGGAATTTAATTCTCGACATGGCATGGATCCTGTTCGTCTTGTTAAATCTTTCCAACCTCAGTGGTGAGAATTGAATTTTTAAAATTTCATTAAAGTATTAAAATGAAAAAATGAAATGATATGAAAAATAATTGTAAATAAAATTATTATTATTAATCAATTAAAATGATGTAATAACATTTAATTCCAATAAACGCAAATAATACGTTATTAACATTTTCCATTATAATTATATATTATATATAATATTTCCCATCAGAGCAACTTTGAGACAGAATCTTCTTGCGCCTTTGATGCTTTCAAAATAAGGAAGATTACATAATCATTTTTAACCTATTATTTTTGAACAATTATTTTTAAACAATTATTTATATTAAAATTACTTTAAACAAGTATTTATACATGCAGTTTATTTTTTTTAAGCAAAACTTTATTTCGCTTTCGTAGGAAATAAAATATTGGACAACCCCTCAACACCTTCCCTTGTACCACTTGGGAGACATTGGTCTTCGGGCTTTCGTTACTGCCCTATTATGATGTCGTTATCTTATTTGCTGCAACATTGAGAATGTCTGCTGTCTAAATATGGTGACAGAAATAACAATTACCATGCTGTGCCGCTGAGATGATGATGGTGCATGGTGACGTCGACGACGACGATGACGATGATGATGATGATGATGATGATGACGATGATGAAGAAGAACAAGATGATGATGGTGATGATAGTGGTGTTGTCGAAAGCTAAGGATGATTAATACAGTTCAATAAACAAACAGGGCAAGTTCAAGCTTTAAACAGCGATACACGTAAATACTTTTTCTAAATTATTTGTTTGCATTAAATTACATATTTATAACTTAATTATTTATATTAAATGTATTTATAACTTATTCAATTATTTATATATAACATTTTCGAAATAATAAAAGTGCAACAAATTAATAATATTTTTATAAATAAATTATATGACGTTGTTAATATTTATTTATGTATTATAGTACGACCAATTAATTTATTTTTATTTAAATAATTAAAATTCAAATAAAAAATGGTTGGTTAATTTAATATTGGAGAAAGTTAATTCAATTTCTTTTCAAAAACATGGATGGATGGATGAACAAATAAATGAATTGCTTAAAAGATGTTGAAAGAGACGTGCCTGGGGTTCATGAATAATGTAATGATTTTAAAAGAAAGAAGGAATTACAAGGAAATAAAACTGCTTCTCATGTCATCGTTCGAAGCAATTATTGAAATCAGTCCTGTGCTGTGATTACATATTGTATTTAGTGTCATATATTTATAATTAATGCAAAAATTAACAAAAATAATACTAATAGTAATAATAAGACTAATATAAAGCTAACACTACCAAAATGGTATAAAATATGCATTTGACATCATCATCATCATCATCATGATCAGTATGGATGAGGTTGCGCATGGATGGGCATGGATGGGCATCACGTTTCATACGTCTTAAACTCGAGGGTCTTGTAGACCTGCCAAATAAACACAACAAAACACCTCAACAATACACCACAACAACACCACAACAACAACACCACAACAACACCACAACAACACAACAACAACACCACAACAACACAACAACAACACCACAACAACACCACAACAACACCACAACAACACCACAACAACACCACAACAACACAACAACAACACCACAACAACACAACAACAACACCACAACAACACAACAACAACACCACAACAACATCACAACAACACCTCAACAATACACCACAACAACACCACAACAACACCACACAACAACACCACAACAACACCACAACAACACCACAACAACACCACAACAACACAACAACAACACCACAACAACACCACAACAACACCACAACAACACCACAACAACACCACAACAACACAACAACAACACCACAACAACACCACAACAACACCACAACAACACAACAACAACACCACAACAACACCACAACAACACCACAACAAACACCACAACAACACCACAAACAACACCACACAACAACACCACAACAACACCACAACAACACCACAACAACACCACAACAACAACAACAACAACACCACAACAACACCACAACAACACCACAACAACACCACAACAACACCACAACAACACCACAACAACATCACAACAACACCTCAACAACACCTCAACAACACCAACAACAACACAACAACAACACCACAACAACACCACAACAACACCACAACAACACCACAACAACACCACAACAACACCACAACAACACCACAACAACAACAACAACACAACAACAACACCACAACAACACACAACAACAACACCACAACAACACAACAACAACACCACAACAACACCACAACAACACCACAACAACACCTCAACAATACACCACAACAACACCACAACAACACCACAACAACACCACAACAACACCACAACAACACCACAACAACACAACAACAACACCACAACAACACAACAACACCACAACAACACAACAACAACACCACAAACAACACCACAACACACAACAACAACACCTCAACAATACACCACAACAACACCACAACAACACCACAACAACACCACAACAACACAACAACAACACCACAACAACACAACAACAACACCACAACAACACAACAACAACACCACAACAACACAACAACAACACCACAACAACACCACAACAACACCACAACAACACCTCAACAACACCACAACAACACCACAACAACACAACAACAACACCACAACAACACCACAACAACACAACAACAACACCACAACAACACAACAACAACATCACAACAACACCACAACAACACACAACAACACAACAACAACAAACAACACACCACAACAACACAACAACAACACACAACAACACCACAACAACACCACAACACACCACAACAACACCACAACACACCACAACACACCACAACACAACAACACAACACAACAACACAACAACAACCACAACAACACCACAACAAACACCACAACAACAACACCACAAACACCACAACAACACCTCAACAACACCTCAACAACACCACAACAACACCACAAACACCACAACAACACAACAACAACATCACAACACACCTCAACAACACCTCAACAACACCACAACAACACCACAACAACACCACAACAACACCTCAACAACACACCACATCAACACGACGCAGCACACATCACAATAAGACATACATATACAGTATTTATTTAAATAACACACTACTAAAAAAATAATTTATGAATTAAAATAATTGGATGCTTGCTTTCTTCGATTGTCCGTGAATCTTTGAGAAAATCAATAGATGTATATCAACAACAATTCAATACTCATCAACATCAACATTCAATAATCAACAACATCATCAAAAACAACAATATTCAATAATCAACAACATCATCAAAAACAACAATATTCAATAATCAACAACGTCATCAAAAACAACAATATTCAATAATCAACAACATCATCAAAAACAACAATATTCAATAATCAACAATATCATCAAAAACAACAACATTCACTATTCAACATCATCTGCAACCACGTTGACTCGAGAAAGCGAGACAATTTACCACCAACATTCAACATCCTTTGTTCAACCCGTGTTAGCCTCATCGTCATGATAATAATAATAATATAAGAATAATAATAATAATAATAATAATAATATAATAATAATAATAATAATAATAATAATAATAATAATAATAAATAATAATAATAATAATATAATATAATAATAATAATAATAATAATAATAATAATATAATAATAATAAGAATAATAATAATAATAATAATAATAATAATAATAATAATAATAATAATAATAATAATAAGAATAATAATAATAATAATAATAATAATAAATAATAATAATAATAATAATAATAATAATAATAATAATATAATAATAATAATATAATATAATAATAATAATAATAATAATAATAATAATATAATAATAATAATAAATAATAATAAGAATAATAATATAATAATAATAATAATAATAATAATAATAATATAATAATAATAATAATAATAATAATAATAAGAATAATAATAATAATAATCATAATAATAATAATAAGAATAATAATATAATAATAATAATAATAATAATAATAATAATATAATAATAATAATACTAATAATAATAATAAGAATAATAATATAATAATAATAATAATAATAATCATAATAATAATAATACTAATAATAATAATAATAATAATAATATAATAATAATAATAATAATAATAATAATAATCATAATAATAATAATAATAATAATAATAAGAATAATCCTAATAATACTCCTCATAATAATCCTCCTATAATCCTCCTCCTCCTCATCCTCCTCCTCCTCCTCCTCATCCTCCTCCTCCTCATCCTCCTCCTCCTCATCCTCCTCCTCCTCCTCCTCCTCCTCCTCATCATCCTCCTCCTCCTCCTCCTCCTCCTCCTCATCCTCCTCCTCCTCCTCATCCTCCTCCTCCTCCTCATCCTCCTCCTCCTCATCCTCCTCCTCCTCCTCCTCCTCCTCATCCTCCTCCTCCTCATCCTCCTCCTCCTCCTCATCCTCCTCCTCCTCCTCATCCTCCTCCTCCTCCTCATCCTCCTCCTCCTCCTCCTCATCCTCCTCCTCCTCCTCATCCTCCTCCTCCTCCTCATCCTCCTCCTCCTCCTCATCCTCCTCCTCCTCCTCATCCTCCTCCTCCTCCTCATCCTCCTCCTCCTCCTCATCCTCCTCCTCCTCCTCATCCTCCTCCTCCTCCTCATCCTCCTCCTCCTCCTCATCCTCCTCCTCCTCCTCATCCTCCTCCTCCTCCTCATCCTCCTCCTCCTCCTCCTCATCCTCCTCCTCCTCCTCCTCATCCTCCTCCTCCTCCTCATCCTCCTCCTCCTCCTCATCCTCCTCCTCCTCCTCATCCTCCTCCTCCTCCTCATCCTCCTCCTCCTCCTCCTCCTCATCCTCCTCCTCCTCCTCATCCTCCTCCTCCTCCTCCTCATCCTCCTCCTCCTCCTCATCCTCCTCCTCCTCCTCATCCTCCTCCTCCTCCTCATCCTCCTCCTCCTCCTCATCCTCCTCCTCCTCCTCATCCTCCTCCTCCTCCTCATCCTCCTCCTCCTCCTCATCCTCCTCCTCCTCCTCATCCTCCTCCTCCTCCTACTCATAATAATAAATAATAATAATAATAATAATAATAATAATAATCATAATAATAATAATAACAATAACAATAACAATAACAATAACAATAACAATAACAATAACAATAACAATAACAATAACAATAACAATAACAATAACAATAACAATAACAATAACAATACAATAACAATAACAATAACAATAATAATAATAATAATAATAATAATAATAATAATAATATAATAATAATAATATAATAATAATAATAATAATAATAATAATAATAATAAATATTGACAAATGATAATCATCATCCACATTTGGCAACAAAGATTACTTGTTGCTCTCAAAAGATGACAAAAGGCAACGAACACATAATGCAGTATAACGTCTTATCGCTGCTCTGGAAAAGAGGCCGATGTCTATATAAATGATGTTTCATATAATTTATATAAATGATATTTCATATGAATTATATAAATGACATTTCATATGAATTATATAAATGACATTTCATATGAATTATACAAATGATATTTTATATAAATCAAAATCATGATCAAAATCACAATCATAATCATAATCATAATCCTTCGTGCACTTGGAAACCCTCAAATTACAAGCGCGAAGTTCCTTTCAATGAAGCTGTTCCTTCCAAGCTCTCTTGAGTTTTCGAAAGAAAATATTTTTTTTCATTCGAAATATTTTTGTTTTCAAATTTTTATTAAAAATATTTTTTTATTAAAAAAATTTTCTTTGCCAAATTGAGCAAACCTTGTCGTAGTTGGAGTACATGCTCCCAGGATTTGAGGAGACATTCTCAAGAGGAGTGAAGGATTGCGCAGGAATGAATGGATGGTTGATTTCATTTTTCTCATCGACGTTTTCATATAACAACATTAATATGATAAGTCAAAAATAATTACATTATCAAATTATTATGTCAAATCGGTCTTCTCAATTTGCATCACCACTACAACACCATGCTAATTCGTTCGACAATTATCATGTCATAATATCACGCGTATTTTTACATGTGATAATATTATTAATATGTCGATTAATATTAAACGTGAATATTTTAAGAGCCACCTCATTTCGATGAAGATTGCAAAGTACTTCCTTTTTCGATGCTAGAACCATAAATTTCCTCGTTGCCATTATTATCATCATCGTTGTCGTCGTCGTCATCATCATCATCGTCATCGTCACCATCAACATCATCGTCATCGTCATCGTCACCATCATCATCATCATCGTCATCATCATCGTCATCATGACCATCATCGTGAGAATAGCTCCGTTTCGCGTTTCATTCTGCAGAAAATCTCGTTTGTTCTCAAACGAAGTTTCCTTTCAATTTTCCCGCTAAAAGAACAAACGCATATTTTTGTCT
The DNA here is from genome assembly GCA_021613335.1 of Whitmania pigra. Taxonomy (NCBI): domain Eukaryota; kingdom Metazoa; phylum Annelida; class Clitellata; order Hirudinida; family Haemopidae; genus Whitmania; species Whitmania pigra. Next base: position 1,763,628 of record JAJTWR010000021.1, read on the forward strand.
TAAGAGAACTGATTTCTGACGATTAATGGCCAGTCGAGTTTATTTAAGAACCAATGGACAAAAGTTTGCAATCTGCTCCACTTGATCCACTTTTAAACTTTTCTTCCGTTCAGATGGCACGGCACAGAGTTATGACTGCCTGCACTGCTTGGCAGCTGATAAAATATTCAGACCACACGGGGAGTGGGCGGAGGGTCAAGAGGGCACAAACAACCGTAACAACAACAACAAGCGTGTGACCACCAATGCCCACACCAACACCAACGACAGCCACTTCGCCCCCCGAAACAATTTATCGAGAAACTTCATTCCACCAAGCAGCAAATCAGACAATGGAAATTTATCAGTAGAACATCGCAACCGCTTTTCCCTTGCCATGGAAACGAGAAAGACTGCGGAAGAATCGGGTCCGGCGACCGATTGGAGGGAAAGGAATGCAGACGACTTCCGTTTTCAATCAACAATCGATGGGGGAAGAGTCAGCTCCGGGTTGCTTAGGAACACTTTCGCCGATCACGTGCTCCATCACTCGCCTCCTCTATTATCACTCAACCTTCCACTCCCTACTCCATTACCGTCCTTGTCATCTTCCATCCCTTACTCCTCCTCCTCCTCCTCATCATCATCATCATCATCACCATCATCATCGTTGTCACCGGCGTCTTCTCCCTCACTTTCACAGCATCGTTTCCACAAGCGTGACATCATTCCGACCCACTCAGTGACCTTCGTCTCTTCAGGGTCGTTTGTGGCGACAAGATGGAAAATCTACTCCAACTTCGAACTCAAGTTCAAGGTTGAATTTGTCTCCGTTCGTTTTGTTTTGTTTTTGGGGTTGCAAGAATTAGATTTTACAACAACAACAAAAATTGCATTTTGTGTTCTTTTATTAGAAAAGAATTATTATCTTCAGATTTTTTATCATAAAACGCTGATCAGCTTATTGGGGGGAGATGTTCGTCATTAAAAGACATTCAGCACGTCACGTTCTCACGATACGACTTTTAATTGACTCGGAAGACTACTGACCATCCACCTACCCACAATTTTTTTCAATTCACCCATAATTTTATCTCATCAACCCACCCACAATTTCTCCACCCTCTCGTAACTTTTCCTGCTAAGAAAATCACCTCTCCTACCCAGCCATGAGAGCCTCAAGCTATTGAATCTTCCCATGATAGATAGAACAAGGGAAGAAACTGACGCGATGCACGTAATTTGCGTTTGAGAATTAATTTGGATATGAACTGCTGGTAAACCAACCAACCAGACAACTAATCAACCAGACAACCAACAAGCCAACCGATCAATCAACCAATCAAATCTTTTCAAATCTTTTTCAATCAACAGATTCGAACTTTCGCCAGAGAAGGGTTGCTCCTCTTCACGAGTGCAGGGGTGGTTGAGAAAGATTTCATCGCCATTGAGATCATAGATGGTCAACTGAGACATTCTTTCGACACTGGCAGCGGTCCCAGAACCCTGACGGTCAACTCGCGGAGGGGGAGACGTTGGTCCGTGGGCGGGTGTTCGACCGGGGGTGGTCAGTGCCCGTCACAGGAGGATGGAGCCGTGTACGTTAACGACTCCAAATGGCATAATGTTAGCATCTCCAGGGATGCATCGCACATACAGACATTCTCGGTTGATGGTTTTACGAGCAGAGATTACACGCAGGACGGCAGGTGAGATTCTTCCTCGTCGTCGTCATCGTCATCGACGTTGTCAGTATCATGAATAGCATTCTTCAATTTAAGCGCCAATGTTTCATGTCGAAAATGTTTTTTTCTAAATATAAAAAGTAGTACTTTGCACAAACGTTTTATTGATTTTTAAATGTATATAATTTCGTTTTTTTTTTTTGATTCGAAAAAATTCAACAAGCGTGCAGATTAAATTTTTTTTTAATTCGAAAGAATTTCAACTTCTTTTCAACTCACTCGAGTTCATTTCATTTCTTCCTATCAGATCGGTGCACTTTGACCTCAACGACGATGTTTTCATTGGTGGAGCACCGAACCACGTGATCAAGTCACTACCCAGACAGGTGAAGGCCACTTATGGCTTCCACGGTTGTGTGGCCGATGTGTTCTTCAACAGGAGGGTGAGGAACGTGTTTTCGGGTGTCCACGTGAACAGGTCAGATGGAGTGAAGGCAGGATGTTCAGGTTGGTCTTGAGAGCCTCCTCCCCATCAGTAGCGTCGTAATCAACTTTTCTTTTTCTCCTCTTACTCTTCATCTTCGTCGTCGTCATCGTCGTCATAATCGCGATCGTCATCATTTTCGCCACCACTCCCAATGTCCTCTTTATTGGGCCATCTTTTCACGTTATTGTCATTCGCTTTAAAATGGCAAATAGACTCGTGTCTCATGTGCAGCTTAAGGGCTCCATTTTCTTACATTTCCAACAAGAAATCCTCCTGTTTGGTGAACTTTGTTTTCACAATTTTAAGTCCTCGAGATGGAGTCCTATGACGTAACAATGCAATAACGCGTTAATGAAACAATGCGATAATGCGATGTTGAACACAATTTTCAACAGATTTCTGTGTTGAATGTTGTAATAATAAGACACCTCCCGAAAATAAGCCCTAGCGCTTTTTTTGGAGCAAAATTATTATAAGACAATGTCCTAATTTCTGGAAATTAATTAATGGAAACATGGTACTTAATACCAGAGGGCAGGGGAGGCGTTCGTTGTGTGAGACGATTTATTATGCGCCTTTTTGACGGTTTTCGTTATATGATACGTTCGTTATCTGAGGCGTTCAGCCGGGTACAATTGCAATGATTACAAATATCAAGTTACGTTAAATGTTGTTGTGTGCAAACAATGTTGTTGCAAGTAATGCTTGTGGCAAATACGAATCCCTGCATATTGTTTTTGGATATCGGAATTGTTAGAGGGTATAATAATAATAACATAATCGAATAATATAATCGAATATGTTAAATAAAAGATTATGATCAATTTACATTCAAAGCTTCGATGTGAAATTTAAAAAGAATTTATTGAGGCCCAAGAAAAATGAAATTGATCTTGGTGATTCATAAAAACATTTTCAATACGAGCTTTACAGCAATTATATTCAATTAACTACAGATCAACTAAACTTCGTTCGAGTTAAGTTCAAGCAAATTTTTATCCTCAAATAAATTCACTTCATCAACGTTTATGGATAAAAACAGCAAAATTAAAATTTAATAAAAATGCTTCCACTTCTTGTTCTCGTAAATTTTGTATGAGTGGGATTAAAATTATAAATCGAAATGAAGAAGCATTTCAATATTATAAATGATGATAATAATAATATAATAATAATAATAATAATAATTATAATAAAATAATAATAATAATAATAATAATAATAATAATAATAATAATAATATAATAAATAATAATAATAATAATAATAATAATAATAATAATAATAATAATAATAATAATAATAATAATAATAATAATAATAATAATAATAATAATAATATAATAATAATAATATAATAATAATAATAATAATATAATAATAATAATAATAATAATAATAATAATAATAATAATAATAATAATAATAATAATAATAATAATATAATAATAATAACGTCAAAGTGGACATAAGTGCTCGAGATGTTGACTGGTGCGGTCTAATATTCGCATGCTCTTTAGAATTTATTAAATTCGGAGATTTCAGCGTTTATTTGTCGCGAATTGTTGTCAATTAGTGTCCCCTGCCTACCATTTCGTGGTAGGTGAGCCTTAATTTCGAAAATAAAAGGGGAAAACGAAACTGCGAGAGTTAAACAATAACGTTGATTTTTCGTCTGGTCATTTTGTTGATTGGACTGCATAGTTTCAGTCTAAAGGGCTCAAAAGTTTATTTGTTCAAGTTACTGCTGGTTTTGGTCTGACAAACATAACATGAATGAATCATAAGTTGTACATAGAAGGTTAGTCATAACGTTACGTTCAAGAAACGTATACGCTGAAGACATCCACAGTTCTCATAATATCGAGTGCGCACAACGCTTTGAATATGAATATTTACGGAAGAAGAATCTTACATGCTGGCAAAGATTGAATTGGAACTAAAACAGGAAGGACGCAAAAATGTAGAAGCTCAAAAGAATTCTCAGTGATAGATCTCGATCAGCAATTAGAAGCAACAGACCTCAATCACCATATAGAAGAATTTTTAGTTTATGCTAGACTTCCTTGGAGGGGAACTGCGGTGATCTAGGAGGTCAAAAGGTTTGGCATCGAGCACTGTATAAAACAGTACTCGGACATGGACTCAGGTCCTTTACCAAGCAAGTGGATAACTGAAGGAGTTGACAGAATGGTGTCAATTGCTGAAATGTTTACAGGTTAAAGACGCAATCCAACGAAACAGACTTCGAGAATCAAGATACGAGCAGAGGTGAGCAAAATGCTGCCCACTGAGTATTTGAAATACAAAATACTTTCTTGAGGTGCTCAAAATATTAAAATACAAAATACTTTCTTGGGATAGTGCTCAAAATATTAAAATACAAAATACTTTCTTGAGGTGCTCAAAATATTAAAATACAAAATACGTACTTTGAAATACTTTTATTCAAATTACAAAATACCACAAAATTTCAGGGTCTAAGACAATGGTTTGCCATTAAAAGCAGATGTGGTTGAAAATTGTCAGTCATATTCTCTTTGTTAAGTATCATTTCATCCCTGCATATGAAAAGCTCATGGTCATGCTCAACCGGTGCGGAACATGTCAGTGTTGTTTTTTACACTATGGGATACTTGTGCAAACTATCCAGAGATGTAGAATTGTCATCCATGTATTGAAGAATTTCTGTATCTGATTCTTTTATCGGTGAAATAAATACTTCAAAAGAAAAAAAATAGCATTAGCATTCTCCAATGTCTGAGAATAAATGCTTGATATAAATGTATTTTTTCTATCTATATTCCTTGGCAATGGCACTTTTTGTTTAGCTCATTCCAGGAAAAGGTTTCTTATTCTCTCCTCACTGTTGGTTGGAACCTATCTTAATTTGAAAAAAGAATGGGATACAGCTGTCTATACGTACCCAACAGCACTGGCAACAAGATTCAAGTAGCTGCCAAATAGTTTGACAAAGCACTTCGTCAGTCCCGTGACACAATATCCTTTGCTCATCGCATAGACATTTCAATTTCTCTTGAATGCCCAATAATGTTGGCAACAAATGGACCATGTAACAATTTTGATCACCTTGCAAGTGATCCAGATTATCTGCAATGGGCTTCATGCGTTCTATAAATTAAAAACTTAATTTCGTATTCCTTAAAAACTTAAACACTAAGATCAGCACCCAAATCATTCAATTTGTCAATGGCTTTGATCAAACTATAGATAAAGTCGTATAATGAATTCCATCTGGTTGGGTATGGTCACATCGGTTGTAAGTTCATGGTACCCGTAAATTCTTCAGAAAATTAGATGTTGCATTCAAACTTCCACTCAAAATCTTGTTAGTCAAACAAACACAGCATTTCGCCTTTATGAAGCCATTTACTTGTATTTGAAATACTGCCCACCTCTGGATACAAGCCATTTACCAACACCATCTACGCTGCCCGTTGCCGAGTTAATGAGTCTTTGGGGCACATCGTACAGCGACGGTCCTAGACATGTGAGACACAACGCCTTAGTGAAGATGTTAGCAGGGAAATTGAGTGCTTTGGAGTTCATCGCCATAATTGAACCCAAATTCCCTACTGATGACGGAACAAACATTCCAGATTTGTGTGCATGGAAGGATTCAGTATATGTCGTTTGCGATGTGGCAGTGGGATCAGGTTTCAAAATATGACCTGCCCGGAATCTACCAATAGATGAAAGAAATAATCCAGCCTAGGAATCTTAAAGACAGAAAGTAAACGTCACGGCCCTTATTTTAAGTTATAGGGAAGCAATTTCCGAGGATTGACGGAAATTTTGGAGGAGATGTGGAGTCTTGAGGAGGTTCCTCATGTGGATTTCCATCAAGACCACGCAGGAGACTTATTAAATTTAAGGTAAAAACTTTGAAAGGTTGAAGACACTAAAACTTCGTTTGATAAACACGAAGTGACTGGAGCGACTTGCTGATGTATTTTCTCTCCGGTCTGACGGGATTTCCCAGACCCATGTGCAAACCAAAAAAATTAACGATTTTGGTTTCTTAAACATTATTTATCCGTTATCTTTTTTGGCTGAGCTAATAAAAGGTTGTAAAATAAAAATAATATTAGCAATGATAATAACAATAAAATCTAAGTGGACAGTTGTCTCGAGCGAGTGGTCCTGCGGCTGTTTTTTCGCGAGTTGTTCTTTTTAGCGATATTTATCGTACATTTCAGGACCATTTTGTGTCTCCTATACTTCCAAGTTAAAGTGTGAAACGATTTATTATTAAAAGGAGAAACATTTGAAAATATCGACAAACTTTCGTTATCTAAGCTACAACTTCAAAATAACTACAAAGAGGAATTGGAGGAGAAGTTTGATTGACTTTGACGTGAAGTGATTCTGTGGATGATTTTGTGAGGGGTTTTAAGTTGAAAGAAGAATTTAAAGTTCCATCGGAATATTGAATTTGTAAACAATGGAGACTCGCGCAGCAAAAGCTCGAACAATGTAATCAGGTGCGCCTCAAGGCGAGCAAGCACTATCAAAATGTTTACATTGCCGAGCTGAGTTTAAGACTTCGAAGGGATTGAAAATTTATCAAAACAGAATTCATCCAGTACAGTACCATGCCCCACGTTTAGGGAAAGTTTACTCCAAATGTAGATGAAACGAAGAAGAGAATCGTGTGATGGCAATAATGGAACTTGAGCTGAAGGAACAAGGGGTCAGACATATCAACATCGAGCTTCACAAAAGATTCCAGCACAGGTCATTGGCTGCCACCAGATGTAAAATAAGACAGCCAGAATATAAGGTGCTCTTGCAAAGTTGTAGCAAGCCTGAAGATTCGAGTGACATTGGCACATTGTTCGGAGGAATGTTCAAGCCGGGACAGCAATGCGTCTGTTTCTTGCGACGGTTCAATAATAGAACAAGCAGATCACACTAATGAATTGTGGAGAAAGATATCTAAAACCGAGTAGGCTTGAACTACTGGGAAAAAAGGTGAATCAGCGTGTATCTAACCAGATATTTCCCAGATATGACTATTGCGCATATAAGAATTCGAAATAAGCCGGTTTAAAACGTCTCCTCAGTAATCTTCTTCTTCTTCGTTGATCATCCTGCATCTCGTCATTTGAGAATTCCTCCTGTTCTGATGGTCTCATTGATAGCAGCATCATATTGAAGCAGTTTGTCATTGAAAGATATGACATGATTCATATAAGTAGTAAGGATCTCTTCTGCAGTCCAAATCATCCTAGTTATGCAACGGACTTTAATCAAATAAATAAAAAAATAAATAAATGGATCTCTTCTGTGAAAAACTCAAATTTGGAACATGAGACCTCATGAGATTGACGCTTCATTGTTCACTTTTGGAATGCCTTGCTGACCCTCGCTATATTCTTCTTCTTTATCTGTCAGAGGGTGATCTCAGGCCCTGAACGAGGACATCAAAATTCGATAAGGATTTTCTTTTTACTGTGCATTGATTTATTTTTTTTTTTTTTTGTTTAAAGGTTGAGAAAATAAACAAAAAAAATATAATAAAAATAAGACATTTATCAAAAACTGCAATAAAATTGTGAAACCAATGGAACGTGTCGAAAGGAACATGTTTCAGATTTTGATTCTCAACAAGTGAAATCATTTGTTGTCATTTCTTCCATTTTGAAGCAATTTGAAAATTATTAAAAGCGTTTTAAAACCACCACAATTTGTAAGTTATTTTCTCCTTTTACGGTCATAATACCATGTTATCATAAACATTATCATAGCTTGATGTTACTACTTAATCTCAAACTGTTATCAGTTATTACTAATTGTTTATTGTTAATTAAATATTATTAGCAACAAAAGGTGTGCAATTCGTATCTGTTTGCAAGCAAGGATCTTTCGTATGGCGAAAAGGATGCATCATTCGATGGTGACGTCATTATTCGATGGTGACGTCATCAATCAAAGCCGCGAAAGGAATAAACGACCTTCAATGTATTGACTTGATGTTGATGAATATTCATACATTAATATCTCTGCATAATTTATGTCTCATTACGTCACGCGGCGAAGTAACTGAGAACCTGGCAAAGAAACTAATTTAATTAATACTAATTAATACTAATATCTTAATTACCAAGTCTTCGTTAAATCTAATAATTATAAATTAAATATTATATTGTTATTGTTAGTATTATTATTGCTTTTAAAAAAAAATATTGTTTGTCGTAAATTCTTGCAGGAGATTATTTACGACTTAAACCTTAAAATGAGCAACATCAAATAATTTTAAACCCGAAAAAGTTTTTCTTTAAAGTTTGTTCATCCGATACAATCATCATCATCATCATCATCATCATCTATTAGAAGATGTAATGATACAAATGAAGGTTTAATGATACCATTGAGGATATGATGATACAGTTGAAGACGTAATGAATGGACCAATGAATGAAGGAAATGGCGGTGATGACGACGACGTCGATGATGAATCACGTGATGCGAAGGAAGGAAAGTCGTGGGAATGTTGAAACAGAATTCTCCATGTGCGGTCAGGAAATGGAATGGAATGAGCTTCCATCTTTTATTTGCCCGAAAACGATGACGTCACACCAGGCGAGATAGCTCTCAACAAACATGGACTCCTATTTGCGCGGAAAATGTTCTCCATTTCATCGACAAACATGCTTTTTATCTTTCGTTATATTTTAACCTTTTTATTTCAACAATTTTCTATTTTTATTATTAGTGTGAAAGTCTTTTATTTAATTTGATTGTCATTACTTTAATTCATACTTGTTTCAATGGATAAACAAAGAAATAAACAAACAAAAATACAGAAATAAATATAGAAAATATAAATTACTGCAAGTAATTCTTCGCAGACGATGTGATGTTGGGCGGGAATGATGAGTCCCAAAAATTTCCATTAGCATTTCGATACGTCGAAGATTGTGGCGAATGAATATTCATTGGATTTTCTAGCATATTCATTAGGGGAGGAGCTGGCAAGATTAAATAGATGATGGTAGAATGATTAGGAATGCGATAAATTGATTTTAGATGAATTTTATTGATTTATAAAAAGTGTCAGTCATTGGACCAGTTCAACATGTTTTCATTTATTAAAGAACGATATTTAATTATAAATTTGTTTCTTTTTGACTTTTGTTAATGCATTCATCTAATCGGAATACTTTCGGTAGTTATGAGATTTAATTTGAGAATATTTTTAATTATTTTGTAATATTAATGTTATTAATACGTATATCACTAATATCAATATTAATGTTATAATAATAATAATAATAATAATAATAATAATAATAATAATAATAATAATAATAATAATAATAATAATAATAATAATAATAATAATAATAATAATAATATAATAATAATAATAATAATAATAATAATAATAATAATAATAATAATATAATAATAATAATAATAATAATAATAATAATAATAATAATAATAATAATAAATAATAATAATAATAATAATAATAATAATAATAATAATAATAATAATAATAATAATAATAATCTAATAATAATAATAATAATAATAATAATAATAATAATAATAATAATAATAATAATAATAATAATAATAATAATAATAATAATAATAATAATAATAATAATAATAATAATAATAATAATACTAATAATAATAATAATAATAATAATAATAATAATAATAATAATAATAATAATAATAATAATAATAATAATAATAATATGTTTATTGATAGCGCCATAAGCGTAAGCGTCAGGGACGCTAAACCATTTGTACTGCGCCGCATCCGAGGGGCGCCTTGCGGTGGTGCAAGCTATATAGCGAACACGACAAGTAACGACTGTAGCTTTTACCATCGTATTACCATATGTCGATGAAACTGGAAGCAAAATGATACAGACCTCTTCCCCGTCGAGGTTGGCGCAAGGGAAGTAGTCGGCAGGTCAACTTATGCTTTCCTCACCAAGATTGGATTATCAAGGCGAAAGAGAACAAAGACTATGACAATGATATCTGAGGCCGCAGAAGCGGCTTCATTCCGGATCTGGCACATGAGGAGCCAGAAGAAGTCTTAAGAGGCCACTGCAGGAAAGCCGGGCAAAGCCGTGGTTTCCGGTTTGAAGATCCACCGAACGAAATGGGCCGATCGCGGACTCGCAGAGCAATATGAACTGCGGACAAAACCGCGGTCGCGAAAAGGCCCGCTGTCGGTTCTCGAAAATCTCCGGCTGCCGCTACAAAGAAATTATAAGACCCGGTTTTTAAGTAAACGACGTGAAGAAGCCACTGAGAGCTTTCATGACCGCTGTAGGCAAACTGGAGTGGAAGCGATAGACATAACAAGGCCAATGAATGCCTCGCATAGTCGAAGTTTCTAAAGTCGAAGGTAAAACGCAGGTAGCATGCGACCTGAAGAAGCCATTGAGACCTTTCGCGGTCGCTCCACTCCAGGCAGCAGTGACCGGCATAACAAGGCCAACGAGTGCCTCTCATGACCGGCGGTAAATGTTGGGTCCAGAAAGACAAAACTGACAGGGACATCCGGCTGATCACAAAATACGGCCCGTCCCCCGAAAACGTAAGGATATTCAAAGGGCTGAAACATTTGAAGACTGGGGAAACTCTTCTGTGATCCCTGTCGGAGCTCCAAGGCGGAGTAACACTCAAATACTTAGCAAATAAATCATCATCATCATTTATTTATTTAAATCATTTTTGCTGTTTTTTTTTTCAAGAAGGCGTTTAAAATGATGGAATTGTTATTGTTAAAGATTGGTCCACAAAATATTTTACATGAATAACAGTTATGATATCGTAATATTTTTCACAATATTAATGAAGGTCATAATTAACACATATAATACAGGTTACTAAACAAATCATACTCAACTTCGTCGTCGTCGTCGTCGTCACCATTGTGCTGATAATGCTTGTGATGTCCTCCATCACTCACCTGTAAGGACTGGATTGGTTGTCAAAGGGAATGATGACTGATTTGAAACGATGGCTTACAATGTTTAATTACGAGGGGATTAAAAATAGATGACCAATCAGAATTGAGAAACATTTTCTACGACGAAAATAAGGACCACGAATGAGAAGATATTTTCTGGAATTCCCTTGAAATGGGAAACTTTCGCTTGCATCGCTCTGTTTGAAGGGACTTTCATTTTTTTATTTATAGATCAAGATTGAAATATAATCTAAATAAAATATTTAAAAAAAAAAACATGCTATCAATAACATTTTTCATTTTAATATAATAATGCTGATGACAGCAGAAGTTGTTTTTCAACAGTTGATTTAAACATTTGAAATGCTTCCGTATTGCAAACATTCGTGCAATGTTATCAACTTAATTTTTCAATATTATTATTTTAAATATTGCACAATATCATCACTTTATAAGTAATTATTTTAAATGTCATAATAGATGATAAATATCTTTCTTAACGGATGTTTGTTTGCCCGGAGCACCAAGAATGAATAATTTTTCTCCTTCAACTCTTCAAACACGTCTTCAACTTTCACCAGTGATGTTTCTCTTCGTAATTTAAAAATAAATTATAAAAAATTTTTAAAAATAAATTATAAAAAATTTTTAAAAATAAATTATAAAAAATTTTTAAAAATAAATTATAAAAAATTTTTAAAAATAAATTATAAAAACTTTTTAAAAATAAATTATAAAAACTTTTTAAAAATGAATTCTAAAATATTTTTAAATTTAAATTATAAAAATTTTTTACTTTTTTTAAAATTAATTTTTAGAATCTTTTACTTTCCTAGGGCTACAAGTAAAAATATTTTTTGTTTCTTGCTAATTTTAAGTCGATAATTGTTGACAAAACAAATTGATTGATTGCCATTTATTCAGAAATAGTAAAACAAAAATAAAAAGAAACATTTTTAATTTTTTGGTTGGTAAAATAAAAATGTTGAATCTTGAATCTTGAAAACATTGGCAATTTTGTAAGCCTCCATGATCAGCGAAATAATTACAAAAACAGCACAAACAATTGTGAAACGTTTTGATTGAAATATTTCATCTTAAATTTTATTTAGGAATGCAATGTTTAATAAAAAAATCAACAGATTTTCTACTTCAGAATTCGTATAATTTAATTAATGGCTTCGATGTAATTTTTTATAAAATAATTTTTGATCATTAATTCTTATCATCATTTCGTCAAATTAAAAATAAAAATTTATTAAAACTAGTTTAAACTAGTTGCAGAGTAAAAAAGGAACGATTGGATGATCATGATGTATGCGGATGACATTCCACCAATTACAGCTTCTTATAAGAAACTCATGGGAAATGGAGGCATTTCTGCAGTTGACCTTCCAGACGTTAGCATCGATAGAATGGAATTTGAACAATTAAAACTCATTGAAAACGTTTCAAATAAGGGTAAGGCTGTTTTCTTGAGCAACATTGGGTTTAAATACACTCTCAGCAGGAAATCAAAAACTGTCTCATATTGGATACGCTTCATGCGAGAGTTGGAACAGTCGCCTCAACGGAAAGGCAGAATCATTGGGTTTAAATCTTTACAAGCTCGTTGATTTGTTGCGTAAAGATGGTATGCAAACTACTGTAACATTGAGGCTGCTGTCTGACAAAAAAATGAACAGAGTTGGCAACAAGATATTTTGCGAACAATAGCGTAAACTGCACGAAGCGTGAAAAACTATGAAAACGCCACTATTGATATTCATGATTTGATCAAAATATGTGGGAGTTTTTATTCCAATAAATGACACTCCTCGTTATTTTGGGTCCAACCTTCGCTATTTTCGACCTACCCCAGTTTTGCTCGTACACCTATCGCTATTTTGGTATAGACCTATTATTGTAATTAAGAAATAATTGTAATAAAGATATAAATGTTATTAATAAATAAATGAAGAACTGATCAAGAATGATTTGCATTTCCTTTTCGAATTCTTCAAAAGAAGAACGTTAATTTAATAAATAATTTACTAATAACTAATCAATTACAATCGCAATGAAATCACAATGCAACAATCGCAAGGCAGTCGCAATACTATCACGTTGCAATCGAATGCAATTGATTTTTCAATCCATTACAATTTCTGCCAGAAATGAGGAGTCAAAAATGAGGACATTTTGGCATTTGACTTAGCCTTGCATAAAATCATTACAATAAACTTGCAAATAATGTTGGTGATCTTACTTGTTTTTTACAGATATTTTCTAAAAAAAACTAGAACATTTTCAAAAGAGCTTTTAATCATTTTAGTTATTTTGAATTTTGAATGAAATTAAGACATTTAACACATGTTCTGTTATTATTAATGCATGTTATTATGCAAACATCAGGCGTAAATATTTCAATGCAGGAACAATGAAGTCAACTTATATTATTAAAATAAGTAATAAAAATAATTTATTAAAAATGTTTTTTTTAAATAATTGAATGAATTTATTAAAACAATTGCATTTCTTCTGATTCTCACCTGCCTTTGATATCTTGAATAGACATGTGAAACCAAATGATTAAATAAAATAATTTCAAAAAATGATTTTATAAAAATGAATTAACTAAATAATATAATATAATATAACAATCATACATGATTTCCTCTCCAAAGAGTCACGTAATCAGTACCTTGTGAGAGATGGTGATCTTCATCTTCGAGATTTCAAGTTATTGTCTCGTTGAAGACATTCGCGCATACATCCTTCGTAGTTGGTCAGGCGAACAGATTTACAGACAAAAGAGGAACTGCCGATCCGCAGCCATTCACCCACCCACCCACCCACTAGAGGGGTGGTGGATTGGGGAGTTGTGTTGGAGGGCGTTGTGCTGTGTGGAGTTGGAAAGATTTAAGCTTTGGAAGAGAATGAGTTTGAACTGAAACAAGTTTCATTTTTTAAATGTGAAATTCAATTTATGATGATTTAAAGTACGGATTTGTTTGTCAAACGAATAAAACTTATTAATGTCAGCAATGAATTCTTATAATAGCAAACATTTTTTGATCATAATAGGTTCAAAATACGTTCTAAAGTCTTATAGTAAAATGGCTATAATATTAAAGCTCTGACTTGAGTTGGTGACGAAAGCACGGACTACAACAGCAATAGCAACAAAAACAATTCCAGAAACGACGACTTTGTATCCAACAAATTGTAGATTTATTTGATCAACTTTGTTTTTTATATTTTGTTTAAAAAGTCGTCTAAACCTGTTCCAAATCTTTTCAACAACTGAAACTGAAATTGGAATTAACTTTCGAGTCACAACAACAACAACATACATTCCAGCAACAAATACAAGATAATTGCCACTTGTCGATAATACATCACCGACTGCACCATCAATTTCGCTGGCATTATTGCTGTCATTCTTTTTACCATCTTCGTCTCATCATCATCATCATCATCATCGTCGTCGTCATCGTCGTCGTCGTCGTCATCGTCATCATCGTCATCGTCATCATCGTCGTCACCATCACCCATGACTACCACATTATTATGTGTAGTGATTTTTGCTTCGATGGTGGTCACTGAGGCAGACGAATGGGTGAGGAATCTCCAATCGGCAAACCTCATTCTCCCCGGAAAAATCAGTTTCAACGTTTTGCGGTGTGGGTGGTCGCATAAAAAACAAACAAATCGAATTTTTCGCTCTTCTGATTTTATTTTTGTATATTTTTATTTTTAAAATAAAATCAATTCGAACGAACATCATGCCTTCAATTCTATGCCCCGATCTTGATAAATGCGTGAAATTGACATTAAAATATGAATATAAAATTTTTTTGAAAATCTCGTAAAACATGACGATGAAGATGATGACGACGAAGAGGGTGCACTTCAAGGTTTTAGATTTCCACGGTTGAGTAGCTTCAACTTTGACACATTCTCTCAGTCGGTCAGCCATGCGTGTCAGTTAGCCGGGCATAAACCAATTAAAGGGAGGAGATTCACAGCCCGAAGGGAGGTTGGACTTGGGTGCTCCAACCCACCCTGCCAATTGTTTATTGAGTTTTATCTGCTCAAACGAGTCTCTTTAAAGGGATGTCTGAATTTATTTTAAGAACTTTATTTCACGATTTTGTAAAACTACTTCCATAAATCTTTATGTTCTTAAAAGAGAAATAAAGGTGATGATGATGATGATAATAATAATAATAATAATAATAATAATAATAATAATAATAATAATAATATAATAATAATAACAAATAAAATAATAATAAAGCTTCAATCTAATATTAAAATATTACTATATAATATTGCAATACAACATATTCAATATATTTAATCATCCGTTTTTAATCATCCCAACCATTTATATAGCGCATTATTGCATTATTTGTTGTTATTATAATACTAATAATAAATATCGTCATCATTATTATATCATAAGAAATAATATCATAATCATTTAATAATAATAGCAAACCACGTGACACTTCTTCCGCAATCTCCATCAATATCATTATCGTCTACCATCTACCATTATCATCATTATCATTACCATCCATCATTATCATCACCATCCATCATTATCATCATTACCAGCACCATCGAAAGAGTGTTCCCTGGTTGCCTGTAACAACGGTGGAGTGTGCAGGCAGGAGTGGATGAGCTTCTCCTGTGATTGTCAACTGACTGGATACATCGGACATAACTGCTCTTCTGGTGGGGTGATTTCATTCTATTTTTTAAAACTTAATTCTGTAAATCTAAAGAACCATCTGCATTGTTTGGTATTATTTACTGACGTTTTTGTATTGGTAAGCGGAGATTTAAAATATTTTTATTGTTTGCTAAGCAGAAATACACAGTTCAGAAAAAGTTCCGAAAAGGGACAGTTACTAGAAAATTATATTTACCTTATAATCCCAACCTGCTGCTGAGAATGAAAAAATCAATGAAATATTGTTTAATTACTTAAATAAAACTCAATAAAATTGCACCAATTGAACCATCTCGAAATGGGATTTCTCAAGAATTAAGACTTTGCAGACACATTAAATGATGCGATAATTGAAGTGTTTTTCAAAATTTATTATCGACATTGCTTTAATTCAATGAAATGTATGTTATATTATAATATTATTATATTGTTAATAATAGTTATAATTATAATTAAATTTATACCATCAATTAATACCAATTTAATTTAATTATAATTATAAACAACATCTTTTCATCCGATAAATTTATTGTCCTTTTTTGTGTTTGACAGAGCATGTGACAGAACATACACATTCTACTAGTTAATGTTGGGAACACAATACAAAACATCGATGTTGCAAACAGCTAAATTACACCATTCTGACGTACAAATCGCAAGAAGTTCCAATGATCACACACTCGAGCGACACACGTACGCAAATGTGCGCAAACATCGCGTACATCTCCTGATATGCAATTGTCACAAGCATAACAGACATCATCAACATGCCTAAATAAAGATTAGATGTTATCATCAATCGGGATTCTAATAAGAGTTCATAAGTCAATAGATCAATCAATTTTTTGACAACAAATTGTTAAAATGTTGATCTGTTGCTGAAGTATTTTGTTAATTTCCAGTGATAAATTATCCTCTCATTCTATGTTGTTCAGCCGCCAGTGATCGCGTGGTTTGTGCTGCTGATGATGATGATGATAGCTACGGCGACGACAGTGGTGATAACGATGGTGACCAATGATAGATGGCTGATTGCAAAAGCTGAATGTGACGTCAACAGATGAACTCCATAAACACGCGTTGAGGGTCGCATTTTCCTGCTAACGATGAAACATGTTCCATTTTCGACGTTTTGTTTGGAAATTTTTGTATAAAAATTTTCACAAAAACATTTTCGCGCAAAAAAAGTGGCAACTGATAAATAGGGCGTCCCGTAAGCAGACATGGGGATACTTGTATTCGAGTAGTTTTCGAGTATCGATTTCAGGTACTTGTATTTGTACTCGTACTTAGACCTTGAGTACTTGTTCCCATTTTATTGAAAAGCATGTTTATTGATGACTATTTGCTTAGCTGGACTTGTGAGATGAAACTTGGCAAGATTACAAGTTACTTCCCTTTCAGATTGTGTGACGTTTGGTACGATTTTGCAACCAATTAAATTCCATCTTTTGATGAGCGAGAATTTTACTTATAATGCATTCTGCATACAATGCATCACCAGGGTTGGTGTCACCGGTGCGAGAAACTTGTGGTGTTACCCCTTAAGACTTTCATCATAAGCCTTAAGTAGCCCAAAATCTGACAAGCCAACAAGAATGTTTTCAGCTTCTCGGTGGAAGTTAACGTGTTTTTGTTGTTCAAGAGGCTGAGCTGACAAGCAAAAAAAAAGGTTTACATCCTAAAATGTGAGGATTAACTTTTTGGTGTCATCTGGGTGCAGTCCGAACAACCCGCACCCCCAGTGATTACCCCGCACATAATGATCGTTTTAGGGTATTGTTGAAGAAATGACAGGAAAAAGCCAATTCACTGGCGATGCAGTAATATAATAATAATAATATTAATAATTTTGTAATAAGTTATCTCCTAGACGGGAATTAAGTTTCCTTGGGATACACCGTGAGTTTGTAAATTTTTATGTTTTTTTTGTTTCTTGGTTCAGAAATAAACGAATTGAAAACCCTTAAAAATGGACTTGTAAACAAATAGTTCCTAGTCAAAGGTACTTGTACTTGTACTCGCACTCGTACTTGTATTTTAGACTTGAGTACTACTTGGTCCCATGTCTACCCGAGAGGCTGACTATATAATTTCTGATGTTGAAAATATCGTAATAATGTATTCAATGTTGCGCACTGAATACATTTTCAATATTAAAAAATGTAATTAATATATATTAAAATCTGTTGATGTAATTTATAACTGATGTTCAGGGCATTATTTAATTACCTCATATAAAAAAAAATAATAATCACAATAGTAATAGCAGCTCAAATAGTAGGACCTGCACAAATTTGCACAACTCCAAAGCTGCATAAAGTTGGAGCAGAAATTTGCATGTGACAAGAACTCTTCACGGTTGAGTTGGAAGAAGATTTTACAGCTCATAATTTCCATCAAAACTGTTCCCTAGACATTTTTTGAGCAAATTTATTAATCACCAGTATGAAGGAGTATGAAGGTTTGATGGAGTTGACACTTTCGTACATAAGACCTACAACATTATCTGGAAGGGCATTCTTATTGTAAGAGAACACAAATATGGCAGTTTGAAGACTGTGTATTTGTTGAAGATTTAATAAATTGTTATTGGTTATAGTAAAATTTGTATGAGATGAAATTGGAAGTGAAAATATTATGCGGATTATACTCTTTTGTAAATTAAATAATTGGTTTAAACGAGTGCGATAAGTAGATACCCATGCAATATTGCAGTAAGTAAGATAAGGGAAAAATGTAATAGTAATGCTGTCTTGGTATTTACAAAAGGACGGATTATGGCAATGATACCAATATTCCTAGCTATTCGGCCTTATATGTGATCAAGACAGAATAGGTGTTCCTCCAGTATAATACCAAGATAACGAAAGCTAGTGACTCTTATAAGATCAATATTATTTATGGAAGGGGAGAATCACAAAGTATGGCCTTTTTTACAGAATGAAAAACAATAAAATTTGATTTGGTTATGTTAAGTAAAAGTCGATTAGCAATGATCCAGTCACTGATATTATACAGTTCCTTGTTTAAAGATTGAATAAGAATATTAATGTTGTCACCAGAAGTATAAACGGCAATGTCATCAGCATATAATAATACCTTAAACAAATTAGATGTACAATTGAAATCATTCATATCCACAAGAAAAAGAAGTGGACCTAAAATAGATCCTTGAAGAACACAACAACGACATCATCAGAGTCGGTGTTATTATAAGCAACCCTTTGTTTTCTATTAGCTAAATAATCAATGAACCAGTTTAAATCTATGCCTCTAAACCATAATTTTTCAAGTTTAGAAAATAGAATTTGGTGATTCACAGAATCAAAAGCCCTTTTTAGATAAAGGAAATAGGCAATGAGAACTTCTCCAGAATCCACAGCATTAGAAATATCATACTGAAGTAATAAAAAAAGCATGTAGGTAGAATGATTCTTCTTTAAGTCAAATTGTGAATTATTAAAAAGATTGAATTTGTCAAAATATTCATATAGTCTATTACGTACAATTTTTTCAAGGAGTTTGGAAAAATTGGGTAAAATGGAAATTGGCCTATAATTATTAAATTGACTATAATCTCCCTATTTATATATCGGAATGACTTTGGCATATTTTAATTCTAGAGGAACAAGACCAGTGCAAAAAGAACAATTAAATATTGATGATAAGGGGTCTGAAATTAATGGTATAAATTAATGTGCAATATATGGATCAATATCATCAGTACCACAACTACGAGATGTTTTGAGTGTATGAGAAAGTTTTATTATCTCCAAAGGATTTGTTGGAAAGAAGCTCATAGATTGTATATTTGATTGAGTAAAGTATGATTCAAAACCTTTATTTGAGGAAGTAAGAATGTTGCTTGCAATCGACTCACCAATACTGATACTACATCCTGAGTTGACAGTAATTTACCATTATCATCGAAAAACAAAGAAATATCCATTGACGAATTTTGATATCCAATTAAAGATCTTATTAGGCTCGAAGTTTTATGCCTATTTGATTTATATTCTGAAAATATTAACTTTGCAGTATGTTTTTTTGGCTTGAAATTTAACTTTCTTAAAGGTATTTTTATATTTAACAAAAGCTTCTTTATTTTATACAGAAGGATATTGAACAAAATATCTATAAGGTTTATTCTTTTTTTTTACAAGATTTGAGAAGTTCAGAAGTCATCCACGGTTGCTTATACTTTTTTGAGGTTCCAAGTTGAGACACTAAAGGAAATGATTTATTACATAGATCAGAAAATAAAGATAGGAAATTGTTGTAAGCTAAACATGGATTATTATCTTCAACATATTTGTACTCCTCTTGACCAGTCACATGACTAATAGATTTATTTTATGCAATTTTGGTTATTCAGCCTACATTTTGTAGATTTAGGACTGTTAGGGTAAAATTTGAGAGGAATTTGAAGAAATATTGGGAAATGATCAGAGATGTCAACAACAAAGATCTTAGAGAGGAAAATCTGTGAAAATATTGTCAATTGGTTTGAGAGTGTGGAGTAAATCTTGTGGGTTTTGTAAATACTGGAATTAAAGAGCAAAAAGCAATGTTATTATAAAATTGTGATGATGATTGATGTAGAGAAGCAGTCAAAAAATCAATGTTATAGTCAAGTAGAAAAATATGTCTGTTTTAAAAATAATTCAACAAATTAAAAAACTCAATGTTAAATAAATTTAAGTTGCAATTAGGGTGTCTATAAACAATACCAACAAAAATATCTGAAAATTTACGCTGTGGAATTTTTAGTAACAGAATTGTTAATAGAAATTGGGTCAATAACCTGAAATGAAATATCTTCTGAAAGTAAAAAACCAACTCCTCCACCTCTGTCAACCATTCCAATTTTGGAGATAAATTTGTAACCTTTTACAGTAATACAACTTTCAGTATTGGCATCCAGCCATGCCTCAGTAAGTGCAATTATATTTGCACCACATACTTTAACAAAAAGTTCAATATTATGTACCTTACTTAATAAACTTCGACAATTGATATGCAACAAAAACAGTTTATCCTTTGAGATCAGCAGGGAGGATGGTATAGTGTAAACATCATTACAAAGAAAAATAGGATTAAACAAATTATCAGGACTAAAATTCAAATCAAATTCAGAACAATCTTCTTTGGTATCCATTACAATTTCTGCGGGTCTTCCAGAGAAGAGGTTTTCAGTGGAACTTCATTCAGGAGTTTAGATTTCTTGATGTACACCATACCATTGTTTGTCCAAGCGTTGCTGATTTTTTTCTGATGGACCAATTGTCTGCATTCGAAAAATATGTGAGCATTCTTTTTAGTCAATTGCTCATTTATAAAAAGTCCAAGGTTGAATCCTCTTAACTGCTTCTTTGACCAGAAGATTTGAACTCTCTTTTGGGGCAAAATTAACCACTATTGGCCTGTGCTTTGAGGTTCAGCCTTTTGTTATTCTATAACATGTAGATATGTCACTCCTAGATACATTTATGCCAAGTTTTTCTTGGCAGCATTTTATTATGGCAGTGGCAGTATCCTCTCTGCTAGGCCTGTCTCTGTCCTTCTTTTCGTCAACAGTTGCAGATGCTGCTTCAGCAAAAGAAGACTCTGAGTTTCTATTGAACACCAAGGTTTGAGAACGTTTCATCTCCAGCATTTCAATTCTCTGCTTGAGTTTTTCATTCTCCTCCTTTAGCTTTTTTAATTCAGATTTTATTTTATAGGATTCATTTTTCATACAGTCCTTCATCAGAGGGAGCCTTCTCTGAAATGCTTCAACTATTTGGGAAATATTGAATTGACTGGTTTCGGTTCCCACCTCCGATTTTAACTTTTTTGGTGAAACTGTAATTAATTCCAATAGTTAGAAAACTATTTTAACAAAGCGAAAATATTATATAACTATAATGTTAAGACGGTGAAAACAACAAATATTTGTTATAATTTGGAAAAAACTGAGCGACAGGTTTGTTTACATAGAACATTTCACACAATTCTTCTCCAACATCATTACAGAGGGGGTGGTGGTTCATTTTGGGGTGACTGGGGGCCTCCTGACCTTCTCATACCCTGAGAGCGCATGGCCTGACACCGACCTAGACCAACTGGCACTGAGATTCAGGACGAAAAACGCCAACGGAATCATCATCAGGATCATCAGTGGAACTTCAAATGATTTCATCCAACTGGCTATGGTCGAGTTTATTTTATACTTTTAATTTGTTTATGTTTTAATTATTAATGATTGATTAATAATTGATTAATAATTAGTTGTTTATTTAATGATTAAATAATTATCATAAATTATCTTCGTGATGTCATTCATTGCCTGCTTTCTTATCAAGCTGATATCAGGTGTTTCGTGGCCTAAAACCATGTTAAGCTTCACGAGCAATTTAATTATATCTTCATTATGCAAGAAATTTATGTTAATTAATGCTAATCAATGACAATTTATGGTCAATGTTACTTTATTTGAGACAATTCACCACTTGGCTCAGTTAAGTGACATTTGGAGACGGGCGTGAAAATTGAGCTCTTGTGATTGGCTGCGCTGAATGACGTCATTGAGGGAAACACGGCGGCTTAAAAATTGAGGAAAATGTTGAACGATTGTTTAGAGGGCTTTAAATCGATTAGTAAAAAATTTTCATCTAATTAGAGACTTCCTTCAAATGAATGATTCGCAGACTTCTGATTGGTTAACAAGCTTGCTTAATCATAGGCCAACGAGAAACAAATGATGTTAATTAATTATTAGATTTTGATTTTATCAGAAATTTGTACAATAATTGATGACATTATTAGTAATGAACAATATATTATTTATTAAGGCATTAATTAAGGATATTATCATTAATAATTAACGATATATTATGACCATGACATTCAGCTCACGCCAACCAAGCGTTACTTAAATTCCATTTAAAATTATTCTTGCAACTCTTTAACTATCCTATTTTCAAACAACTGAAAATATTTTAGAATTTATATTTTATATTTTATATTTTTTTTATATTTTATATTTTATATATCCATACCTTCGAACAGAAAGTAGAAGAGATATCAACATCCAATATCAAAAAAACCCATTTTGGATGATTTGCAAGTTGCGTTCTTCAAAGATATTTCAGCCGATGCGAAGATGGTTGTAAGTTTTCGAAGCGTTACATCCCAATGAGAAACGTAGACAGAAAAGAAAATTTTGTGTCAAGGGGGAGGTGCCTAACGAAGTTTTATGTCTCGTATTTCGAACTCAAACTTCTTCGATGCTCGGCCAGATTCATGTTCCTCCAAGTACAAATGTTTCTACAAATGCGCACCCATTCACAGATGCATCAATTCATTCGTGCTTGGCTGATTGAATTATTGACCCTTCGCAATGGAAACGCGTTCATCCAACCTTTTACGAATCCTTACATTAATTCATCCACACGTCCGTCCATCCGTCCATCCATCCATCCATCCATCCATCGCATAAAAGATTCGTTTGCAATAATTTAATAAATGGAACAAGAGGGATGGAATGGTTGTGTTGAGAAATATGACAAGAATTCATCCAGTTACCAAGAGATTCATCACGTGTTTCTTTCACTATCTTTCCATCCATCCATCCATCCACATATCCATTCCATGTATGTCTGTGTTTTATAATGTTGTTGCAACCAGTTGATACTTTATATTATCATTCGCATATGAACTCAAATTCGTGATTACTAATAATAACATAATGACATGACATTGCATTTAAGCAAATGACACCATGTGACCACCTCATCTTTATGACGTCATCTGACTCTCATATTTATTTATGACGTCATGCAAGGAAGCATCACATTCTATAGATGAGTTCCTTCGGGAAGAAATGTTCAAGTTCAAATATATTTGAAAAATTTCAAGTTCTTTATTCATTTATTTGTTCATTCATTCATTCGTTCGTTCGTTCGTTCGTTCATTCGTTCGTTCGTTCGTTCGTTCTTACGTTCAGTCAAGCAAAGTTGTCTAATTTTTTTTAGATGCAATAAC
>JAJTWR010000021.1:1792500-1802500 GCA_021613335.1 Whitmania pigra
ATCTCCATGATTCCTCGGAAATTGCTCCCCTCCAGTTTAAAATGAGGGCCGTGACGTTCCTTTCTGCCTTTGAGGTTCCGAAACTGGATTATTTTCCTTCATCTGTTGACGGATTTCCGGCAGGTCATATTTCCAGCTGCCGCATCGCACACGACATATACATATGCACACAAATGTGAAATTTTGTTTCCTTCATTAGTAGCGATTCTGGGTTCAATCCATTGCACTCAATTTTCCTACCAGCCTCTCCACTAAGGCTCACATGTCCAGGACCGTCAGTAAGGCGATAGCACTGCATAATGTGCCCCAACGACTTATTAACTCGGCAATCAGAAGCGCAGATGGTGCTGGTAAATGGCCTGTATCTTGATTCTCGCGGTCTGTTTTGTAGGACTGTGGTTCTAACCTTTACACATTTCAGCCATTGATCCTCTGCCATTTTGTCAACTCAGTCCATATCCATCTACTGATTTATTGCCGTTGCTTTGCCCAATGTTTTGGCATCATTACCTGATCCTGGGGTGCCAAACCTTTTGACTTCCTCCACCACCCCTCTAAGTTCCCCCTCTAAGAACATCTAACATAAACTGGTCTTTGTTTTCTTTTGCTTGTTTTAAGACTTGTGACATGCGACGAGTTCTTATACTTGGAATCCATTTTCGAAGTTGAAATATTCCAAGGCCTCCTAATCGGACTGGAGCATGTAAGAATGCATTTGGAGCATCTTTTGGTAGTTTCAACCAACGCTGCTTTTCTGATGGCGACGTCAGCAGCAATCAAAGATTTGAGGTTGATCTTTTCAAAGCTTAGATGGTGGACAAAACCAGATATGAGATGAGTTCTGAGGATGTAGACAGCACTGAAATGTATGTCTCTACAGACGCTGATGTGGCTTCAGAGGGGCACGTGAAATGGAATGTAAGTCGTTTTGAATTTTTTCTGCTACTGTTGAGTATTTCAATCTGGTTCTAATTTCAACTCCTAGATATTTGAAAGTTTCAATAATATTTAAAGCTTTGATTTCACCATTCCTCAAATTAAAATAAGGCTCCGGGTTGACAATCCACAATCTCCTTGCGATGTTAATTTCAGTGCGCATGGATGCGTACTTTTTTTTGATTAATAATCAAACCCACCTTTTCCATTGCTCCTTCAAGTTGCACCAACAACATTTGCATTCCAACGTCAGTTGTGGACATCAACAGGAGGTCATCCGCAAAGGCAATGCTTTTAATTTTGAATGCGGCATCATCATCATCATCATTATCATTATCTTTATTATAATAATTATCATAATCATAATCATTATCATTATCAAATTAATTGTTTTATTATCATTATCATTTAATTTTGGATGCGGCCTCTCCTGTTCCGATTGATCTGTCTACCTCATTAAGGATCATGTCAATAACGACATTGAAAGTCGTAGGAGACATTAGATCTCCCTGCTTAGCTCATCTGCCTATGGGAATGCGATGGCTCATCTCCTCTTCCGTTCTTATATGAACCCAATTATCTTTGTGTAATTCTGACAGGTAATCAATCAACAGCGGCGGTGCTCCAAGTCGAGAAACACTCTTTATGATAGATAAGTAAGAGACTGAGTCAAATGCTTTTGACACGTCAACAAAAGGATTTAACCTTTTTAGTTCATGTTTCTTTTTCTTGATGAGAGTTTTCGCCAGCCATATATTATCGGCGAGACCATCTCCGTAACGAAACGCTTTCTGGCGCGGAGACAATGGCGAGGAAGTCATTTGTTAACAATTCTGTGGAAGAGTCGACTGATGAGGGGACTCACTGTAATTTCTCTGAAATCACTTGGTTTGGTGGCTCCTGTTGTCTTGGGAATGCAGGTAACTATTCCGATTTTTAATGGCGATGGAGGCAAACCTGTCAGTAGCCATAGCGACACATAGATCGCAAAGTCGATGCTCTTGATCCCTTCTATGTGATGTTTCCTTAATCTGTCATGTCCCGGCGCAACATCTCGGAGTCCTCGAATGGCAAAATTCAGCTCATCGCATGTGATAGGAAACTCCAGATCGTACAGGGTTTCTCTGTTATGTGAAACGGGATTTTTATTTTCGACAGAGTTTTTTAAGAAAATTTGTTCCCAATATTCGACCAAGCCTTCAACTGGAGCAGCCCTTAATTCTTCTCTGTAATCTTCACTTAACACTGAACGAGCCCTGCTGCTGGACTTTTTTTGAACAAATTTTGAACAACATTTCGATGTCTTTGTCTTTCAATTGTTTTCTGTTTTTTTTTGTACCAAGTCTGATTTTCGTTTTCACGTTCACAATTTTGCATCCTTCCTCTTTAAGGAATTCCAATTCAATTTTTGCCAGCATGTGAGATTCTTCTTTCGACATTGACACTTGGAGTAATTCTTGCCTGCTCTTAGCTCATGATATTCCATATTATTATTATTATTATTATTATTATTATTATTATTATTATTATTATTATTATTATTAGTATTATTATTATTAGTATTATTATTATTATTATTATTATTATTATTATTATTATTAGTATTATTATTATTATTATTATTATTATTATTATTATTATTATTATTATTAGTATTATTATTATTATTATTATTATTATTATTATTAGATTATTATTATTATTATTATTATTATTATTATTATTATTATTATTATTATTATTATTATTATTATATTATTATTATTATTATTATTATTATTATTATATTATTATTATTATTATTATTATTATTATTATTATTATTATATTATTATTATTATTATTATTATTATTATTATTATTATTATTATTATTATTATTATTATTATTATTATTATTATTATTATTATTATTATTATTATTATTATTATTATTATTTTATTATTATTATTATTATTATTATTATTGTTATTATTATTAATATTATTATTATTATTGTTATTATTATTATTATTATTATTATTAACATTATTATTATTGTTATTATTATTATTATTTATTATTATTATTATTATTATTATTATTATTATTATTATTATTATTATTCTTATTATTATTATTATTAAAGAAACATATTCTGAGACAATGAAATAACGATAAATTTGAATCTCGTGGTAGTAATGTAGTGCACCTTCGGAATGATTTCAACAAGAAGTTGAGGAAAACTTGTTGCAGGTGCAACTCAGCGACTCCTTGTGCGGTTATTGGGAATGAAGATTGAAATGAGGCCATGATTGTGGTTAAATTGAAATGAGGCCATGATTGTGGTTGAATTGAAATGAGGCCATGATTGTGGTTGAATTGAAATGAGGTCAAAATTATGGTTGAATTGAAATGAGATCACGATTGTCAACTCAGGGTTAATTCAAAGCCTTTAGACTGAGATGTCAACTCAAGAGCAAGGTTCGATAAAACTGTTTTCAAATCACTCAAGTTATTGCTTTCCTAATCTTATTCCATCTACAACCCTTTGCTAATTTAGTTATCTATTAAATGTTTACTAGTTGCATATTATTACCAATTTATAACATATATTTACGTATTATAGAGTTACATAGTTACTATTTTGCATGTCGATGATGCAACGATGCCATTTTGCACGATGAAAGTTTAACTGATCAGATGACGTCATCATCGTCAGAATTCAATTCGTACTTCGAAGTTTCGTTTTTACTTCTGCATTTTCTTCTTCCAATGGTTTCGATTTCGCATTCACGTCTCGTTGGAAATTTCTCCAGCGTTCGGATTGACACTTCAAATGACATGATGTTGATGATGATGATGATGATGATGATGATGATGATGATGATGATGATGATGATGATGATGATGATGATGATGATGATGACGATGACGATGACGATGACGATGACGATGACGATGACGATGACGATGATGATGATGATGATGATGATGATGATGATGACGACGACGATGATGACATTAAATGATGATGTAATATGATGGCTTGGTAGTGATGTGATAGAATGACATGGTAATGGACCCTTCTAAGAAATCAGTTGTCAGAAGAAGCGATGCTCAACAAACCGTCACAAACTCATCTCGACAGTTCCATCGTTAATAAAATCTCACTTCCACCAACCAAGCATTCCACTATTCAGTCATTCTCAGCTTAATGAACTTTTTAAATAAACTTTTCAGTTTTGTAGTTTTAAACTTTTACAAAACGGAAATTTGGAGAAAAATGAAATAACTACTGATTGAAAGCACATTTTATTAACATCATAATCATCATCGTCTATTATTGTTGTTATTATTATTATTATTTATTTATTTTTTACGTTTATTTTCTCAGCCAAACAAATGTTTAAACTCGATCACAGACGATATAAAAAACCTCAACGAATATTTAAAGTTCCCATTCTGGACCTGAGAGAACCCCGGGACATAATGCGCAAAGCATAGCATCATCGACATTCAGAAAAAAACAATCCGTACAATACATAAATGTCCTCGCTACAATCCAACTCGTTTCAGCCATTGTCGCACAGCAGATCTTATCTTGTGTCAGAAGCGCTGAGAGATTTCAACGAAATGCTATTGAAGGTCCAGTAATGAACAAGACTTGGTATTAAATGAGACCTGAGGATGTAAAGTTCTTGATTGGGCTTCAATGGAGCCCTGGATATTAGATGCAGCTTGTTTTGAATTTTTTCTCCTATTGAAGCATATTTTAACCTGGGACCAATGTCAGCCCCGAGGTACTTGTAGGTGTCCAGAATATTCATCGCCGTAATTTGGTGTTGATTGACTTCAAGATAAGGATCCGTGTTGACAATCCATAGATTACTCTTACTCTGCATTTCCGCCCTCAGAGATGAGCATTTGTGAGCATTGATACTCAATCCCACATTTGCTAAAGACCGCTCAACTTGTTCCAGAAGCCTTTTCATTCCAATATCGTGGAAGATAAAGAATCAAAGGCCATGTGATTGAATTTGACTGACGAATTATTATTATTATTATTATTATTAATTATTAATTATGAACTATTAATAGTCCGCATAATCGACATTCAAAAATCTGAAATAAAATGTGGCACGAGGCAAACGAGGTCCTGAAACGGTTGTGAAGAGTCATTGATTTCCATTCTTTCGAATTAAATTTCAGCACGAAACACTTGCGAATGAATAAATGAGTTCAAATCTGATGCCCGTTTGTGTTTCCTCTCATGAATAACTTACAACTCGTAATAATAAATGCTCAGTTTAAAAAATGAGTTTATTTTCCTTCGGAATAATAGACAAAGAATAATGAATTCAAACAGTCTGAAGATTTGAGCTGCGGTGGTACCCGCTTAACGAACACAATTCGTTCCATCGCTACGTTCGTTGTGCGGAAAACAATTTCCAATGGATTTCTACGTCAATTTGTAAATATAAGATATCTCCCGAAAATAAGCCCTTGCACCTTTTTTGGAGCAAAAATTAATATTTAGACACTGTCCTATTTTCGGGTAAACATGGTATTTACAATGTTCATTATAATTATTAATAATATTCAATATAATAATTAACATCAGAGGGAAGGTGGAGGCGTTCGTTGTGTGAAACGGGATTATTATGCGATGCACCCGCGTATTCGTGACACCGTTCGTTATAATACCAATGTATTACATATTATCGTTACCTTCGTTATCTGCATCATCATCAATATCCCCATCATCACCATCATCGTCTAAGACGTCATCATATTCATCGTTATCGTTACATCCACTACCATGAACAACTTATTGTTTTGACGGCAAATTAATAAGTTAGATAAAATCTTGCTTGAAAACTTTAATCGATTTTGTAATCAAATTAATTACTATTAAATCAAATAATAATTCGTCATATTTTTTGGGTCAGTTTTTTTCGCAGTTTCTTGAAATAGAGTTGGCCGAAAAATTGGCACCACCACTTATTGAGTTATTGATTTAATTATTTTCTTTATATATCGAATATTACAACTGATATATTTCCTTTTCTTTTCAATTTCTTGCTAAAAAGCAGAGCTTCAAGTGATTAATTACTTTCTTCTTAATGACTTTCACTTGAGAAGTCTGAATATTTAATTTTATTATTATTATTATTATTATTATTATTATTATTATTATTATTATTACTATTATTATTATTATTATTATTTTTATTATTATTATTATTATTGTTATTATTATTGTTATTACTATATTAGATTTTTATTATATTACATTTAATTATTATGTGATTAAACTTCAAAAAAATTTTTAAGCGACAACAGCGCTACATTGCGCAATAAATTATTGTATCAATTTTAAGTTGCAATTATGATTTTACTGAACAAGTGATCAACATGTCTTCGGAAAACACTGAAAACATGGACACTTGTAACATCCATTAATAATTCTATCGATAATTACGTCATACTTAATGACATGGAAATTCTACTGATAATTGGAGCAACGTTTTCATGCAATTGTCCAACAACTCATCAGACGTCAAACCGCATCTTCTCACGGCCTCCTCTTCCAAATGGAAAAAAAACATCTTTCCGCCCAAAACTCCTCCTCTTCATCATCGTCATCATCATCATCGTCATCATCATCGTCATCGTCATCGTCATCATCATCATCATCATCATCATCATCATCATCATCATCATCATCATCATCATCATCATCATAATGTGGGTTATCTGATTATTATTTTGAATTGAATTTGAGGTCAACACAAGCAAGGAATTCATCGCTGGAATTGTTGTTTCACTTTCGTTCAGTTGATTGAAACTTTCAAAAATTGTTTTTTTTTAATCAATTCCTTTTTATATTCAATCAATTGATGTTTTCAACCAAATGTTGTTTTAAATCAATCAATCAACTGATGTTTTCGACAAAACAATTCACTGTAAGGCTGTGTGAAATGCAATTATAATGTCAATTAGATTAAAAGCTGGCTACCTGATCTTTCTATTTTAAAGTCAATTTATCGGATAATATTTGTTTAAATTAATTAATAAATAATAAACAATTACTTGTGTGAAGTCATTATAAAATTTATTGGTATTCCTAAAGTTGCGTAGGAAATTTTAATTATGAAAAATATTTAATTTCAGAATCACCAGATTTAAAAATAATGGTTATATGCACTTGTGATGCAAATAAATACGTTCAACCTTGTGCCATAAAGATAAGCAATGAAATAATTTAAATCATAAATTAATAAATTATGATAATCATTATTTTAATTAATGAAAATTTCAAGGCCTCTCGTGGAATGGTTTGAACATCTTTCAATTGATTGAAACTGATTCAACAAGCATATCGGTTGATGGTCAGGTGGTCCTAGGTCATTCGCTCCTGTTAGTAACGATGATGATGATTAATAATAATAATTACTATTATTAATAGTTATTGCAGCAATAATAAATTTAATAATAATAATAATAATAATAAATTTGAATTGTGACGACAAAGACGGCTACGACGATGACGATGAAAGTTGATGGCGTTGCGACGTAAATTGATGTGCAGGCTCTCGAGTTGAGCTGTTGATGGAATGATGACGTCATCGTGATGAATTTTCCTTATTTGCTTCTCAGAGGTTCGAATCCTGCTCCAGCCAAACATGATGGAGGATCACATCACGTCGTGGTGAGTATCGCTTCCTATCATCTTGTTAAAACTTTCACATCAATTTTAATGCTCTCATTCTTTTCATTATTTTTTTAATTATATTAAGTAACAATATTTATTTATATGATATTGTAATTAATATATAATTCTGAAATTATTATTATAAATATTAATATCGTCATATTTTTCATTGTGTTAGTGTTGATATTGTGAATAATTATTATAATTGTTATTATTATTACTATAATATTTGATGTTGTTGAACTAATAAATTTGAGTCCTTCGTCAATTTTGAAAATTTAGAAAAAATTGAAACACACTCTTGGTGTGATGAATGAATGAAGGAATGAACGAATGAACAAGTGAATGGAAATGACGGAGAATATGTTCATCACGTGGGTGGACATGTGACTTGTACTGGTAATAGTAGCCATCGCTAGTGATATAATTACAGTTATTATTGTTATTGTAATTACGACGGCATCACAGCAAACAAATGGATGGATGGATGGATGGATGGATGGATGGATGGATGGATGGATGGATGGATGGATGGGATGGATGGATGGATGGATGGATGGATGGATGGATGGATGGACGGACGGACGGACGGACGGATGGACGGACGGATGGATGGATGGATGGATGGATGGATGGATGGATGGATGGATGGATGGATGGATGGATGGATGGATGGATGGATGGATGGATGGATGGACGGATGGATGGATGGATGACCAAAGCCAACAAACCAATGGTGGCAGCAATAAATATTAAACTCGAAGAATTTGTTGTTATTAATAATAAATTATAAAATTGTTCATAAATTTAACAAAGTTCATAATTCAATGTTTAATTACTTTCCATAATTACAAATCAATTCATATTTGTCCACAAAAAAAACTGATCCTTCAGACCCACCCAAACAAAAAATTTCTTGAAAAGTCAAAAAGGTCATTCAGGTCAAATAAGGTCATATAAGGTCATATAAGGTCAATTAAGTGCACATTCGTTGGCAAGGCAACCTTCCCTGTGGAATCTTCAAACACTCAGGAAGTTGAAATTAATTGTGCTGAAAATCTCAACTTCAGTATTTCTCAACCTTTTTACATATCTCATTCGAATTTAATTTTTTAAATGCGGCGTTAAAAAAATATAAATGAACGTAAATAATTCTCAAAGCAGAATCAGAAATAGTTTTACATAAAACTAAATGGATTTATAAATTTTATAATTTTATTTATTAAAATTATAATTTATAAAAGTCGGAAATTAAGAACCGACATCAGAGTCTTGTTGAAAGGAAAACAAAGCGAAAGATGAAGATTGCTTCAGGAGCCAATGTGTGCTAATGTGCAACGAAGTTAATTTGCAACACAATATTTGACAACTTTCAGACAAGAAATGAAATCACATATTCAATGAAAACCATCAAAAAATGTTTCCTTCTGTAAAAACTTCTTTAAATAAAAATTAATAAATGACTTTTGAATGAATATTTAAAATAAGCAATGAGAATATTATTTCCACAACGTCTTTGTTCAAAGGGAACGTCGTTTTGATTTATTCCGGTTATTTTGGATTTCGAAATACATCGTTCTGATGTTTATTATAATATTTAAATTATGTTATTTACTTGCTATTTAAACAATTCTAGAAAGCTATATATCAAACCTAACTAAATTAATATTAATAATAGTAATAACTTTGATTAATAATCATTAAAATTTATAAAAGTAAATATCATTCGACCCCAGTCTCACCAAGGATGCAACCAATTCCAGTCTTGGTCTAACTCACCTCATATTTAGAACCGGTTTTGAATATTTAAAATGAGAATAGTTTAAGTTATTCAATTGTTTATGAATAAATGTTTTGAACCAACTTTAAGCAATAGAAGTAATTAATCAGTTGATTATTTTAAAGATGTCATTTAATATTCAAGCTGCTTAGACGTGAAATAGGGAGATTGTAACGTTCAATCGGTGTGTTGAGTTTGAAAGTTCTTTTCACTTTTTCAATATACACCTCAGTCTCTTGGGATTTATTCAGCAAAAATGTTCCTATATCAGCAAATAACAGCAAATGCTTTGTCGAACAATAATACAACATTCTGAAAAAGTTTATTTGATGATCAATAATTTCTTTGATGATGTCATCACGACGGCGACGACAACTACGACGATGGTGATGATGATGATGTTCGCTCATCATTTGAGATGAATTGAAATTAAATGATGGAGTTAACACAATGACCCAACACCGAACGGTTCTGAAAGCAATTACATATTAATATAATAAAAATGATGTTAAATGCTTAAATGTTTAATATCGCTTCATAATTTATGCGCACAAATAAAACCTAACAGCGTGTTGTTAAAATATGAT
>JAJTWR010000021.1:1807500-1925000 GCA_021613335.1 Whitmania pigra
CTTGAAATCTACGACGAACAACTGAAAGACCTTCTGCTCTCAACTTTATCCAACAACACGAACTTCTGGAAGCACCACGTTCTCCTCAACATTGTTGAACGAACATCAAAGGAATGGTATTACATCGATGAAGTTACAAGTGCGTTCAATTTATTTTATTATTACTTAACTTATTCTTTATTAATATGTAAAATTGATCTGTAAAATATCTTTACTCATTCAGGTTGAGAATTGTATGAAAATAATAATTTATTTTTAATAATTATTTTATTATGTCAAGTCGATTAAGATTTTCATAAATGAGAGTTTAAGTAAAATTGATTGAAAGTGATTAAAATAAAACTGAATTAATGAGATATAAAATATTTTCCATTATATATGTACATTAATAAATGATTTGAATATCAAACGAAACATTTACATCAATCCGAGCTTCAAATCATAGTTTTTTGGTTTAGCATATATCATTATATATTTTATATCATATATCATATCATTATAGTATTTAAAGTTTATAACTTATAATAATAATTTTTTAGTGATAATATTGTTATATTGCAAAAAACATTGCAAATCATAGTATTATTGGGATTGCAACTTGAAATAAATGCAGCCAGTTATCAAATTAAGGATAATAAATAAATTAGAAATATTCAAGTTTATTTTCTCATATTTTATTTGGTTATTTAAAATGCCTAAAACTTCAAAAAAGAAAGCTTCATCAAACATTCATGATATTTCGTTTTTGATTGAAATTATTTTCACAACTTTTCATCGTTAAATTCTGTAGAAATCAAGAAATTTTTCGTTATATTTATGAATGAAGAAAATATTTCGAAATTTTATGAGCAACATTATATTTTAGTAATGATGATAATAACCGCAATTTAAAATTTAGTTTTATTATATAATTCTCACATGTGGATATATTTTTCATATGAATACATATCAATAGTTTTCATGTATGGAATGGATAAATGCTCTCAAAATATTTCAAACGCAGCAATCAATTGATTTGTTCAGTCAAATAAGTTGTTCAAAATTTTATTCCATTTTTCAAATCAAATCTTGTCAATCAACAGAATACAAATAAACGTAACACCAATGATATGTTCATTATTGTGGTTCTTCACCGAAATAATTTGGGTTTATTTCTTGAATTTTCCTCTCCGAATATGTCATAAGTGCCTGTGAGAATGTGTGTTTGTGAGCGTGTGTAAGTTCCTTCTAAATCCCTTTATGAACATCAGGATAATAATAAACATGAAGGAAGTCACAAATAGAATAGAACACGTCATCTAAGGCTTAAAATAGAATCGAAGGTCACGCCTTCCTGGTCGTTGAAATGAGTGAGTGAGTGAGTGAGTGAGTGAGTGAGTGAGTGAGTGAGTGAGTGAGTGAGTGAGTGAGTGAGTGAGTGAGTGAGTGAGTGAGTGAGTGAGTGAGTGAGTGAGTGAGTGAGTGAGTGAGTGAGTGAGTGAGTGAGTGAGTGAGTGAGTGAGTGAGTGAGTGAGTGAGTGGAGTGAGTGAGTGAGTGAGTGAGTGAGTGAGTGAGTGAGTGAGTGATGAGTGAGTGAGTGAGTGAGTGAGTGAGTGAGTGGAGTGAGTGAGTGAGTGCGTGAGTGAGTGAGTGAGTGAGTCGTGAGTGAGTGAGTGAGTGAGTGCGTGAGTGCGTGAGTGA
Organism: Whitmania pigra; assembly: GCA_021613335.1. Taxonomy (NCBI): domain Eukaryota; kingdom Metazoa; phylum Annelida; class Clitellata; order Hirudinida; family Haemopidae; genus Whitmania; species Whitmania pigra. The sequence continues at coordinate 1,809,182 of JAJTWR010000021.1, forward strand.
GTGAGTGCGTGAGTGAGTGAGTGAGTGATGAGTGAGTGAGTGAGTGGTGCGTGAGTGAGTGCGTGAGTGAGTGAGTGGCGTGAGTGAGTGGCGTGAGTGAGTGCGTGCGTGCGTGAGTGCGTGAGTGAGTGCGTGAGTGAGTGCGTGCGTGCGTGAGTGAGTGAGTGAGTGAGTGAGTGGTGAGTGAGTGAGTGAGTGAGTGAGTGAGTGAGTGAGTGAGTGAGTGAGTGAGTGCGTGAGTGAGTGCGTGGCGTGAGTGAGTGAGTGCGTGAGTGCGTGAGTGAGTGAGTGAGTGAGTGAGTGAGTGAGTGAGTGAGTGAGTGAGTGAGTGAGTGAGTGAGTGAGTGAGTGAGTGAGTGAGTGCGTGAGTGAGTGAGTGAGTGCGTGAGTGAGTGAGTAAAGGTGAAAATTAAATTTTGGTGGGCAAGGAGCTTAGGTGATTTCGTTTCTTAATCTTGTTTGTTCATCTCATTAGCACCACATCTTGTCAATCTACTTTGGAGATCCCATTTCCATGTTTCCATCTTGTGACGAGATTTTTAATTTTAATTATTTTTGTTCATTATATTTCAAATATTCAACGCATTTCTGAGTATATATTCCATGGATATTATGGCATCGGTATTGCGAGTGACGAAGATGTTGATGATGATTTTTCATGGTGGTGACAGCATGATGATAATGGATTTAAATTAGAATCATTGCAGTTTGTAAATCATAAGAAATGTGTTTATTTCCTTAAATGATGCTTAAGGACAGTGTAATTAGAATGAACTGTAAATCCATCAGAGACCCCGAAGCCCCTCCCATCCGGCCTTGACTCCACCCCCTCGGATTCCAGCAAGAACTACATGGCCTTATACAGAAACCCTTACACCTTTCAGCTTGAATTCAAACCCAATTTTGGACATCAAACACTTCCTGTCGTCTGCTCACGACCCTCAAGTAATTATTATTAATATTTTACTAATTCTATTTTAACAATAACAATAATATTAATTTAAATAATGTTTTATTATTTCTATTAATAAGTTAATAATAAAGTTATCATTAATATATGAATTATAATATTATAGTAATGTTCGAATAATGGTAATTATGACAATGATAACTTATTCAAACCAGCCGAAGACGAATGTTCGAAAGAGAATGTGACTCACTTCTTCGTGAATAATTTGTGTCACGTGGCTGTTTCCGGCCAGTTCACATGGTTCCAGGCTCAGAATGAATGCCATCTCAGGAACCTTTCCATGGCCTCCTTCATTAATATAAATCTTAACTCTACCTCCATTTCTACTCAACTCAACCAATCAGAGTACTGGATTGCAATAACCAGGTCACTCTGGTTTTGGGAGAACTCAGGTGAGATATTTAAGTTGTCTGATTGATTGGCTGTTAGATTTATATTATCATGATTTTTAGTAATTATTTATTTTTAATCTCTTGAATGTATTTTATTTGCAGATTTACAATGCAATTTTAATTTCAATTAAATTCATTGTATAGTATGCAAATAATATTTTTAAGTAAATAATTAACTTATTAGCACCGTGCATATGCTAGTAGTAGATGACTCATTAGAAATCAACAATATTAATTGTTGATATTACTATACATTCTATTTTTTATCATAACAAACACATCTAATTAAATAATATTGTAATTAATTACAGGCTCTTACGCTCACTTCTCTTATTGGTTGTGGGACATGCCTTCCCAAAATACTTCGAACAACTGCGCCTACTTCGAGTCTCAGGACAACGACAACAGGTGGTTCAGGAAAAGCTGCAACAACGACTTCGCCATCATGTGCATGACAGGTTTATTAATATTAATGAATGTTAATTTTTTAGTCACACTAATCATTAAATGAACTGCAAGAAACCTCCCATCCTTTATATTAGGTTTTCCTTTGTGTTGTTATTGTCCCCCATATTTAGTTGAGTTAAGTAATTAGCTTGCAATTACTAATTAAACTAATTAATATTCGCGACATTTAATTGCATATGGATTATTTATTTATATCACATCAGATAAAAACAGGCCTTCTGCAGCTTCATCTGATGAAGGTTATTTTAAAAGATTATTAAAAATATGATAATTATTATATATATATATAATTACTATTATATATTTATATAATTATTTGCATCAATGATAGTTAAACTGGATAAATGTTAAATTATTTAACTATTTAATAACAATCAAATACAAATTCATTTCCTTTTTTTTCTAATCGTATTTTCTCGAAAATCTTTAATTCATGAAAAAGATCATTTAATAAACCTTAAAAGCATTTTGAAATTTGAAATTTAAATGAATGAAAATCCATAAGATTAATTAAAGATCTTTTAACTTGATTGGTTAAGAGTAATTCTCAATGTATTATGCATTATAATTATTCAAATGTATTAATAATAATTACATATATAATATCTAAACATATATATACATACATAATCTAATAATATAGAATCTAATTAATCTTTAATTTAAAATAATAATAAATAATAATTTCATGAAATTGCAGTCAACTTGGGAGGTCTTCCATCTGGTTCAGTGGCGGGAATAACCGTCGGTGTAATCGTCATCGTTGCCTTGGTAACCACAGTCATCACATCGGTAGTCATCACAAAGACAAGAAAAACCTCTGCATGAAATTTCATTATCAACAACTTCTTCATTTAATTGAAAAAAGAATTTTAAATAAAATAAAATTTATTCTTTAGTTTCGTGATGATGGCATGTAGGTTGGTTGAATGGTTTGAGTTCTTTTATGTGGCGGTAGTGGCAATAATCTCTATGTGTCGTGTTCGAAACCGAGCTTGAACTGACACAAGCGCTTTATCACAACATAGAGCCTATGCTTATGAGGATACATAAATGAACCATACCTACATACGCATATCATAAATTAACAAAATATAAAACTTTTTATAGTTGTTTAATATTATTATTATTATATTATTATTATTATTATTATTATTATTATTATTATTATTATTATTATTATTATTATTATTATTATTATTATTATTATTATTATTATTATTATTATGATTATTATTATTATTATATTATTATTATTATTATTATTATTATTATTATTATTATTATTATTATTATTATTATTATTATTATTATTATTATTATTATTATTATTATTATTATTATTATTATTATTATTATTATTATTATTATTATTATTATTATTATTATTATTATTATTATTATTATTATTATTATTATTACGAATTACGAATTATGTCAGTTACAAATAAGTTTATTTAATTAAAATCGTTTCGAAGTTCAACTGTATATCTCGTGAAAAAACAAAAGGCCACTTTAAGATTGTTATTACCATTCGGTCCTGATAGTGATTAACTCGTTATCCAGTGCATGAGCAACATCACAATTACGAAAATACGAGGGGGAGATTCCATGTTTGAAAAATTTCTTTTTAAATAAAACGAAACAGACAAGAGCAATTTCAGTCGATATGAAAATTATGAAATATAAAAAAAATATAAAATAATATGTAAAATATACTGAAAATATAACAATGAACGGAAATCTTTGAGTTTATCTTTAAACTTCTATTATCTGTGGCTTTCAATGTTGATCACGAAGCTTTAATTTAAACATTATTAAACATTATTGTTCGAGTAAATATGATTCAGATTAATTTCTGATTTAATGTTTACATTGTATTTGTAATTACCATTGTCAGATCTTGGTATTTTGCCAAATCATGCACCACATGACCTTCCGTTATAATAATCTGATCCCCTTTTGATGTAACAGATCGTCGATTTCAAAATTACTGGTATTCGATTCAAGAAGCAATAAAAAACTGAAGAATAACAAATATTGATGCAATATATAATCGCCAAAGGTTCAAAGTTCAAGGTTCAAGGTGTGGATGTGAAAAAAGGTCATCTCCTCGAGAGTTCTCGCCCCTGGAAAAAGCTGAAATGTCCCTGTCTGAAACCTGGAATGAAATAATGACATAGTTTCAAAGTATGCAAAATACCGACAATGCTTGAATGCAAGCTTAAGGTAGACATCCACTTTGAAACATTTACAAGCACTAATTGTAAATCAGTTAACAATTAAGTTTTAACTAAGTTCTTAACTCATGTTATTAATGTTAATTAATTTGGATGTCTGAAACTAAATGTGGTTAATTATAGTCATTGTTTCAAACGGAGCGTTTCCTCTTCTGCATAAACACTCTGATTCTACCCTGATAGCTTTCAAACTATATTCGTCTTCAAATACTTCATAGTTCCTTCAGTCCATATCTTCCTTGTAAAGATATTATAATTTTTGACAATAATTTAATTAAATAATTATTAATTATTAATGCGCAAGCAAGTAGCGTTTAAAATAAATTTAATGTCCGTCCTTAGAGACGCTTGGTTACTTTAGACTCGACTGCTTGTCAACATTCCAAAGTTTGGTGGTATCGCCATGGCTGATCAAGATTATGTGTTAATGGTTTGCAATTAGTTATTAGCTAGTTAATTTTAGCAACTCAAAATTATATTGCCCATTTTCGTTTTTGAAATTAGGGCACTTTAGAATACTGGGGAAGGGAAAAATGTTATCGTCAAATGCAAACAGTCATAACTGATGGTCTCAGGGTCTACATTAATGATTCTGTTCTTATGTTTATGAACGCAGTGGCCTTGTATCTTGAAGGTGTTCACTCATTCGTTTGTTTTTATTTGTTTCGTGTTATGAGCGTTACGTTTTGATTAAACTTATTCTGTTGATAAACAGCAAAGATCTTGTGTTGCAGAGTAATTGAGAATTAATTAAAAATTGTAAACTGTTCATTTTAAAGGGCAAATTCAAGAAAGTCTGAGACAGTTAGAAAATGTTCTTAACAAGCAAGATGTTGGACTTGCATCGACCATTGCTATGTTGCTCATTCACAAACAAGCAAAACACATTGGTAACATTGAATAAGCATTGCTTAAATTTATTGTGTAGTAAATAGCATATATTCTAAAGAATATTTACTTAGCCATGAGCAGGGATTTCATTGTTTCAAACCCTCACACAAAATGAGGATTATCCTTTTTTGTCCCACCCCCTCCAAATGACATCCCTGGTCATGAAAAGTAGAACATGTTTCCATTAAATACAAAACATGGCTGGTCAATAATTAAAATAGAAATACTTCTCACATTTTTATATTATTAGTTTTTATGTATTTTCAACGTATTTAAAGAGATGACACGATGTTGTGGCAACATGATCACGTTGATGTTTTAAATAGCATTGGTTAAATGGTTAAGCATTGATTTAACAACGACTCAATAAAATGTTTATTTTAAATAGAAAAAGAAGCAGTTCAAATGCTGGAAAGTAAAATGAAGAATGAACAGAAACAAGCAGGAGCCGAGGTCCAAAAAAGCATTTGATTGCTTTTAGTTATTTCAGCTTCATTTCAAGCAATTTAACATTGTCGATTTTTCTGGCCAATTATTGTTATTTTTATTATTTTATTGATCACAATATTTCTGTAATTTGTTATGCTACATTTTTATGAAGTCGAAAAATTGATGGGTTTCTAGAAAATGTCCATTAATATGATAAATGATTAGAAAATTTCAAAAAGTAAAGGAATATTTGATTCTTATTAATGCTTGTCAGGCTTTATATTATGGAGCCTGGTTTCACTCAATGGTTGGAAACTTTGAGAAGGCTCAAGAATACATGGACCGAGCAGTGAATATGAATATGGCTGACAAGAAGAAGGAGGTAATTTCATTAATTATTAATTAATTGTAATAATTTACTCGTATTTTGTGTTCTTGTTATAATAATTTATTCACAATTTATTAAATGCAAAGAACAATGCAAAGTATATAAACTCTTCAACAAATCTTCATGTTGATTTTGTCTTCTTAATATTAAATATTAAATTAATAATATAAATAAGATTATTTACTAGTAAATACCATTAAATATAATATTAAAATAATTAGAAAACATCTGAGCATGGATTCAACATTATAGATGCTTGCACTGAAGGGATGGGTGGACATGATGGGCAGTGATTCCTTCGTCTCCAAAAGATGCTACGAATACTTTGATAAATCTCTCAGGTGGGCTGTTGTTCGAGTTATTTGTTAAAGGTTCAAGTTTTAATTTTTCTGTTTTGTCTGCTTAACATGTTTCATATTTCTATCAGACATGTAAGACTTTTGCATGCTTCAAATGATTATGATTGTTTGTGATAATTTGAAAAATAGCTGAATTAATAAAAGCTCTGTCAAATTAGTTTCAAGGCAATTAAATAAGTTAATAAGCGATCAATAATTTAAGTTAATCAGGTTAAGATGTTATCAATAATGTGTCAATACTGAATGACATACTAACATAACAACAACAACACTTTCAAAGATTGGAAGGTCCGAAGCATCCGAACGCACTCCTCGGAAAGGTGAAGTTTCTGAAATGGAGTCGTCACCAGCAGGAAGACAGGAGGAAGGTGGACGAACAGGTACTCGAACTCATCAGTCACTCCATCGTCCTCCACAACTCCTTCCTTCCAGGACTCATCGAGAAGATGAACTTCCTTCTCATGATCCAAGACTGGGAACAAACTCTGGACACCTGCCACAGGTGAATATGTGAATTTTTTTTAAGTGCAGGTGAATTGTAAGTTCATGTCAAGTATTGGTAAGTGGCATAAGCAACTACTGAAGAAATGTTACGCTCCAGCAGAAGATAATGCATTAAGAATTACTGATGAATTGTGGTGACGAATTACTGATAGATGGCTGTGATGAATAACTGATAAATTATGATGAATTATTGATGAATTTTTACAATGAGTTTGTTAAATTTATAGGATGAATTACTAATGAATTCTTATGAAAATTATTCAAAAGGATCTTTGAAGTTGATGAGGATTGTTTGCAGGCAAGACAGGTGTTGGCCATTTATTACCTGGTCAAAGAAGTTAATTATGATGAGGTGACTTGGAATATTTTGATTTATTTATTATTGTAATTGATTATTGTAATTACCATAATTCATGTAATTACTCCGTCGTCAGGCAAGCAGTTGCATAGCCAGACTCCTGACTTCCCTGAACTCGGTCGAACCACAAAATGCTTTCCTGTTCGACAGATCTGCTAAACTTTTCTCAAAGCTGGTTCGTATTTAGTCGAACTAAATATTTAATAAATACAACATATTTCAATGGATGGGTGGATAAAAGGAGTGAGAAAATGAATGAAAGGAGTGAGAAAATGAATGAAAGTTTTGATTTCATTGATGAGAATTATGCATCTAATATTGATTTAAGGAATGAACTGAAATGTTATCATTTATGATGACATTAATCATTCTTGCTGATGGATTGCTTGTAATAACATAAGGATTGCTTATAAGAACCTGTAATAGCTTATAATAAGGTGTGGTCATGAACTATTTCAATAAATATTACAAATTCAAATATTTTCGAACATTGTAATTATTAAAATTAACATTATTAATAATAATTAGAATTAATTATAAAAATGAGTATCAGCATGTCATACATTCGTCTGAACTTCATTAAGAGCATCAGAAATGCTGACATACTGCGACAAACAGTTGCAATGAGCGAGCGAGCGTTGAGAATCAGCGATGAGCTCTCGTTGGCCAACAGACACGTTTACCTTCTCGAGTTGGGGCGTCAGATGCTGTTTCAAGGGAAGTCAAAAGATGCGATGAAGTTGTTCGACGCTGCTTACGAGGCCGGAGAGGATAAACTCGATGCTCTCATCGGTCGGTCGAGTTATTTTGTGTTGATTTGTAACATTTTATTTGTTAATTTGTTGATTAATATTTGAATAAATCGATTATGAATAAAAAGTTTTACAACAAACCAATGTTAATAATAATGATTCCAAGGTTGATTGCAATGATAATACTACAATATACATTTGTATCAGTAATAAATAAGTTATTGTCAATTGTCAAATATGTAATTCTGTTTGCAACAGGAAAGCTGAGATGTTACCTGGCAGAGGAATTATTCGAGGAATTCTCGAATCAACTCGAATTCCTTCGCGAACTCAAGGACACTTTGGGCACTTCGGCCGTTTGTAATCTCTGTTTATCTTTCAATTTTTTTTTAAATCAGTATTTATTATACCTAATGAAATGAGGCTAGCTTTCTTGAATTCAGTTAAAAACATTTTTAATAATTCATAATTATTTAATTAGTTTTAATAATTTCGAAATCTGTGCATATGAATGGAATAACGTGCAGCAATAATTATGAAAATCATTAAAAGGATATCTTCAGGTGATTTAAATAAACAAAATTTGGATTAAATTTAATTGACAAAACAACCATGAAGTCAAACATTGAGAAAACAAAAAACAAACTCAGGAGTTGGAGTATCTGAAGGGCGTTGATGCACTCAAGCGGAACGAGGCTCGGGAAAAGGTTTTCCCGCTCCTGAAGAGAGCCATCGAGATGCACTTCTCCTCGCTCAATCAGAACATCTACTCGCTCGATTTCCTCATTACCATGGATACGACATTCTTGTTGGAGGTCGTTGAGTCACTTCTTCTGCTAGCACCTCAGCAGGTGAGCGACTAATTGGTTGACTATTTATTGCGGTAACATCAACAGAGATTACGAATTAATTATCACAATAAACAGCAGTAATTATTGTAATTAGCAAAAGTAGTTATTGTAATTGGCAAAAGTAGTTATTGTAATTAGCAAAAGTAGTTATTGTAATTAGCAATAATTATGTAGCCACTTAGCAAGGGGCAAGCAGCAGACCCTGTCCTGTGTCAGTGTGTCATGATACTCGAGTGTCTGCAGAGGAACCTCCAAGGTCATGTTGAGGTCGCCAGGCTCATGGCTCGAACCAAATTCCTATTGGGTAACTTTAACTTTAGACCTTTGGAAACTGCATGAATTGTAATTTGTAGTGAAATGGAGAGTTGCTGAATAGCAATTAATTTATGTATTTAACTATCAATGAATTACTAGTAATTTTTGTTATATTTTAATAAATATTATGTCACAGTTATGTGATTATGAAATAACGACAACAATAACAATAATAATAACAATAATTATTTTAATAAAATAATAAATAATAAAAATTATTAAATAATAATAATAATAATAATAATAAGAATAATAATAATAATAATAACAATAATAACAATAGTACTAGGCATATAAAATATGATATGTAATATAATATGTACTCTCATTGCACTGTTTCCTTTTTGCATGTGACCTATTTATTTCATATATTTGATTTTCCTATAAATTAAAATTTTAATTTTTACATAATTAATTGTAGTATAATTAAATTTATTATTGTATAATTAAATCCAGGTGAATTCTCAGCCTCTTCCAAGTTACTGCAGCAGTGTCTCCAGCATGATCCATCATCAACTGAGTGCCACCTGTTGATGGCTCAGGTTGGAAATTTCAAGATTTAGTTTTGGTTAATTTATGTTAATTGATAAATTATATCTATGAATTAATTATTTACTAATATAACACATTATAACATGCTCTGTGGGTAATTCAGCTTTAAATATATATATTTGTTATAAATAATATACATAAATTATATATATATATATATAATAATCTTTGGAGTTGTTTGCCAATTTCTTCCATTTTTTCAGGTTTACCTTCAAGATAATAATTTCAAGATGGCCAACCATTCTCTTGACGCTGGACTCAGTTATAATTTCAAGGTAAGAAATACATTATAGTAAGAAATATTTTAAAGTTTCTATTTAAGTTTTACTTCTTAATTACTTCACACTGGAATTATTTCAATTAAGCACATTATTGGTTGTTACATCTGCCTAATCTATTTTCCCTCGGTGACATCAAAGCAAAACAACATTGTTCTTATTGTCATTAATTTTATTCCTCTAATGTTTCATTCAAAATCAATCCAGGTGAGAGAATATCCCCTGTTTCATCTGATAAAATCAAGAATTCTTAAGAAACAGGGACAGATGGAGGAAGCACTCAAGACTTTACAGGTGGCCATCGACCTACCTGGAGTGAAATCTGCTCAAGGTTTGCAGACAATAATTCAACAATCTGCTCATTGTTCAACCATTGACAGTTTTGTTGTTTTCATTTTTATAACAACATCATCATCATTTTAACATCATCAACATCATCTTCACCATTGTTGTCATATATTAGGCAACAAGCAAGTGGGAAGCAAAAAGGAGCAGAAAGGAACAACAACAACATCAGATAGGATGTCAGTGTTTCTTGAGTTGGCAGATGCCCACAGAATTCTGGGACAAATGGTTTGTTTCTGATGATGATTTTGATGATGATAATGATAATGATAATGATGACAATGAAAAAGATGAGGATAAAATATACTTTAATATTTGTAATTCGAGAATATTTGATATGTTTACTTGAAAATGTAAGAATTAAAAATTGGAATGTTACTTTGAAACAAGGATGAAGCCGAAAAAGTGATGGAGGAAGCGATGCGTGAGTTTCAAAACACTGGCGAAGAGGTGAGGATGGTCGTTGCCAATGTTGACCTTTGTTTGTCCAAGGGGGAGGTCGAGGGCGCCCTGAACATGCTCAGGACCATCGGGCCTCAGCAGCCTCATTACATACAGGTATAAAATTCCATTTGACCACCTTGGACTTGTAATACTTAGTTAATTAGAATTACTTGGTTATTGATTACTTAATTATTAATTGCCATAAAAAAATGCATGGAATAGCAAAGCTCCTGTGAGGATTGAATAGCAGTCGCTAAAAACTAGGAGACAACGCAGTGTTGTTGTCCACCAGAAGATGATTAAGATGATTTTGTGTGAAAATTGATTAACTGTTACTTTCAGTTTTCATATTTGTATTGATTGTATGTTAATTGAAATTGTTGTACAACTTGGCAACTTTACTTGTTTAATTTGTTCAGATATTTCAAATATTTTTTTCATAATATTCGTTGTATGACTTCTAAATTCTGATAATAATTCTGGAAAACTTGTTAAATCTTTTTATGGTTTTTATTTATTTAGGCCAAACAGAAAATGGCTGACATATACCTGAATAAAAAAAGAGACAAAAAACTTTACATCAACTCTTACATGTACGACATACTCTTGGAAGTTAACTAATTAATTTATTTAGTTATTTATGGATGAGTTATTTAATTAAGTCTAGTTATTTCAAGTATATTTTATAACTATATTATTATTATTTAATTAAATTTCAACAAAAACAATCTTATGTTTCATTAATTAAAGCTATTTCAAATCTTATCGATTGATATCAGAAAATGGCTGACATATACCTGAATAAAAAAAGAGACAAAAAACTTTACATCAACTCTTACATGTACGACATACTCTTGGAAGTTAACTAATTAATTTATTTAGTTATTTATGGATGAGTTATTTAATTAAGTCTAGTTATTTCAAGTATATTTTATAACTATATTATTATTATTTAATTAAATTTCAACAAAAACAATCTTATGTTTCATTAATTAAAGCTATTTCAAATCTTATCGATTGATTTATGCGACGGTATTATTAATGATTACCAGGGATTTGTACAAGAAGTTGCCAGGAGTCCAAACAGGGATCTTATTGGGGGATGCTTACATGGAGATACAAGAGGTCTTACAAATATTACTACTTATTACTGCTTTAATGTATAATGTGAAATAATATGCTATTAGTTCTTCATTTAGTCTGATATTACTTCAATGCAATGATATTATTAAATGATATATTATTGGATTTCATCAACATAATCTATTAGTATTAATAATTAATCACTGCAGCCTGAGAAGGCCATCCAATCATATGAAGTGGCAATCAAGAAGAATCCCAGGGATGCTGTTCTTGCCAACAAGATTGGACAAGCTCTCGTCAGGACCCACCAGTACGGGAGGGTGAGTTAATGATTATTTAATCATTTATATATTGTACAACATTTGGTAACACATTGTATGATACGATTACATTATATTATTATTGCTGCTGGATATCTATAGTTGGAATTACCTTTATGGACTCAAAAAATTGACTTGTTATTAAATGTTCTTTAATTCAAAATTTGATTTAATTCTTAAAATTCAATTTTTTTTGAATGATGTGCATTTAAGAATGAGGTTAATGAAGAAAACTGACATTATTTTCAGGCTCTCATTTACTATGAGGCTGCTTTGAAGCAGAGTGAGCAGCAGTTTCTGAGGTGTCAAAGTTTTCTTCTGTTGTTATCAATTTGTGATGACTTTTTGATTGCTTCTATTAGATTTGTGTTCCTATACAAAATTGTTGGTTGTGATGACTTAATTTATTAAATGTTAATGAAGTTTAATTAAATTATTGAAAATAATTGATAAGTTTTAGGATTAATATTATTAGTAAATAATTTGCATTAATGCTGCAAAATTAATTACTAATTGTCAATTATAAAGATATGATTTGGCAAAGTTGCTGATGTTGCTGAAGCAGGATGACAAAGCTGAGAAGATTCTCAAGTCATTCATCGATAAGGAAGAGAGATGTTTGTGAATTATTTTAATTCCTTTCTAAATATTTATTTATTTATCAAATGGATTTTCCAAATTCAGCTATATATATTTTTACAAGTCTTTATCAAAAACATTTTATGTCACTCTGATTATAATCTGTTATGAAGGTTATAATCTATTATAAAGATTTATAATCTATTATAAAGATTATAATCTATTATAAAGATTATAATCTGTTATAAAGGTTATAATCTGTTATAAAGGTTATAATCTATTATAAAGATTATAATCTGTTACGAAGGTTATAATCTGTTTTGATTTGAAGTTGGTAGAGAATACCAAAAACCAGTATGTTGATTAATTTTTTAAAAGTCAATAAATTTTGTCTCTGACCAATCAGCTAGTGACCTGGAAATAATGACCCAGATTTCAAGGTGTTCCTACCTGATGGCTCAGATTTGCCACAAGAGAGGAGCTTATGAGGAGAAGATTGAACATCTGAACAGGGCTAAAGACACGCAGGAGAGGTCTGTTTGTTTGCTCCAACATTGTTAATATTCATGATCGGTTTTGAATAATTTATGTTAAGCTGGAATTTCATTATTGACTGTGGCTGAAGCAACAATTGTTGTTGGTTTCAGGTTGTTGATCAGGCTGAGTGTGGATCAAAATGATGCTTTGGAGGAAGCCAAACAATTTGCTGCAAAGTAAGTGGCAATGATGATGATGTTGATAAGGATGATGATGATGATAGCAATGGCTTTGACTTCGACAATGATGATGTAGATACATAGAGGACGAAGTTATTTTAGCTAACTTTTAAGATCATTTTTAAGTAAGAATTTGATTTTAATGTAATAATATTTCTATCCAGGATTTTCTCAGAGATGGGTGAGCATGAATTCATGACTCGCAACTACACAAAAGCCATTCAGAATTACAGGCAGGCCATCCAAGTGCACGAGGGAGATTCTGAGGTAGATTAACGAATATTCAACAATTATTCAAATCATTCATAATTTTTTTTGTCATTGTAATTACAGATAATTACAAATAATTTGCATAGAAATAATTACTAGTGCTAGTTCTTCAATAAGTTGTTGTTATTGTTGCTAAAATTTCAATTCAAACTCTATTCATTGGAAAGCATCACTTTGATAAGCTATCCTTTTCCTGAATTAAATGAATTTAATCATGGTGTGATTAATTATCCATTTTATTTTTGTTATGATTAATAATAAAATAATTATTTATGTTATTGTTAATAATAAAATAATTGATTATTTTATGATATTTTATGATTAATCATTTAATAATTATAAGTTAATAATACGTGATAAGTGATAATTATTAATCAATAATTATTCCAGAGTCATCTGAGACTGGCCAACCTACTGATGTTGATGGATGAGTTTCAGGAGTGTCAGGAGATTTGCACCAGATTGATGGATGCCAACAAGGACAAGGACTTGGCTTCTGTGGTATCTCATGCATATGCATACGATCATGTGGCTGATGATGATTGGATGTTAATTTCTATGAATATTTATTATTTTTAACATTAAAACTGTTCATTAAAACATGCTTGTGAAGTTGAAAATTGTTGATTAAAAATAAAATTTTAAATTCTAAGATGTTGGCAGAGGTCTTGTTCAAAATGAATGATCAGGAAAAAGCTCTGCAACAAATCAACTCACTGCTCCAAGACAAACCCGGTGACCTTTTAACTTTTTATTTTTTATTGTTTTATTTATTATTATTTTTGTTGTTTTTGTTGCTCTTTTGTCTTCTTTACTTGCTTTATGAACTTGAACTTAATGAATTTCTATTCTTTTAATTTAATCATATCTTCTAAAAATACAGCAGACATTTTGATTGGTTAAATATTTATTATGATAATAATTATTATAATGTAGTTCAAATGTCAAGCCTTAAATCTGAAAGCAGAACTCCATGATCCTTGCAGACAACTATGCAGTGCTGTGGAGGGTGGTAGAAATTATGAGGAGGGCGGGGCAATTGGACGGGTGCCCCTTCTTCATCGACCTATCACAGAACTCCTCCAAGAATCCGGACCTCGACTCCGGGTTTAACTTCTGCAAGGGACTTTATGATTGGTGATCATTATAATGTTATTTCATATTTATGAAAAATGACCACCATAATGTTACTTAGTATTAAAGATTTGCTGTTTATTAATGGCGATCATCATAATGTATTCATAATTAACTAAATTTAAACGTCGACAGGTACACAGGGGATGTGAACAGTGCCCTCGAAAAACTGAACAGGGCGCGGAGGGATTCGGAGTTTGGATCGAGGGCGACTTACCTGATGATCGAAATCTGCCTCAATCCTGACAGTGAGACACTGGGTGGTGAAGTTTTGGAGGGAGGAGCCAATGAATCTATGTGAGCTTGCTGATGCATTATTCATGAATTATTGTTGTCATGAATAAATTAATTCTTTAACGTCAATTAATAATACTGACAAAGTATTTTTAATTTAATTAAATTTAATTTATCCATTAATAATAATGAAATGATGTTCATTGTTTGTTATTTAATTTGCAAACGTTCAGGGGATTGGAGGAGAAAAGAGAAGTGGAAAGAGTCGGCCTTGAAACTGCAGAAAAGTTGCTGAAGGTTATTTATGTTAATTTGTGGTGTTAAATGAATCTAGTTTGAATGATGATAATGATTGAAACTTCGATTCATGTTAACAAATGCTTTTTGTGTTAGATTGTCAAAAGCGCTATTATGATTCTATTGATCCTATTTGTTAATAAGATAACTAACCATTTCATCACGACAACCTCGAATTTCCACGGTTTAAATTGAAGGACATCCGACCTCGACCAGACGACACGAGGCACTTCATCCTGTCGAACCTCCACCTCATCATCACCAGGAACAGAAGCCTGGTTGAAGCTGCTCTCTCGAACCTTCTTGAGTTTTGCAAGACCAACGTAATCAGCCACGATCAGCAATAAATTTGCATTTGATTGAATTTGTATTATTATTAAATTAAACTAAGTGATCATCATCAACCATTGAGTAGCAATTGATTAAAAATCAGTTATTATTATTATTATTAATAACTATTAATAATTGTTTAAGTAATATAAGTCAGCAAATAATTGTTATTATGGCGTTAAACTTTAGAGACACATTTATAAACAATTTAACCCAAAATACTGAAATGTTGATGAACAATGGATGATGATGATGATGATGATTGATGATGATGATGATGATGATGATGAATGATGATGATGATGATATGATGATGATGATGATGATGATGATGATGATGATGATGATGATGAGGATGATGATGATGATGATGATGATGATGATGATGATGATGATGATGATGATGATGATGATGATGATGATGATGATGATGATGATGAGGATGATGATGATGATGATGTGATGATGATGATGATGGTGGTGGTGGTGTGGTGGTGGTGGTGGTGGTGGTGATGATGATGATGACGACGACGACGACGACGATGATGATGATAATGTCAATGACATTAATAATGTTTCATTATAGGAGGACAATGTCATGGCTCTGTACTGCACAGCTGTTGCTTACATGATGCTCAAGCAGACGCCAAAAGCGAGGACCCAATTAAAGAGGGTTGCAAGAACAGCTTGGAACCTTGAGGTTTGTTGATTGATTGGTGTGGTTGGTTGACTTGAGGTTTGTTGATTGATTGGTGTGGTTGGTTGACTGTCCATTGAGCAATCAGGATTGAGATTTTAAGCATTGATTGCCCCCTTAAGAACATTTTCATCAATTAATTTGTGTATTTTGTTTTTATATTACCATAACTACATGTTAACTACATCCATTTAATTATTTATTAGAACTTAAAGCTCGAATTCTTTGTTTGTTGACAATAAATAATAATTAATGGAAGTAATAAATCATAAAGAATAATTTCAACCAAGTTGAAAATCTTGTTGATTGAATTTAGGATGCAGAATATTTGGAAAGAAGTTGGTTGCTCCTCTCTGATATTTACATTCAGGTTAGACGTCATAATTACTGATTATACTTGTATTTTGCCACACCAAATACATATACACCAGATACATTTTTTATTTATTTATTTCTAATTAATTGGTTTTGTCTTCAGAGGGAAAACTACGATCAAGCCAAAGAGTTACTTGCAAGATGTCTCATGTACAACATGGCAAGTGTAATATATAATTAATATTTAAATTAGCAAATTACAATGAATTGCAACTAATTACATTTACAGTCGTCATGCAAAGCTTACGAGTATCTTGGTTTCATATTTGAGAAGAATCAACTGCACACTGAGGCAGCCACGATGTATCAGAATGCATGGAAGTTTGGAAAACAGAAGAACCCAGCGATTGGTCAGTTTCGAAGTTGACCCTGAACTCATTCTAATATTAGCATAATTTATGTAATATTACTGTTAGCTCTATATATTAATGAATGCAGGAATTCTGATCCCAGTCAGGAATATTCAAGTTTATCAAGTGTGGATTTTATAAGTTATTTTGTGTTAACAACTAATTAATTTTTATTCAGGCTACAAACTCGCTTTCAACTACCTGAGAATCAAGAAGTACACAGATGCCATTGACGTGTGTCACCAGGTTGCCATAAACTTTAAGTTGATTCATTATTAAACGTGATCAATTATTAAATACAAACAATTATTGCAACATAATTAATAAGCTACTCAATAAGCATTTAGTTCAACTAATTATTTTAACCAAATTTAATTACCAATTCATTCATAAAAATTTGGCCTGCCTGCATACGGCGGTAATGGCAACAGTCGTAATGTGTCGTGTTCGAAACCCAGCCTGCACTGTCGCCAGCGCCATTGGGAAGGAGCGCTATATAAATGGTTACAAGAAGCGCCTCTGATGCCATGCTTATGGCGCTATATAAATGAAGTTACAATTGCAATAATCAATAACATTTTATTCTGCATTCCAGTTGGGAGTTCTTAATTAGATGCATCATGTTCTTCTCATCAAATGCAGTGCAACAAAACTTTGCACAACCCGATAACTAATAAACAATGCACAATCTTCAATCAATAACTAATATCCAGTACCTAATGTAACATTCAAAACCCAGGTTCTGACAAACTTTCCGATGTACCCAAAAATAGAGAAGGACATCTTATTCAAAGCAAGATCCATGCTCAAGACATAAACATGCTGACTGATTTTATAACTAATTATTTCTTGTTAATTATTATCTGTTAATAATTAAAATTAAAAAATACAGCTTTTCATTCTTTTGACTTCGCTTCGTGTTTGTGTGAATTCGAAAACAAAACTTCAATTCGGAAGCAGAACTTCACGGTTACCTTTCAACGTCTTTTGGCAACAACGCGACAAAATGCTCCCGACAACAAACAACTTAACTAAACTCACAATGAAATCCCACAAATGGATTAAATTAATAAAAAATAAAAACATAAACACAGTGATCATTTAAAGAACGTGAAGAATGGAAGCAGTTGTTTACGAAACCATGGAACCCTTTTTATCCGACTCTTTGAGGAGTGAAGGTGGTCGGTCCTCGACGAGTCCCATGAGTTTCAGGAAGGCCTGTTCCTCCTCGAGAAAGGCTTCATATTCCATTCTTTCCTTCGCTTCCAACTCTTCCTCCGATGGGACAGGAGGTGGTTCTGCTTCTTGCTGGAAATTTGAGGAAATCTTTTACTCAACGACAATGATGAACGAAACAACAACAATGAACACCAGCTGTGAATAACCTGTGAATTGTTGCTAACAAATAACCCTGAACTGCCCCTGCTTTTGCCCCGTCAGCAACTCACATTTTTCATCCTCTTCATCTCCATGTCCTGTTTATTTCTCTCATCATCCCTGACCACCCACCTCGAGTTCACGTATGCCAGGTGCTTGGCCTCTTTGTCCAGGTAGGCAGTCATGTTTGCGAGCTGTTGAGGTACATGTTTTTGGTAAACGTTAAAAGAAAGTACCACTCCATTTTAAGGACAGGGACGTTTGAATTTGAGGGCAGTGGGGGGCAACTTCCCTTACTTTAGAACCAAAAAAGGTCATCTCTTCACATTTTGCACCCCCCGAATTTAAAAAGGTCATCTCCCCAAGCTGTGCAAGGGTTTGCCCCCTTTAGAAAATATTGAAATGACGTCCCTGTTTAAGGACTAATCCAGTTACATTCAATTTTCAGATGAGAACATGTTTACCAAACACAGATAATTTCCAACCCAATAAGTCAATATAATCAGCAGCATCACACCATTCATCTGCAGAAGTAGAAAGCTTCTGAAAGCATCTTGTTTGAAACATTTTCAATTCCATCTCATGAAGATTTAACTTGCCAGAGAATATTTGTAAACGCAGGTCAAAAAAACAATCGCAAGTACATAGATCCATTTCTCCATGCCTTGTCATCTTCAATCAACATTTGACCATCCAAGAAACTCCTCCTACCTCCGACAAACTTGGGTTGCACAGGCTCCACGGCAGTTCGAGCAGGTAAAGAGTCCCGTTTTCATCTCCGACGGCAAGCAGGTGCATCGGTTCTAGTTTTCCGGACGATTGGAGGCCAAGAAAAAGAAAACAACAACAACATCACAATATTTGAATGTCTTTGACAGTTGTTGCTCATTAGATTGGTGCAATCAACACTTAATATAATATGTAATGATTCAATTAATAATATATAATATAATGATTCAGGCAATAACCATGTAATGATTCAAGTAAAGGATCCCAATGGGGCATAGGTAGCACTTCCAAGTGGTTGCGGTTTTTGCTCTATTAGATATTAGCAGTTCAAATGCCAGCTGCTCGTAACAGCTTATGTAACTAATTAAATCAGTGCAATCATCACAATTAATCAATTAACTAAAACAATTTAATTGTAGTAACAATCATCATAGACCAAATGAATAAAATTAAAATGAGTAACGTAATTAATTAAACTAATGGAAAATTAGCATAAATAATGATAAATAATATAAAAATGAAACCCAACTTACTTTTTATTTTGATGCTGGATATCGTTGTGATTTGAGAGGTGGATATGTTTTGCGTGTAGCAGGCTTCGTGCGTGCGATCGAGCAGGTCCCAGACGTCGATCGTTCCGTCGACCTTGGCGAGGTAGAAGACGGCGGGGCGAGTGGTGGACCAATGACCTGCCGTGAACCTCTTCGGTCCGTACCCCTTGATGATCGGACCAACCTGCAATTAGTGGCTACATCAATCCATACCTCAAAATCAAGAAATATTAACTTAATCTGATTTCGAGTTATTACTAATAAGTATTAATCCATTAATTATGACTTGAGATAATCAAAATCATTAAAGCAACCTTTAAAGAACGATTTACTTACATTGATTCCTTCCTTCCATATTGCAAAGTTCCATCCTCCAACAGTAAGGAGGATGTCCTCAAAAAATGGTGACCTTACCAACGACATGACTGCCCCATCATGAACTTGATGGGCGAAGATCGGTCTCTGAGCTGCCAATTAACACAATCCACCAAGATGGAGGTCAGGTTTTTAAATGAATCAGTTCAATTCGTTGTAACAATTATTAAATTAAATTCTTTCATAATTCTTTAATAATTATTTCATAATTTCATAATTAAACAACGAAAATGAGGAAGTTTACATTAGAAGGACATTTCGTAATGTGACGAAAGACAATTACTTTGGTACTTTCCACTTTCCTGGTCCTTCTGTGGCATCCAATCCAAATACATCACCTCACCCTCCTTCGATCAATTAAAGACTTTTTAACGTGTTTTCATGATGACATACGATAACACGTTTTAGACATTACATTCACTTGTCCATGAATTAAAAATACCTTAAACATGTTCGTACTATTAATAATTGTGGTGTAAGATGTTTAATTTAGCATGTTCATTTATTTATTTATGCATCTTGTGTTCTGAATCCTATAATTTTAAAATGGTTAAAAATGGTTAGTTTAAAAGGCTAGGAACTGTTTTTGCGAATCTTCTTTGGACTGAATCGATTCCTTGAACAAGATATTTGAGGTGAGGATTCCATTAACACAAGGACAACATTCCAGTACTAGTCGAATTTATGTAGAGAATGGCAAGAATGGTTCTGTCTTCAGATGTAAATGGAAGATACTAGATCTTGCTTGTAGATACTTTTTGTGCAATAGTTTTAATATGAAAGATAAACATAAGATTGCTGTCAATAAAGATGCCAAGATCTCTTGTAAGGAGGACATGTTCAAAGTTCTGATCGTTTGATGAGTTTGATGCTTTTCCTTCTAGCTGACATTTTTGAATGCATTGTCTAATTTGGATGTGAAGGAGCTACGGTCTCTTGACCATTTATATATTCTTTATAAACCTCTTATTAACCGAGGTTGTAATCTCAATTACTTAAGTCATTAACCTCAATTACATAGGTAAATCACTGACCTCAGCTAACTTAATAAATTGACCCCTGTTAACTTTATTAAATAACTTCAATTTCTTAATTCAATAATCTCAATTATTAATTCTTAATTAATTAATATCAATTACCTAATTCACTAACCTCAGCTAAGTTAATAAATTAACCTCAGCTAAGTTAATAAATTAACCTCAGCTAAGTTAGTAAATTAACCTCAGTGCCAATGAAAAACTTTGAACTGATCGGTTTTATCCCCGGATTCAGGATTATGCTGCTATGGACGTTCACATTCTCCAATGTATCTGTAAGATGTAATTATCTTTAATCTATTAGTACAATATAACATTAATATATTTTAACATTTAAATGATATAATGTTGCATTTTAATGTCTTAAATGTTTATGTTTAATTTATTTTATTTCTTAACCTTCAGATCTCAGAATGCAAAAAGAATCACATCATAATCACCATCATCATCGTCATCGTCATCGTCATCATCATCATCATCATCATCATCATCATCATTGAATGACTCTTAAGCAACTGACCCACACTGTGAATTGGTTGAGCCTCAGCTATTGAGAACTTAATGGGTGAATAATCGTTTCCTATCTCAGCTTTTGATGTGGAAAGCTAGGATGTCAATAAATATCATTAATTCAATAGCATTATAGCTGGAATACATAAACATTAGCTAATAACTAATAACTGACCAATGTAGTTAATAATGAGATGAATAAGTTAGGAAAATTATTAATAATAAGAATAAGTTAATAAATTAGTAATGAGAAGAGCAACTTCAAAACAACATTCTCAACTTCAATACAACATTTCCAACCTCAATACAATTCAAGTTAACTTCAAGTTAATAAATTAGTAATGACCTTGAGGAAGGGCCTCCAAACAAGATCAAGGTGTTTGAATGTCCCAGGAATGAGGCAAATCTTTTGGAGTTCCTTCTTGGTCATTACAGGCAGGGATCCTTTGGGCATTCGGATGTCCCAAAACATTATTGACCTGAGAATTGCAGAATATTGTTCAGAAATTAAACATTTCCATCAGTTGAAAGTTGATATAATTGCCAAAAAAACATCATCACATTAGCAGGTTTAAAAGACTCACTGATCAATGCCACACGTGATCAACTGGATGTTGTGATCAAACTTGTTCTGAGAAACGTAGCCAAATTTATTTATCTGCAGAAAAGAAGATTAATTATTCAGGTGGAGATTCGAGTAAAGTTAATTAATTAACATAACTGACTTAAAACAATTTGAATAAAATTATTTAATCAATACAGCTACCTCAAAATGGCAGATGATAACTCACTTCGTACTGACTTGGAATCCAAAGGATGTCTGTGATAGGCAGGGAGTGACTGTGTTCGACACTCGAGATTGCACAAAACCTCACCGACGACTGAGCCTTTGCCCAATCAAATTCTGCTGACTTAACGCATTTGAGGGAATTTTATTCAAACATTTGCTTCGAATGGCTGTTTTATTGAATGAATCAATTACTGGAATGACTTAAAATACAAATAACAATACAAATAGAATTACAAATTGTAATAGTAATATAATTATAATAATAATAATAATATTAATAATAATAATTATCTAATTAATTAAAATATAAAGATAAACTTAGAAAATAAACAGCTATTAAAGCTATTATTCTGGAACAGCCTGCCCCCCATCATCCGGTCTCAGCCCATGCTCGAGCTCTTCAAGCGCCAGCTGAAGACCCATCTCTTCAAAAAGTTCCTCGAAGACCCAAGGCACCTCTGACGCTATGCTTAAGGCGCCATAGAAATAAACTATTATTATTATTATTATTATTGATGAATGGTTTAATTATTTTATAAATATTATATTCAGAAAATGATGAAGAGATAAACCATGGTTTATTTATTACATGACTATTATAAATATTCAGACAATGATGAAGACACAAACCAATTCCCTGAGGATGTCCTTCTTCTTGGCACCTGGCAAAACCTTGAGCCTCTCGGTGTGGTAGCTGAGGTCCCACAGAACCACTTGTCCGTTGAAGCATCCACCGACGACGAACGAAGGATTCGTCGGACAAAACTGGAAGCACATCACTTGCTCGGGACACTCCAGGACCAGCTGTTGATTAATAAATGGAGAAAAAATAAATACATTAGTAAATATAATAATAATAACAATAATAATAATCACAATTTTTCATAATTATAAAATGAAGACTGGAAGAATTGAGAGAAGAGAATAAAAGTTGAAAGGTAAAAAAAACTGCAAACGATGGGATGGATGGGGTCGGAAAAGTTCCAGATGAGGATGAGTGGAGGAGTGAACTGCTTGTGTGCCTGCTCGATCCGCTCGTACAAGGTCACGTTGTCGATCAGGGACACTGCCACGATGAGGGGAATCGTTGGATGCCAAGTTATGCAGGAAACTGCGCGCGATTTGCCGTACTGCAGGTCAGTGAAGGACTGATGCTCCTGTTTTGACGGATCCAAGAAAAAGTTTTAAACATTTAAATATAAGTTTTGTTCTTTTCTTAAGAATTGTAAGCCAAGTCAAGAAATACCTTTAGGTAAATAAAAATGTAATTAAAATTTTGGAATTAAGAAACCAATTGAATTAAATGCCACCTTTAGGTGCTTTTCAGACTTTGCAGCAAAATCTGTGTTGCCATCAGAAAGTCTGTCCCAGTCATCAAAGAATACATCAACAATTTTGTTCTGCTGCAATTCTTTGTCAACCCTGGAGTCAGAAACCAACATATTGTTCCAAAGAAATGCTTACATCACAACTTATGTGTAACTAAGACAATCAAGACTTAAGGCTTAAATGTGAAGCAAACTTATTTTTGAGTTTGGAGTCAATGATGCTGGAAAAATAATGTGAACAAAACAAAAATGATTGATTGAATCATTCAATCTAGAAGCAATCACTTATAAGCAATCAAACACTTGAAAAGCAAAAAAAATCTACGAATTATTTATAGATCCATAAATACTGTGATACTGATAATTTGTGTGAATAATAAGGTGCACCTGGGAATGACCCTGTTGAAGAAGTCTTCAAACTCTTGCGACTCCATGATCTCCTGAGCCTCCTCCTCTGTGAGTTCACGAGGCATGCACTGGACGACCTTGTTCACCATCAGGCCTTGTATCTTCTGAGTGTGGTGTGATGTGAATTCTGGGACAGCCTTTGAAGTTTTATGTTGAATGACAACATTTAGTGCAATAACCTTCTTGCATCTGTCAACAACAGCAACATCAACAATTTCCTTACAACAACAATGACAACATCAACGACTTCCTTACATCAACAACAGCAACATCAACAACTCCCTTACAACAACAATGACAACACCAACAACCTGTACTCCCACATCAACCTCCATCCTCCTCAGTTCAGAGCTCTCAGCAGGCACAGACAGAATGTCAACAAAGTTTTTGCTTTCAACAGGATTCGAGTCTGAAAAGTTTGTCGGGGCTCCAAAGTATTTCACGTCTCGTTTCAGCAGCATCTTGATCTGAAGGATCATTAATTTCACGAATCCATCACTTTCGTCTCACAAACTTCATTTTAGATTGGAATGAAAAACAAGAAATGTCGATGCATGCCAGTAATTTAAGTTTAAGAAACATTTACTATGTATTATCACCATTTACCATACTACCACAATTATCATTATTAATAATATTATCATTACTATTACCATTATTATGATCATTTATTTACCACGCATTATCACATGCAAGTGATTAACATGAAATATGAAAACAACAAGTCACAAGTTGAGGATGATAGAGGAATCTGACATCTTGTTGATTTTAGTTGATTTTAATTGGTTTTATAAAATAAAATGTTGACCACCAGTTGAGACCAGAAATCAAAATGAAGACAAAAACTCGACACGAGATTCTTACGTAATCCCTCTGGTTGGTGACCGTCCAATCCTGGATCTCCTTCTCCGAACCCAGGCTGGTCCACTCTTTTGGCTTTGGTGCCTCGTAAGGGCCAAAAAAATCAATGGCAAAATCCTCCAATTCTGAGGTCAGAGAATCCTGTCAGGGTAGTACAGTGTTTTGTTCGTTTGCTGGGTGATTTGTTGTTGATTTGTTGTTGATATGTTGGTGATATGTTGTTGACATGTTGTTGATATGTTGTTGATATGTTGTTGATATGTTGGTGATATGTTGTTGATATGTTGCTGATATGTTGTTGATATGTTGGTGATATGTTGTTGATATGTTGGTGATATGTTGGTGATATGTTGGTGATATGTTGTTGATATGTTGTTGATATGTTGTTGATATGTTGTGGATATGTTGTTGATATGTTGGTGATATTGTGCACCAAAAGTTGGTGTTGCATTGCATAGCAAACTATTAGTGACATGCTGTCGATAAAAGTGCATTAAATGTTGATGTTATTGTGTACATTAAACCTGCAATGATAAGTTATTAATGTTGTGCACCATTGACTTTGTGAATGACTTCAAACATGATCATTGTTGTGCACCAAATCAATTAACAACCATGATTATCAAGAATCGAGTTGTTAAACAACGGAACCAAATGTGCAAGCACAGCATCGATGTAGTACTATATTTCTCGTATAAATTATTAGCAAAATATAACTTAATAATTAATAATCGATAATTAAAGGACAAATGGTGATAATCAAATGTTGACAATCTGCCTACCAAAGTAAATGAAGTGGTACCAATTTAGAATTCAAAACTAAATGTTTGGTTTATTTCAACTTTATTTATTTTCGATTTAAAATTAATTTTAATTTGGTTTAATTCACCTCGGGTGAGGAATCCTTAAATTGTAAAAGGTAAAATATTATCGTGAGCTTTCAAATAAATTGATTTTAATCATTTTAGATTTACAAAACTTAATAGTAACAATTTCTATTAAGGCTATTGCTACTAGATCACATTAATTTGTAGATTAATATCGATGTGTATCAATGAATATTAAATTGACATGACATTAAATCGTTATGTTGATTATTACTTGACCTATTCAATCACCTTTGCAAACATATCCCTTGCATCCTCAGAGACTGTGATGAAGAAGTTTTGCCCGTATTTGAATTCGTAGTCGTAAACAATCAGAAACTCCTCTGCTGTGTAATCCTGATTTTCATAAAATATTATCATTAAGGCTATCATTATTATTATATTATTACAATTGCAATTATTATTATTGTTGTTGCATCATTAATATTAATATATTATTATTATTATTGTTTTGGCTGCAATGGTTATTGATGTTGTTCCAGCATGATGTGGTGATTATGTGATTGATTAATGAATAAAACAAGAACAACAGCAACACCTGGATCATGTCGATGATGCTGCTGAAGTCACTCTTCTCCTTGAAATCCTCAATGTCCTGCATGATGTCCCTCTTCAGGATGAACTTCTGGGGGTCGTCTGCCGTCACGTCCTCCCCTATCCTCAGCCCGAAGTGCTCCTGGGTTTTTATGGACAGCAGGATTGGGATCAATCCTTCTGGTATCTCTGGTAGTAATTAGATGAATTGAATTAGTTAAGAATATTTACGGCCACGATATAATTGCCTCACAATAAAAACATTGTCTGACACTGCTTGCATCCATTATTTAAGCTTTATGACATTTGTTATATGAGTGGAAGAATATCACTAAAGTGAGCTGTGAGTGAATTACATGATATTATGATATTACATGAATTATGTGATAAATAATTATTACAAAAGTGTTACAAAACATTCCTGTCTGCTGAAATCTGCTGAAAAACTTGACAATTATTAAAATATAAATTATAACGACATTAAACATTCAAAATGTGATAAAATGGTACTGATAAAATCCACATTTAAAACAAATGGGTTGCATTCAAAAGGTAATGGCAACAGTCGTAACATGTCACGTTCGAAACCCAACGTAATCTGTCACAAGTGA
This sequence comes from Whitmania pigra, assembly GCA_021613335.1. Lineage (NCBI taxonomy): Eukaryota > Metazoa > Annelida > Clitellata > Hirudinida > Haemopidae > Whitmania > Whitmania pigra. The sequence continues at coordinate 1,836,101 of JAJTWR010000021.1, forward strand.
TCTACATGGTATAAATGCTTAACAAGAAGCACCTCTTATACATTATAGAGCTAAGTCAATGAACAACATTTACATTTTATTATAATGGCAATAATTTAGTTCTCTAATTGTTAATTATTATTTAGACAATTCTTGTCAATAGATTGTTTAAAGATTGAAATGTTATAACTAAATATAAGATTTCATCTAAAAGAACCTGGTTCCTTCTCAACTGTATCCTCAATTTCTCCAAAAAATCTTGCTTTCTTTCCTGCAACAGATGAGCAATATTGATGAAGAAACGTCATGAAATATTCACGCATCATTGATGTGATGACTGAATATCTGTGATTCGCTGATTATATTGATTAAATATTCATTACATTTTCATGAAGATTATCCAAAAACGAAATTATATTTCAAAATATTAAGCACAATATTTTATTATTAAGACAATATTTGAATATTCTAATTACCTTTCTTGGTCTGAGCAGGCTTCTTCAGACTATATCGTCTGCTCTGCTTCCTGCTGTTTTCACTCGATCGCATTGAAAACCCCTGACTAATCCTCAAAGCATCTTCAAAATTTTTAAAACATTATTAAATTAAATTATTAAGTTTTTTACTGAAAATATTATTAAGTAATAAAATATTATCGAGAACAAAATGGCAACAATTATTAAAAGTGGATTTATTAAATATGAAAATAATGAATTCACAATGTCATTTTAATGAGTCGTTATGCTTAAGTAACATAAGACTGGCTTCTTGTATAAAGGACATAGAATGTAAAGTAATGTTAAATTAATAATTATTTTTTAAAGCATCACAAAACAAGATTTCATAAATAACGTATAAATATAAATATAACGAAATAATAAAATAAATAATATATCAATATAAATATAAATAAATAATTTTAAAAAAATGTTTTCCTCAAAAAATTAACTTTTTTTATATACTATAATTATGCATATTATAGATATTATAATTATCTATATAAACTATAATTATTATAATTATAAACTATAAATTATTATAATTAAATATTATAATATCTTATTACAATTATTAATCTTATCACTGGCACCTCTTTTGTTGCCAGACCTCCTCAAAGCAGCCGACTTGCTCGACGATGCTTCCTTCAACTCCTTCGAACTTCCATCTTTTTTCTTGCCTTTTTTCTTTCCCCCCTTTTGATTGAAAATGCAATGGAGAGTTGTACTTTTAAATTATAATTAAAACAGAATTCTTTGATAGAATGTTTAAAAATATTACAAACTAAAATATTAACATAAATATAATATTATATTGTAATATTTATCTCTTTAAAGTGTCATTTAAAAATTAAATGCTTTAATTAGAAGCCAAATATTGTTGTCATGCCATTGTTTGCAAATGATTCTTAAAAATTGTCTTACGACCTTTGCAGAGACGTTGATGTTTCCTTCGAAATCAACATCAGTTTCTTCTTCTGTTTCTTCCTCAGTCTCCTGTTGTTGTTGTTGTTGTTAAGTCATTAAAATTGTGCAATTGTTGATAGATTTATTGATATATTACTTGCAATTTATCACTACCTATTAAAAAATTTAAATTAAATCACAAGTAAACGTTATTATTAATAAGTAATTCCAAATTTACCAATAGTCAAATAATAAAAAATATAATAATTAATACAATATAATATAACACACTAATTACAAAGAATAACTAAAATTCAATTCAATCACTTGAATTTAGCAAAGCAACTGTTTATTTTCCAGATGAAAATGCAGTAAAATGTAATTTATGCCTCTGATATGATTAAAATTTTATTATTAAAACCTTGATTGCAATGATTAGAATTTGTCAACTTTGCTAAAACATTTGGTCTTGTGGTGTTCAGTGTGATAGCAGGTAATGATTGATTTGGTTATGGTTCTAATTTATTATTATTAAACTTCTGCTTTGTGTTTTGCTGCTCCTTTAGTAATTTCTTTTCACCAGCTAATTTATGCATACAAATTATTCAAGCAATTATTACATCCCAATCATATAGTTATGAAATGAACGTTAATAAAATACAAAAATAAAATAAGTAAAATAAAAACTCAGGTAACAATCAGAACAAAATAAATCTTGACCGAAGAGTCAATTGAGTTAAAACTGACAAACTATAACGCAATTCTTATTCACTGAATAAGCTATAAAACCTGTAACAAAACCCAACGTCCACGTCATCCGAGAATGAACTTCAAGCACTTTTGATTCTTTAGAATTGACAACAAAGTTTGCAGTTGATCATTGATCGAATTTGGCCTCGCTAATGAAGCATTTTACTTTGTTTTTGACCTATTGCATTCTTATTCTTAAATTTTATTGAACTCTCGCTACCGCGCGCACTTTAATTCATAATTTGCATTAATCGAGTAACAATAAACAAAAAGCATTTAAGTATTTATTCAAGAATAATTAGTGTCGGCCGATAAGATTCAAAAATTTTACTTCAGATGGACAGGTATCCTCGGTCGAATTGTCAGTAAAATCTCCACTTTCCATTTTAATACAAAAAGTGCCGAAAACTTTGCTACCATGGCAACCACGTACGTTATTTTCAAATGTTCAAACTTTCAAGGAAACTGAGAGAAATTACTAATAAAATATTACAATTAAATAAAATATCCCACTTTTAAAATAATGTCAGCCATCACTTTGACAGTCACAGTCTGATTGCAACATTGAAAGAGTTAAGTTATAAAACTAATGTTAATTATTATTATTATATATTACTAAAATTATAATGTATGTTATGATATACAGATGAATTCGTCTTAAATTTTATTTATTTATTTGATTAAAGTCCGTTGCATAACTAGGATGATTTGGACATCATTCGTTGTAGAATCTTGCAACGGCTATATATGGAGAAGAATAAAAATGAAAGTTTCCTAAATTTTTTAATTTAATATTTTTTTAAATTTTAATTTTCTTAATGTTTTAAAAGACGAATTTTATTTTTACTAGTTTGTAAATGTTTTATTTGCGAAACACCTTCAGAACATATGCCATCGTCACAAGTGACGTCATCACCCCAAACACGGAACTTCAAATTCATGTCAACCTCTGCAAAGCCAATGAACCGAATGATTCTGTCGGATGCACTGAACACGTGAGGATAACAGTTGAGGACCTTGTCGATTTCAACGAGGCTTGGAATATCAGCTACATATGTAAGACAATTAACACCAAAAATAAAAATAATTGCCATTTTTAACCTAAATTTTAATGCTGCAAATGTATGAACTTTCCAACAAATCCTTTTCATTCTTTAAAAAGTATGTTTGACGACATAAAAGAGCGAAAATCATGATGTTCCACAAGTGGAACGTTGCGGGCTAAAAGATTAATTACATGTAATTCGTTACTGTATAAAACTGCATAGTGGCTTCAACAAACCAGCCAGAAAATTTTTTTTTGCCAGGTATTTCTGGGGGCCTCAATCATCTAAGCACACTTGGGCCTCCACCTAATTAAATTCGGTTTTGGCTGATAGTTCCAGAAATGATTTTCAACCGATCGGTTCTGTAAATGCTGTGAAAGAATTTCATTGTCAGACACGGTTAAATTTCTGCGATTAAAGAAACTGACTTTTTCCTCAGCGTCAGCATCAGACGAAAGATTTCATCGACCATCACCGTTGCAATATAAGCAAGGTTTATGCCTGTTATTGAGCCAGTTGTAGGTGTGGATTCAGTTGTTGTTGAACTAGTTGTAACTGCTGATACAGTTGTTGCTGAGCTAGTTGTAACTGTGGATTCAGTTGTTGTTTGGCCAGTTGCAACTGTTGATTCAATAGTGGTTGATTCAGCTGTTGCTGATCCAGTTGCAACTGTTGATCCAGTAGTTGTTGAGACAGTTGTTGTTATGCCAGTTGTTGAGCCAGTTGTAGGTGTGGATTCAGTTGTTGTTGGACTACTTGTAACCAGGGACGTACCGAAGGTAAAATAGTGGAGGGCATAAAGAACAGTTTTTCCCAACTCCAAAAAATGTTTTCTTAATATTTTGTCAATATTTATTTTTCACTAACAATTTATTATGACCAACTCAAAACTTTGATAAAATTTAACAGACAAAATCTACCTTTTACACAAAAATACAATTTCTTCACTAGTAGTAAGAAAATCTTCACTAGTGCTTGTATCCGCTTGTAAAATGGCCAACCAACTCAGATACTTTCTATAGAGCTCTTTTAAACTCTCCCGACATTGAAACAGCAAAATCATACGATTGAAAAGAAAGATTGTCAGTATCAACGGCATTGCGTTGCAAGCAACTGACTTTCCTATTCCAGCCCCAGTCTTGTCAGTTATTTCGGTTATTTGCAAGAGTCTTTCATTTGCAATTCCTTCCTGATTGACGAAACGGATTACAATAGTCAACATGTCTTTCCTCGAACTACCTGGTGTTGGATCCGCCGTCACAGTGTAGAACTTATTGTCAGAAATTTCTTAAATGATTTTACTTTTGAGCGTGTTCGCAATTAATTGAACAACATTTTGCGATCTACGCCTCAGACATGAATAAGGTGATAACATGATAAGGTCTCAGCTTAACGTCCTCAAACCATCCTTTTAAATAAGGATTATAACGAGCCATAAGATGTACTATTTACTGATAATTACTGCGGAATTGTAATAACAACTTGTTGATTAGACTTATTAAACTATAGTAATATTTGTTATTACTACCAATTAAGCGCTTATTATAACACGTATCAAAAAACTCAAACTTTCAAATAACCGTCAACAAATTATGAAAGTAAACAAAATCACCAAGACAACGAAATATCCAACCAATGGCGAATTTAATTTAATACCAAGAGAGATGGGCGTCTGCTGACATTATTTCATTTTAAATATTTGTTGTAACTTTAAATCCTAAACCTTGTAGGAATTATTATAATATGCATTTAAATTTTGAGTCCTAATTTTCCCAACTTATTTCAGTCTGTTCCAGCTTGCCCCCCTCAATGGGCGTCCCTGCTTGTAACTGATGATACAGTTGTTGCTGAGCTAGTTGTAACTGTGGATTCAGTTGTTGTTTGGCCAGTTGCAATTGTTGATCCAATAGTGGTTGATTCAGCTGTTGCTGATACAGTTTCAACTGTTGATTCAGTAGTTGTTGAGACATTTGTTGTTATGCCAGTTGTTGAGCCAGTTGTAGGTGTAGATTCAGTTGTTGTTGGATTACTTGTAACTGCGGATTCAGTTGTTGCTAGACTAGTTGCAACCGTTGATCCAGTAGTGGTTGATCCAGTTGTTGCTGAGCCAATTGTAACCGTTAATTCAGTAGTTGTTGGGACAGTTATTGTTGATTCAATTGTAACAGTTGAGCCCATTGTAACTGTTGGTCCAGTGGTTGTTAAGCCATTTGTTACTGCTTGTCCAGTAGATGTTGGGCCAGTTGTAACTCTTGATCCGGTGGTTGATGAGCCATTTGTTGCTGAGCCAGTTGTAGGTGTAGATTCAGTTATTGTTGGACTACTTGTAACTGCTGATACAGTTGTTGCTGAGCTAGTTGTAACTGTGGATTCAGTTGTTGTTTGGCCAGTTGCAATTGTTGATCCAATAGTGGTTGATTCAGCTGTTGCTGATACAGTTTCAACTGTTGATTCAGTAGTTGTTGAGACATTTGTTGTTATGCCAGTTTTTGAGCCAGTTGTAGGTGTAGATTTAGTTGTTGTTGGATTACTTGTAACTGCGGATTCAGTTGTTGCTAGACTAGTTGCAACCGTTGATCCAGTAGTGGTTGATCCAGTTGTTGCTGAGCCAATTGTAACCGTTAATTCAGTAGTTGTTGGGACAGTTATTGTTGATTCAATTGTAACAGTTGAGCCATTAGTTGTTGAGTCCATTGTAACTGTTGGTCCAGTGGTTGTTAAGCCATTTGTTACTGCTTGTCCAGTAGATGTTGGGCCAGTTGTAACTCTTGATCCGGTGGTTGATGAGCCATTTGTTGTTGAGCCAGTTGTAGGTGTAGATTCAGTTGTTGTTGGACTACTTGTAACTGCTGATACAGTTGTTGCTGAGCTAGTTGTAACTGTGGATTCAGTTGTTGTTTGGCCAGTTGCAACTGTTGATCCAGTAGTTGTTGAGCCAGTTGTTGTTATGTCAGTTGTTGAGCTAATTGTAAGTGCGGATTCAGTTGTTGCTAGACTAGTTGCAACCGTTGATCCAGTTGTTGCTGAGCCAATTGTAACCGTTAATCCAGTAGTTGTTGGGACAGTTATTGTTGATTCAATTGTAACAGTTGAGCCATTAGTTGTTGAGCCTATTGTAACTGTTGGTCCAGTGGTTGTTAAGCCATTTGTTACTGCTTGTCCAGTAGATGTTGGGCCAGTTGTAACTCTTGATCCGATGGTTAATGAGCCATTTGTTGTTGAGCCAGCTATTGTTGGGCCTGATGTAACTGTTACTCCACTGGTTTTTGAGCCGAGTGTTACAGTTGATCCTGCTGTTGAAAAGGGAGATAAAGTTGTCATTCTTAATCATGCTTTCTCTACCGATTTGATCATGGATTCAGTTATATTAACTGATGTGACATTACTTATTATAAGTTATTTTTTGCTTTTTAGCATTCTATGACTCAAGGGCGAATCCTTGAGAACACTCTGGTGGGGAAGGGAAGATAGCTACTAAAATATTCGTCGGAAGTAGTAAATTATTAAAATAATTTTTTGAAAAAATGAAATTATAAAATAATAATAATAATAATAATAAAAATAAAAATATAATAAAAATAAACTTTTTAAATTTTAGTTTGGTTGTTTTTATTAATTTTTATTATATAATAGATTTACTTAACTTTTACTTATTAACTTTTTACAAATGACGGGGAGAGCCATGGCTCCCCATAAATCCACCTTTGCTATGATTCATAAATGGAATTTGTTTCGCCAATTGTCCAAACTCTGACCTATGCGCATCACTTTATTTGATTAAGCAATTCAATGTAGTTACTCACTGCCTGGAAGGATAAGCACAACTACTGATACTGGGCCAAGAAAGGCTACCCAGCCACAAACGCAGAAACAAGTGACGAGGAGAAATAAAGATCTTCTACGCCTTCTGGCATACAACGTCACAGTTGTTCTTCTTTGGTACATGTCTCGTCGTCGCCTTTTGATCCTTGGAAAGATGATACAAATTTTATAAAATTAAACAATATCACGAAATAAGATATTGTTATGTTGGAATGAATGAATGATGTTATCATTATCACGTTTAAAATTACATTTTATAATTAAAGGCATCGTTTTCGTTTTAAAAAATATGAAAAAAAGCAAAGCCAAAAGCAAAAAATATTCGCATTCGAAACTGTGGAGGCATTTCCAAAGTCAGTTTTCACTTCTTGACAGATATTGACAGATAAATTATCTTGACAGATTAATATGTTTGTCTTTACTGTAGTTCTCCAGCATTTTTTAAATGTTATTAGAAGTAGTTATTTTGTTCTTTAAGTTAAAATAATTTTCGGGATGCGCCAGTTTAAATATATTTTTTATTTTACATTCTACGGCAGATCATGGTCAGACAATGCAATTGGTTTTATTTAGTATCAAAGTTAAATTTAAAAGAGAAGAAACGGTTGAAATGGTGTAAATCAGTTTTCAAATAACACGTATTAACTGATACCTTGAATTAAGTCGAAACTGAAAACCTTAAACTGTTGAATAAAAAAAACAGAAACCAAAAAGCTTTAATTAAGTGTTTTCGGTTCTTTATTGAATTGATTAATTCCCATATCTCTAATGACAAAACGTTGAAATTGCGAAATAAATCCGTTTGCGAAAGGGCCAAAAGGATTTGGCAGGTGGTTATTTTAAAGACAGGCGTCTTCCATTTAATGCTACGTCATGGCATGCCACCTCTTATTGTTACCTCTAAAAACTACTTGCAATTGCACCAAATGAAACAACAAAATGATTTACAAATCTACACCAAATGACTCTTATTGTTCTAAATTCGTGAATGTTTACGATCCACCTGTACTTATTCTATAATAATTTAAAATATTGCTAATATATTTTTTAATGCCCTATTAAATTGGAGTTATCTCAGGATCCATTAGTGAGTGTGAAACCCTTATGAAGAAGAAATGATTTGTGGATTTCAAAAATCTATTTTAAGTGGATCTTCTTCAATGCATAATTGATAAATTATGTGAACTCATAAACGAAAATTGATATCGTGAGGGTCAGAACAAATGAACTCAGTAAACCTTTCCCATAAAAAATTCTTAAAAAATTTTTATATTTTAATATATATATATCACGTTTTTCTGAATCTTTTGGAAAGTTCTTAGAACTTTTTCTTAGTAATTTTAAATGGTGAGGTCCCTGCCAGCAACGGATTAACCAATGTGGATGCCGCATAAACAGTTGCTTCCATCTCTTCTCTAAAGAAGAACTTAACGTGCAAAACATAAAAATGGTTTTTCTGATTTGATCGGGACCCTCTTTACGCCAAGAAAACATTTAAGGGCTAACAAAAATTAACTGTAAAAGATAAAAATATCTTTCAAAAGGTTGAACATAATTTGTCAATAAAAATGTTCCGATCGCAATTTATTGAACTGTCGCTGGATGTCGTCGCTTAGCATAACATAGCATTTTATTTATAGTGGTTTTTTTGACCAACTTTCGTGTGATAAACCACATTTCCATGAGATTACCTCTACCTCTCCTTATTTCCAAACTTATAAATTCTAAGGTTAGCAGGACATTGATGGGTTTCCTAATTGGACGGGGTATGGATTTAGACTTTACATTACTTAAACACTAAAAGTTCTTTCTAGTAACAACTTTAATAACAGTTAATTTAAAATATTCGAAAAATGAATGAGTCATAACATCACTCCATGCTCATTTATTTCTAACATTTGATTGGCTGATGATCATTAAGAAACCTGTTTCAATTATTGGGAATCGATAAAAAAAATTAATATTTGAAAACCTGTGCTACTGCGAAGAGTTTTCAGTCTTCGCTTCAGTCTGATTGCAACGTTGCAAGGGTTAACTTGTTTTCTAAGATTTTTTAAATTAACATAAAAGTTACATAACGTAGTTGGTTTATAGAAATAAATAAATAAATATAAATTACACTAAGCAGTAACAATTAATTATAAAACACGAACGACAGAAACAATGGCTATAATATTAATTTTCTTGCAGATGGATTGGACACTGGTCATAAAGTTGTTGCTGCTTTGTTGCTTTTGCAACGACTATGGAGCCTGCGATGAAAAAGGCAACATGTAAGTTTACTTATGGATTAAATGACGAGTTTTATTTTGTATTAATTTGTATATATTAACTTATTATTTACGAAACACCGTTAGAACGTATGTTATCGTCACAAGTGACGTCATCACCCCAAACACGGAACTTCAAATTCATGTCAACCTCTTCAAAGCCAATGAACCGAATGATTCTGTCGGATGCACTGAACACTTGAGGATAACAGTTGAGGACCTTGTCGATTTCAACGAGGCTTGGAATATCAGCTACAATGGTTAAACACAATATTTTTCTATATAACTTGTAACGTCATTTATATAGCGCCATATGCATAGCGTCAGAGGCTCTTCTTATAACCATTGAAGTGGCACCCCTTCCCAAGGGCGCTTGTGGCAGTGCAGGCTGGGTTTCGAACACAGTCGTGTTAAGACTGTTGCCATTACCGTCGTATGCAGGCACGTAACCCATTCGGCTAACCTGTAAGGCAATTGAACCAATTGAACGATTGAAGTAGTGTTGGTTTGCACTTAATTCCGAGTTATTTATTTCGTGTCACAATGCCACTTTTTATAAATTTTTATCAAGTTTATTAACAAATGTCATTCTATTATTTTCAATTTAGTAGTTCCAAATGCTTCGATGTCTTCAAGAACATTTAAAGTACTGGTGAGTACAACAATTTATAATCACGAACCATAAATTTGTTCACAGTATTTTGCGCTATCGTTTTTAAAACTCCTATAAATTTCATTTTCAGATACCATCCGCTGAACTGGTCATAAAGCAGAATTACTCGGTCACAGTTGAATCCAGCAGATGCCTCGTGTTTCGTCATCAAGTTCAGCTTCCAGTGGAAAGAAGACGTCACTCCATATACGTTCACCCAATCAGGAAGACATTTTGGCCAGGAGAAAGAAGTATTATGATTAATAATAATATTAATATAATTTGTTAATAATAATTACAATTGATAATTACAATTATTATTATCATTATTATTATTATTATTATTATTATTATTATTATTATTATTATATTATTATTATTATTATTATTATTATTATTATTATTATTATTATTATTATTATTATTATTATTATTATTATTATTATTATTATTATTTATTATTATTATTATTATTATTATTATTTTATTATTATAAAATGCGAATGTCGAAACTGGCTGGTCAGCCCCGACAAATATAGTCTTATTACAAAAGTTAATGTATCTAGTGAACCTTGAATTTGCTTCATTGGAGAAAGCTGGAAAGATTAGTTAAAAAATGTTGTAGCAAGAAATGGCCCGTCGTATTTAATATTGCATGTCGCGATGAAAATTTATTATAATTACAATAAATAACAGTTACATTTTATTTCAGTCTATTTCAAAGGATTGGTTCTCGGAGCTGGTAGGAGACCTTACACTGGACCGATGAACATTTCCATACACGTATGAAAGTGTTTTTAAATTTGTAGACAGAAATTAATTAATTTAGATCAATGTTTAGTTTGTGGGTACAAAATAAATTTGAATCAATTTTTAAAGGACTCAAACGATGTTCTTCTGGTGAAATGGATCGATGAAACTTCTGCAACTGGTTCGTTTTAATAAAAACAATCGAACGATTATTAGCATTTAGAGTTGACATCACCTTAGACATTACGTTAATAAAAACATTATGATATAAAATATGATTTATATTTTGCCGTTAATACTTTTTTTAATAAATAAAGGTACATTCGGGAAATATTACAGTCTGCCTCTTTTCACAAAAGGAGGGGAAAACAAGATTATTTTTCAAATACATGTTAGTCTGATGTCAGAATCAACATCTTTGAATAGCTTGGAATGAACTGTATCTCTCATTTCTTAACATATTTCAAAACATAAATATTTGAAAAGTTATTGACTAATTTATATGTTTAATACTTACAGAATGAAAAGCAGGAAGTTATTATACAAGTTCAGGAATCAGGTAGAAAGTTACTTAAGAAAATAATTAAGTTTCAAAATTTTTTTGTTATAATATGTAAAATATCTAATTATAATTATAATTTATAATTTGTCGGATTTCCCTATCGTAGGGAAAGTACCATTTGAAGTGAATTTAAGAGCTGAAAGGTATCACATTTTAAGCAGTTCTCTCAGTGAAACATCTCACTTCGTTCTACGCATCATGGCGAGGTGAGTTAAACTACAAAGATGTTTATTTTTAATTGTAATGAGATACACTATCTAGTTTTTGTGCATTTAATTAAACAATTTTTAGCCATCTCACTGGTGCCCCTTTGCACGGTAGAGTAACAGTCGCAATTGCACTTTTGAACACTACGAAGAGTACCGAACTGCCTCCTCAAGAGGTAAAATAAACTATTATTCATTATTTCAATATTTATTTTATAAAACTTATATATTTTTGCGTGATTAATAGTTGAAAGATGGCTACCTGGAATTGGCAGTAAGTCCCGTTGAACTGAGAGAGTCTCTTAAACTCTCGGAATCGGACTCCCTGATCAATAAGACCGTCGAAGTTTCCGTCAAAGTGGAAGAACTGTCTCTGATCAATGCCCAGCACAACATTTTCCCAGAGGTTCACAAGGACGAGGTGGTGAGCAACGTTCAAGTCACATTTGTCGATCAATCGTACCTCCTCACCTTCCACGAATTCACTCCGAGAGCTTTCAAACCTGGTTTTCTGTTCGTCGGTTACGTAAGTGAATGTTTAAATTATTTTTAGCTTACAATTGAAAGTCAGTTTCGAAAAAAATTGTTCAGCTGGAATTGAAATCAGTGAAAGAATTTGATTTCGAATCAAACGAGGTCGAAGTAGCAGTGAAGGTGTTGCACTACAACACGTCCAAGTCTGACGAAGCATCATATGTCGAGGAGCTCAAGGTCCTCCTAGTTCCGAACAGTGTTGGTCAGTTCACGTTCAGAGTCCCTTCTAAGGATTGCAGGATTGATCTTGAGGTAAACATTGCATAAAAATGTTTAAATTATTATTATCATCGACGTCATCATCATCAAGGACATCGATTTCATAAGTATTTTCGATAAAGTTCATCAAATACATCTTCAAGGTTTCTTGTTTTCATCCATATTAAATTGTGAATGCGAGATACTTGCTGTCAATTACTTATTATGTGATTGAACTACTCTATATCAATTAATTTAAATATTCTGGTTAGTAAAGTAGTGGCTTTATTTAATTAACAGTACTACACAAATTCATTCATTATTTAAGAAGCTTACTTTTTCAACAAAGTGCAGTTGAAATATTAAAATACTATCTAATGCTAATATTAAAATACTGTCTAATACTAATATTAAAATACTGTCTAATACTAATATTAAAATACTGTCTAATACTAATATTAAAATACTGTCTAATACTAATATTAAAATACTTCAGGTTTCTCTCTACGACGAGGAAGCAGAAAAATTTCTGAATGCAAAAATTGAACGAATTCTGCCTTTCAAAACAATGGATAATCACGCCATTCAACTGCTACTTGATCAAACTGAACCAAAAGTTAAAGTTAGGAGTTTAAATCAACATAAAAGTTTGATAGTAAAGCAAATATTCGCTAGTTATTTAAATATACATTCATTAATTAATTAAATATACTTTCACTATTAAATCTTTATTTTTATTTCCTAAGGTCGAGGAAGTTTTGAAAGTTAAAGTCAGAAGCACTTATCCGATGGAAGTACTTCATTGCGAGGTAAAGATATCCTGAATACGCAGTGTTAAATAAAGAACTGCAGTACGAAGTAGAATTCTGCGATATCTAATATTTTTAACATTTAGGTTATATTTTATAAACAATCAGGTTTTCAGTGAATCAGTTCTAGTTCTCTCAGAGAGTTTGCTGCTTCCAAAACCAACGGATGAGTACCAACTGTCCCTGCACATCCCTAAAAATGTCAGTCACCTGCTCTCCTCCCCTCGTCTAGTGGTTTGGACTTTAAGTCCGAATGCACAAATCATCGCTGACAGCCTCTTGTTCCTTGTTGAGCCTAAAATTAGAAAAACGGTAATTAATAATTAATTAAGTCTGATATTTTGAAATTATTTGTATGCAAAGGAAGTAAAGTGTCTTGGCTCGGGGTTGAAATTATTTTTCAATTTAATTTATGAAATATGGACAATTAGTCACATTTGATTTTCATCACCAGCTTAAAATAGAGTTCATCTATCGTGATATCTATCATCCCGGAACCGAAGTGGACATTTGGCTCTGTGGCCAACCGTTTTCAGTCCTTCGTGGTTATTTCTTATACGAACATTTACCGCTCAATCCGAACCATTTTAAAGTTTCCAACAACGTAGTACGCACTTGTTTAATTTTGTGAATGAATTCTATCTATTTTAAGTAGGAATAAATTAGCTTTGGCTTTAAATCTAAAGACATTTTAAATTTATTTGCTTTCATAGATTCGCGAAAAGATGATGAGACATTTGCTGAAGTTGAAGTCATCACGGATTGGTTACATGATGGAGACCGGGTGCCGCAATTGCTCCACTGTCTCTTCACTTGCTATTGACAGTTTTACAGTTTTTAATGTAATTAATTATTAATTTAAGTTAATTTCTCATAAAGCTGATGAATAAATCTCAATTTTAATATCTGCAGGAGTCCCGAGGAATCGTGTTCACCAATGGAAGGTTGAGTTCCAATTTAGGTAAGTTTTCTTTTTCTTTGGAGCGAGTAACGATTTAGTGGGCGAATCAACGAATCAACGTAATGAATGAATCATACTTTCGATATTCAGATGGTGAATCTCCAAAAGTGTTGAACTCATCCCCTGCAAACATAACGCCGAATCAGTTGGAAACCATCGACAAATTTGACCCCGTTTATTTGTTCAGCCTCCTCCTGGAGTACGTTATCCATTAAAATATTTATATTTTTTTGACATTTAATGCAAGGTTAAGTAATTTCCTACTTGAAACATATTAAAATATTGGTATTGTTGCATTATTTTAATTGATGTATTATTCAGTTATTATAATGGCTGCATTATTCAGCTATTAAACGTTGAAGATATCATAAATGTCATTAATCTTTTCATAAGCAGTTTTTGATGCGGATTTCAAATCTGAAAACCGTTTTGCTCTATCATGTCAAATTTTTAAGATATTGTCAAACAAATGTTTTTATTTGATTAAATATGGCTGTAAGCGACTTAAAATATTTATTGTACACATATTATGATAGAGCTTATGGTTTAAATATTCGAAATCAATATGTTTCAATTGACTGAGAACTGGTATTGGACATCAAGATATCTGCGAAAAGTTGTTTTTTGTTTTTCTATGTTATCAAAGTTCCTTCACTATTTAAATTATTTAATAATTTCCAGCGAAAGAGAAGAATTGAAGGTGAAGTTGAAAGTGGATGACAAGAACTCCATTTATTTTGGATTCGTAATGATTTCCAGTCCGGAAAAAGCACCTGAGACTCTTGATAAACCTTTCTTTGTAATTATCATGTTTTCATGTTATTATTATTATTTAGTTTATTAATTATTGGTTATCATTTTTTATCTTTATAATGTATAACCTAGCAAAAATGCCAAAATATTTATTTAGAATTTAATTTTTAGTCAAAGATTTTATAATAAGGCGCAACAAAACCTTTATTCTAAAAATGCAGACCACAGTGTCATCCGATGTCCTGGCAACCCTGAAACATCCAAAATCAGTCGTGAGAGGAGAAAGATTTGTTCTTGAAGTTGTTCTTTACAACACACGAGATCAGCAAGAGGATGTGAGTTGTTGAGGGGTTCAATTACAAATAAATTATTAAATTATGTTATTAAAATGTAATTTTTAAGTTAATGAAGTCTAAGATGGAATAATTTAATTTTTAAATAAATTAAGGTCCAAATTCAAGTAAACGATGGTCAAGGTTTTAGAGTGATTTGTTCAGAAGATGAAAAAGTTGAAAGTTTAGTGAAGGTTCAGAAAATATCGGTGAGAAAAACATGATTTTAAGCAACCAATTAACCATAATTTCCACAATTATAATTAAAATTAGTTTTTTCCAAAGATTCCACCTAAAGACAACCAAGTGGCGTACTTCATCATTCAAGTGGCAGAAGATTCACACAGGCGAACATTCCTCAATGTTGCTGTCCATTCGTCTGAAATGTCCCTCAATCTGTCTGCTCCTGTTAGAGTCAAGGTATGTTTGGTGTAATATAACTGGCAATAAATGTTCAAAATTTTTTCAACGTTGGATATGTTGATTTTTTACAATTTATAATTTAATGAATACTTTCAAGTACGAAGGCGAAGTGGTTGTAACAACTACAACAAAGTTGCTCGATAACTTTGAAAATGCCCACAATGTCAACTTAGAATTGAACGCAAACCTAGAAAATGAAGTCGAAAACTCTGGGAGAAGTTATCTGAAAATATTTGGTAAATTTTAAGAATTATTTTGATACTAATTTGAAAATTATCAACAGCCATTTATTTAATACTTAACAGGTGACGTAATGGGTCCTGCAATTGAAAATGTATGCCGTGAAAGCGTTCCAACGTTGCTCGAAGAAAGACTGAAGATCAAGTTTCTCCAGGCAGTCATTGTTGCTAAGCACATCTCCAACAACTCGCACTTCAACGTCCATCATTTGCCGTCTTCTTCTTTTAAAGGAAAGCACATAAATGGATCTTTTGGAGTTGACATTGATGGAAAAAAATGCGTCAGATCAATAATCGAATGTAATTTTTTCTAATTTAAAAATTTTGTTAAAACAGCAAATGATTATGAAATCATAAATTTATTATTTGTCTTTCAGATGTTCAAAATGTGCTAAATAAGCAACACAGTGATGGATCTTATTCTTTCCAATCGAATTCTCCAGGCTATATTTGGTAGTATTGAAATGAGATCAATTATTTGACGATAAAGAAAATCGTTACTGAATTTATTCCAGGTTGACTTCCATGATGTTGAACTCCATGGTTGAACTTCGAAAGGTGTTGCCATGGTACGGGGAAGCAGCTGAAAAAGCGATCATGTGGTTGGTAAGGAGACAAAGAGAAGATGGATCATTTGTCGAGGAGAAGGGAGTCCATGTTTTGAACAAAAAAAATGAGGTCATTCTTTTGATGGAAACACAACCAAATGATTTATTACGCATTTATTAACAGTTCAAGTTATTCAATAACTAATATTATTTCCATTTATTATGTCAAAAGATTGATGAAGCAAAGAATGTGCCACTGACATCTCAAGTCCTTATCAGCCTAATTAGAGCAAGAAATTCTTTAGAAGTTCGTATTGTTTGAGTAATTCCAAATACTTTATGTGACCATTAATTGTTTTTAATTTTTAGCTCTCGGACAAATGCGCTAAATTGATTGACAACGCCGTTGAAAGCTCCAAACATTTCATCGAATCTCTCGTTGCATCGAAAGAAATCTCCAATGATACATTTGCTGTCAACGTTGCCGCTTATTCTCTCGTTTTGGCGAGAAGTGACAAGATTATCGAAGTTATCAGACAGAGAGATTTGTTGGCTGTCAACAGAGGTATTTTTATATTTTTATTGCAAACATGCAAAAGTTTGGATAAAATAAATAAGTGAAATGAGCAGGTGACTCGAGGCATTGGGAGTTTGGAAAAGAAGAATCCTCGCTGAGTGTGGAATCAACTGCTTATGGAGCTCTGACTCACATGGCCATGTGTGACTTGGAAAATGCCCGACCAATCATCAACTGGATAATTTCTCAAATGAGACCTGGTGGAACGTTTGTTTCTTCTGGGGTAATTGAATTGTTACAGTAATTAATTATTAAATTGTAACAGTAATTAATTATTAAATTGTAACAGTAATTAATTATTAAATTAGTAAGTATAAAATATAAGATATAAAAGATAAGGATAAAATGTGATTATTTAAAAAAAATTATTATTCCTTATTTGCCAAGGATACCTTCGTTGCTCTTAGTGCTTTATCGCTATACGGAAGACTGTTCTTGAGACGATTTAATGAGCAGAAAGTCAATGCTGACGTCGAAGTCATCTTGTCGGATGGAAGGAAGGAATCGTTGAAAGTTCTTCATCCTCTCTTTGTTGGAAGCATTTGGTTTCATGTGAGAATAATTCTTCTTCTTCTTTTCGATGCCATCAGTTCTCGTTAACATTTAACAGTTTAACATTATTTCTTCAGCACACAAACCAAAGTCTCGGAAGACCAGTGCAAGTTGAATCGTCTGGATCGGGATTGATGTTGGTTCAGGTGTGTGATAATCTGGTTTTATGACATATAACACTTTTCAATGTATTTAATTTCATATTTAATTAATGAATTTGTATTGTCAGTCTGTTGAGAAGCACAGTATCACTATTCCATCCCTGAACTCTGAGTTCATGAACTTGAGTGTCGAGGTCAACCAATCAAGTTCAACGACTGTTTCAGTAAATGTCACCGTTAGGTAACTAATTACAATAAGTTCTCTTTAGCATTCTAGATAATTATTATATAAATAATATTAATATTATATTCATGCAACTGCTTTCTTCCTTATATAAATGAGAATATGAAATAATTACGGTTACAATGAGGTGAAAACTTAATTTTATTCTTTTGTTACTGGTTTTAAAACATTTTAAAACTTCTAAAACAGCCTCATATTGAACTAAAAAGTTTCGTTGTTTTTTCTTTGTCAGTTTCCTTGAAGAAGATCCACGCGGATTCGTGTCAATTGAGGTTCCTTCGTTGAGTGGTTACGAGTTGGATGAAAGGAAGAGCAAGGAAAATCTTGGACCCGTTTTAAAGAACCTTATCTTCAACGAAGGCGATGATGTTTATGTCTTCCTGCTCCAAGTAAATCATATACTACTGATGTCCATTTTAAAATAAAAATTATTTTGCTTCCATTTTTCATTTCGACTTAATTTTAACTTGATAATATTTATTATTTTCCATTTTAGCCCCCGGAATCGAAGAAGTTGCATTTAGCTCTGGAATTCCGAAGGGTTAACTGGATTGAAGAAGTTCAAGCAAGGCCTGTAAGAGCTTACTTCGTCCAAGAACCAGGTAAGTTTTTTCGCAAATTCAGACTAAAATAACAACTTTTGCCATGACGTCATTCAATGTTTGTTCAATTACAACCATTCATTCCATAAGTTGCATTTTTTTATTGATTTCCAGATGAAATGGCCATCAGACCGCTGGAAGAGGTGACTGTGGAAAGACATCTTCCTTCCCTCAAGTGCCAGTGAATGAAGGGAGCCATCAGCTCTCAATGCAATTGCTTTAAATGTTTTTCTTTTGGGACATTGGATCTTGTCAATCAATGAATAAATGGTGCAATGGGAATTTTGTTTAAAAGTGTCAAAGTTAATTTTTACACCGCTGATTTAACATCAGCATTAATTTGAGAAATTGGCGTTCAAAAAATAACCTTACTCTTAAAAAACATACTTAATAATGAAAAGGAAGTTTGTTACTTATAGTCAACTTAACTACAATCTAATGCTACAAAGGCTGGCCTGCAAGAATTATTTAACTTTGCAATAAGTTGTTGAAGAAGCCTTATTACCTAAATATATCATTTCAATAAAAAACGCTACCATCTGAAAGTGAATCTAGGACATATTTTCAATCACTTGTGCATTTGACCCTTTTCTCCAAAATATTAAGGCAGAAAACAATATGTCTGGCTGTTTCCAAATAAATTCTGCAAGGGATAAAAGCGACAAATAGGATGTGATTTTGATGCTAAAGTAATTTTAGCAACCTTTAATAAAATTACTTATAATACCCTTATCACCTACAGTCTCGGGAAATTTTGTCGTCTATGTTATGTTAATTTGGTATTGGAAAAGCAAAAAAAGTCTATGATTGAAATTTTCCGAACCCAAAACATTGCCGGACTTCTGGACACTTTTCCCATCTCTCGACTCTGCTAGTTTACATTTTGATTGGAGAATTGAATTGTAAATCAGGCTTGTTATATCTGAGACATAAGTACGTCCAAGTCTGAATTTAGGACTAACCTTTCAGAAATTCATAGACGTGCAGATGATGCGAGCTTCTACTCCATCCTTTCCGATCTATCCAGTCATGACACTTCAGACCAACTTGAAAATCTGCCATCAACAATTGTCAATTCGTCAACTTTCTTCAACTCGACGTTCAGAAGTCTGAAATCATATCTAGTAGGTACACTTTACCATCTTAGGACTTCATTTCCTAAGTCTTCCAAAAACTCTCCTCGCTAGTGGAGAAACACTACTCTGAAATTCCTCGGCGTTACCTTTGACTTTCATAATAGCTTCATGCAACGTAATATCTCTGCAATCAAAGCCTGCAATATCTCTGCAATCAAAGCCTGCAATACCTCATACTGGCAATCCGACATATTCATCCGCTCCTCTCCTTTTATATTAATCCTGCCTTTGCAAGCTGCCTAGTTCATTCCCGCTAAAGCTATTACAACTCCCTTCTTTGAGGTACATTCTCTTCTTTAATCCACTACCTCCAACGCTTCCTAAAAAAACCTTGAGAAGCTCGTCAGCAGCCCGTCCGTCATTGGATTTTCGAAATTGCAACTCATCATCTTCAGTACTCTCATAAAGAAACTTTCTCCAATCAAAGGGGAATATCATATGGACTACCTATAGTCTATAAGATGGAGGCCCAAGTGCAATATGGCGCCAGTCCGGTTGCCCACCGACAAGCAAAAAAACTTTGTGCAGCGGCGCATCTCTACCATGTCAAGATAAGGTTATTTCATTAATTCCAAGCCATCTTAATAAATATTATTCGAAGTGCACCTATTATACAAATTATATTACATTAGACAAATTTTACAAGAGAAAATTTTAATTCAAGATTAGCAACGACTTCACAAAAAGCAAAACATCAGAGGAATTACTAGATTATCAGGCGATTTATTCAACTAATCTCTTACTACAATATTGAATAATTTATTATTGAAGTACTTATGCACTTGTTTTGCATGATAAATAAAAATTAATAAAATTAGATAGTGTATATCTAAAATTTTAGCAAGTAATATTTGAAGCGACAATTAATTAGAATTTTAAACTATGTTTGCGCTTTGCTAACATCTGAAGCCCAACCAATCAGCTCTGAGAAACACATGCGCACTTTTTCAAACCGCTTCAGGAAACAAATTGTTGTATTTTCGACTGCTAAGTTACTGATTAAAACTGACGAAAACATCAGGAATGGGCGAACGGTTTTGTTTCCTTTTATTATTTTCCCTTTTTAAAACAGTTGCTAGGTCTAGCTTCCGTGAATTACATGTTTTGCTTCCGAATTATTACGGTACAAATGAAGACAGCTCGGCTTATCAATACATTTGCTGGATATGCTTGCACGCTGCCCGTAAAAGGTTTATCGATATAAATGTGGAACGAAAATTATAAAATTCTTAAGTTTTGGGCCGAGGTAATCCACCATTTTAATAATACACCCCATTTTTGAGGTTCAACGTGCCTGGGACCGAATATTAACATAATACCACCAAACAGTTCACAGCTTGCTCTTTGACTGTGAGCTTCGTTGATCCTGAATCAATTTTAATTTATTCTAGCAAGAATTAGTGAAGCAAATATTATCACGCAATGGTTTAGCATAATAGAATAATATGGTTATGTGCAATGTGACTTCAAAGTTTGGAGGTATTTGATAAGATTATGTAAACATTTAAATCCATAATAAACTCAGTTTGAATAAGCCGAGCTATTACAACAACTAAATATATTTGCTTAGATGAGACAAGGCCAATTAGGTAATTAACCATTTGCATATTGGCTAATTAGGCTTAAATGCCTCTAAGTGGAATAAACACTCCAAAAATGAAATCATTTTGGCATTATTCCAATTAATTATATCAGATCAGACGACATTTAACGAAATTTTGAGGTGAATAAACATACCACATTTTCATCGAACAGGAACGAAGAGGCGCAGGAGTTACATGCGTGCGTCGACGGTGCCATGGACAAGTTGGCAGAGATCTGGGACTTCATCGGCATCGCCGGGGAATCGAGGTCATCGAGGAGGGGCATCGTCTTGATGCACCTGAGGAATCTTCTCGACGAAATGGTCAGAGAGGAGATGGCATTGAGGGACAACCTGGTCAAAAACATCAAAAAATCGAAGGCCGAGGTTGCACAACTCTGCTTGGAACTTGGACTGCCAAAGTATGAGGTGGGATGCCATGGCAACATTCAGCATGAAACAAACAATAACAACCGACAGACTTGGAGATTTTATTTTTTGCTTTTTGAATCATTTTTGAAGGAGCGCTCGTTAAGTTGCTTGTTTGTTACTTGTCCCAGCTCCCCGACGGTTTGTCGGTCCTCCAAGCTGAGAAGGAATTGAAGCAGAGAGAGGAAAGTCTCAACCAGGAGAAGCAGGACAGAATGTCGAAACTCAAATCCCTCATAAAATCCGACAAGAAGCTCTCGGAAAACTTGGGCAACACCACGTACCACATTTCTCACTCCGTCGTTCCGATGCTGAAACAGCTCGATGATTTTCAAAAGCACATCCTCGAACTGGAGAAGGAGAAGGTTTGTGATTAAAATGAAAATATAACTAAATGGATCTTGTTGGATTTCCTTTGTTTGGCTTTTGCAGCAGGTTACGATGTATTCGAGTTTGCTTTATAAGAAAATGTTTAAAATGCTGTCATTGATAATAAGATTTGCAACATTATTAACTATTGCTCATTATTAATTTTACAATGCTGGAAAAAGGTTATGGTGATAAGCTAACCATGGCACATTAATGAAAATTTTTTTCAACAAATAACAAGCAGAAATGCAAGATAATGTGATTGAAATCTGTTTCTTTGCCTTTGCTTCAGAATTGTTTCAAGTCATTAACAAATAGCAAAAGACAATTTGTACGTTGTAACTAAAGACATAACTGTTTGGCAATTTTGGTACTTTTTATTAATTTCAAATTGCATGTTCATAAACAATGTCATCATCATTGGGGTTCATTTTAAAACTTTCAAGACAATTATGTCATTGTGGTTGACATTTTTCAGAACAAGAGGTTCGACACCCTGGTGAGTTTGCAGCGAAAGATCTCCAACCTCCTGGAAACGTTGGAGTTGTCACCGAACACGTCCTTCGAGAGGAACGTCGTCTGCGAGTTCGACCTCCTCCTTCTCACCGAGGACAACATCGGAGCTGCTCAGAAGTATAAAATGGAGGTTCGTTCTTTACTTTTGTCGTAATTTAGTCTCAAATGTTTCTTTGTTGGTTGGACGTAATTCATTAAATTATGTTGCGTAACTTAATGTAAGGTTACATAACTTAACATAATTCATTTAATTATAATGGTCATTCAATAAAATGTATTAATCCTGTTAGCACTTTTTAGTTTTAAGAATATAAAATTATTTGTGTAATTAATATTTAATATCTACGTTAAACGAAACATCAGCTTCATTGAAGGGAGTGGTGTTTCCTGATCATTTGTGAGAGATGCTCATTGTTTTGATATGCTTCGAGTTGTCACTTGAAGATTTGTGATCATCATTATCACCACTCAGAAGTATGTCAGAAGAAAATTTAATCAGTTTCTTTTATGCAGTCCACTGAATCAGGTTTCAAAAGTAAACTTTGTTTCAGCTGGAAATGTTGTACGACGAGAACTCCATCCAAGTGGAATCCATGTGGAGTAAAATCCGTTCTCTTTGGAAGAAACTGGAGCAGCCTGATGGATTTTGTCAGCAATTTGAGGCCGAGAATTCGGGAGTCTCGCAACGGGTCATTGTTTCTGTGAGTTTGTTGATTTGTTGTGTCTGCAATGTTCACTATCTGACAGCTGGTTTGGTTGTTAACACTCTGATGATCGTATTGAGAATTTTTGTGGTCGAAAATTCAACATGTTAACAAGCAATTAAGGTTTTAAGTGATAAAGATAATTTGTTGTTTGTGTTTCAGCTTACAGACGAACTCGCTAGATGTGAAGAACTCAAGCTTCAAAACATTAAAAAATTTGTTGATGCCACGAGGCGTGAGTTGGATCAAATATGGGACAAGTGCTACATGCCGACAGAGGTCAGGAACCAATTCCAGGCTTACTTTGAAGGTGGGAGTCTTTAGTCTTTAGAATGGATTTTCAAAAATAATTTTTATTTGATCACTTTAAATTTACTTACATTGAATTTAAGAACTTTTACTCGTACAAAGTTTCAATTACTTCTTTATTTATACTATTGCATGCATGGTTCGTATGCACTTGCCAGAATCATTGCAAAGGTTGTACTTTGAAATTTATCAGCTTAAACTGACAAACAGTTACATTTTGCAGAAAAAATGTCCGAAGAGTTGTTGTTTGAACACGAAGCTGAAGTTTTGAAGATGAAGGAATTTTACGAGAACAACAGGGAGATGCTTGAACTTGTTTCAAAGAGGGAGCTGCTATGGAATGAGTTTCTCGAGTTGGAGGTTGACTTGATTAATATCATTGTTTGTTACTCTTAATTATTATTATTATTATTTAACTATTAGTAATTGTTACTTATTAATATGTATTTCATCGTTGTGAACGAGTGGTTATCCTGTGCAGACTTGTAACAGTAATCATAATTGCGTTGTGACCAACTTTTAGGATTTGTAAGCTTCTAATGATTCAACTTAGTAATCACTCAAAATTCTTAATATTTAATAATTAATAATTAACTAATTTATGTTTCCCAATCCTAACATCCTCTCACTGTTTACTCGTTTGTTCAACTATTTATTAAAATAATTATTTAATTTTTCAATGTATTCAGTCCAAGGAAAGCGATCCTGGTCGCCTCTTAAACAGAGGTGGTCAGCTCCTGGCTGAAGAAAAACGGAGAACCAAAGTCAAGAAAGAACTGCCAAAGGTTTGTAAATCGATCGTCAACGACTCTTAAAACCTCGTCGACAAAAGGCAACCCTTTGCACCGGCGATGCAATATGAACCTTGCCTTAAAAATCGTGATCGCAACGATTCTCGCTCGTAGGTCGAAAGTTCTGTGCTCGCTCGAATCCACGAGTGGGAAGTCGAAACGGGGAAAGTGTTCTTGATCGGAGGGATGAGATACGAGGAGCACGTAAGAAAACAGAGCGAGGACTTCCAGGCCAAGAAGGATAAAGAGAAGCTTGCCAAGGTGGGTTTCCAAGATAATTTCAAGAACATGTCAAACTTGCGTTTGTTGACCTGCATTTTAGTACTCGACGACCTCTTTTTAGCAACAGCAGAGAGATAAGCAGAAGGAGAACGAAATGATGTACGGAAGCAAATCTGCCACCCCAGGATCGAAGAGGTTTGCAGCTGTCACGCCCTCGAAGACCCCCAACAAGTTCAGGAAGGTTGGCTTTGTTTTTTAACAAATTCGTGCCTTATTATCTCTTATCATGGAGTCTTAGGATTGTGCTAATTAGTTGTAATTATTATTTTTATTATTATTGCTTCTGTTAATTAGATACAGTCATTGAATTATGGTCATTTAATTGCAGGTAGAAACGCCTAGTTCCTCTCGACTGGCCTCATCTCAGAAGTCAAAGAGGAACATTTTGGCACCAACTCCAAACAGGTTGAGAGAGAAGGTCAGTTGTTGCCAACAACTTTTGAATTTCGAAATTATGGAAATTATGTTTTTGTGAGCAGGGTTTTAATTTAAATTTTTTTTACTTTTTGTTTACTTTCATTTTTCTGCTTCCAAAAACTCTTCATCAATTATTTATTGGAGTTTTGCTGCAGGGTTTTTGTTTTCTAATCTTAACTTGACCCTTGCTGAGCAAACTATTTGAAAACTAAGGCTCCAAACCAGGCGAACATCCCTCACTCTGGCACGATGGACTTGAGGTCAATGGGTTCGTCCACCATAGAGAGGGCCACCAGCTGTCACACCCTCAACTCCGTCAGAAATGCCAAACAGCCGCTCGTCGGGGGCAGCATGGTGGGTCTGAATGCCATCAGCACGACGGTGATTGCTCCCGCCACGGGGGGCGACGTCAGCTCGGCTTCTCTGTGTCCTGTGGGGCATTACGAGGACTTCGCAGTGAGTCGATGAATCGGGTTCTGGAAATGTTCGACGGTTTGCTCGAAGTTTGTTATTTCGAACAGAACGGACTCAACAAGGTGTCGAGAAACAACTCCAGAAGCACCCTCATCCCCAAACCGGGCCCGGGCTGCCTCTGATGCCCTGCGCAACCCTGCCGATTGTTTAGAGTTCCCGTTTGAATGTGATGAAGAGTTTCCAATTGACGTTGCAGAATCGGTTTCATTTTTTATATTCCCATCTTTGTACAGCAGCCATTTTATTTCATATACTTTCGTGTATAGTTTTGGATTGGATTTGTATGCTTTGTGTTTTTGAAGGAATTTATTTTGACGTTGAGCCCAATAAGTGACTGACTTGAGATCGGTGATTCTTTTCTTGGTCGAGCGTTTTGTGACGGGATCAGGTTTTTATAATGTCAGTTGATTGGATGTATAGTTTAGTTGCTCGTATTTTTTAAGTAGTTGTTCAAGTAAGAGTTGCCACGGTAGACCCGAGTATTTCTGTGTTTCTGTTGAGAGGGTATGTAGGGGGAATGGGCAACAGGACTGATCATCGACGTACTGGTCTTCGAACGCTATTGATTCTGAGCGGCTGAGTAATTCGCCGGTGTGGAACTGCAGAGCTTCAATGGTTAAGAGTCATAACAGAAGGCAGAAAATATTCTCTCGTGCGTGTTGGGACTCGTTTCTGTCGCTTCAACTCTGGAGTTATGATGCTGTCAGAAGCAATGGAGAATTATGCCCACTGCGTGCAGGAGGTCCAGGAACTCCCATGGGTTTGCTTCGAAAGGATGCAAACCGTGGTTCGTACAGGTTTGCTAAACAGCGGCATCAAGAACAATCTGTCTTATAATAGCATTCTTCAGGCGAAAAGGCCTTTTCTCTTCTCATAGAATGAATGCTTATTTTAAGTTTCAGAGTTGAAAGCTAAAATTTTGTTCGAGTATATGTTTATCCTCTTTGTGTTATTTTCGGCGATTAACGTATTTGTGGTGTCATAAAAGCATGAAGCAGTTCTTATAAAGTTTTAAAGTAGGTTAGGCCCATCGAGTCGATTCCCATTCTTGCGACCCGGGCTGCGCGGGTCTTTTGTTTTCTTGAAAACAGACGAATGGAAGAAGTTTTTCGAATGAGTGTTAAAATTCCATGCACGGGAGTTGTAAACTTTTATGACAACTTAAAGATCTTCGAGGCAAAGTGATTGTTCCTTAAATTACCTGCTCCAAGTGGCTATTCCTTCGCTGGCGAACATTACTGTGAGGTTGCAGTTCCAGCTCCACGCGAGGAAGACATAAAATTCTGACACGTGCAAAAATCCACTTCCTCCAGTTATCAATAGCCAGATCAATGATTCATGAGGTCCTTCCGGTCGTAAGATACGTGAGTGCACCTGTTGGTCACCTGGTTATTAAGTGCTCCTCATTAGGGGGGATACACAAAGTGCAGGTAAGTTATCAGGACCAGGTGGTGCGGTTGTAGCCTTGCTCGTATTCCGATCATCGTTATCGTCAAGCCATCATTACCTCCATCCACCATCATTATCACTTGAAACAACCACCACCATATATTATATATTATATATTATTATATATTATATATTATATATTATATATTATATATTATATTATATATTATATATTATATATTATATATTATATATTATTATCACCATACACCACCACCATATATCGCCACCATCACCAACATCATGAATGTATGTCCACCACCGAAACGTTCACTTCCTCCTTTCATTCATTCTTTCATTCATTTCTTCCTCTTCCTTCCATCTTTTCCTTTCCAGTTTTCGGATAAATGGCGTCCGGTGTCCTTCGAGATGTTCATCGTCATCATCACCACCTTTTAATAGTTACACCTTTAATTTATTAAGTGATTGGTTAATAACTTTCAAACCTAACGAATATTAAATGTTGACATGTTAAAGATGGTAATACATCTAAATGCAATAAACATTTGTCGGGAATTTCCTCACCTTCTATTAATAGACATGAAATGAAAGATTGATAGATAGATGAATAGGAATAAAAATTAGATGGAAGAATGGATGAATGAATGCAGGTCTTGTTTCATTGAACACGCCTGGATGAGTTTAACAAGTGTGGAGAATCCATTGCGACGGTTGATTCATTAATATTAATGAGACTAATGAATATTAATAAGAATAATGTATTTTCATTTGTCTGAGTGGGTAGGCAATTCTAAAGTTATAAAATCCTTTTTGAAGAATTAGTATTAAAAGCCTTTTTTGTCATTTTCATCGTTAACCTCCCGGATGACGATGATGACGATGACAATAACGATCTAACGATGAATATCATCATCAGCAGCATCACATCTTGAATGTTTTTTTGAGATAATGGTTGCAAGATGGTGATAACGAATAAATATAAGAATGATGAGGAAAACGATGACGGTGATGCTGGTGATGATGATGCTGGTGATGATGATGATGCTGGTGATGATGATGATGATGATGATGATGATGATGATGGATGATGATGATGATGATGATGATGATGATGATGATGATGATGATGATGATGATGATGATGATGATGATGATGATGATGATGATGATGATGATGATGGATGATGATGATGATGATGATGATGATGGATGATGATGATGATGATGATGGATGATGATGATGATGATGATGATGGATGATGATGATGATGATGATGATGATGATGATGATGATGATGATGATGATGATGATGATGATGATGATGATGATGATGATGATGATGATGATGATGCTGATGATGATGATGATGATGACGACGACGATGACGACGACGACGACGACGACGATGACGTTCCTGAAAAGTAATGACGGTGATGATAACGATTGACTGATGACGTAAAGAGATGCGGCAATAACACTGATGGATGTTTCATGTAAATACGGAGGTCTCGTCTCATTGGTTGGGTAAAAACATTTCCGTGTCAAACGTTGGCCAATGATTTACAACATCATTTCATTTTCATCCACTGCCTAATACCGCCAAAAATAATGATATCGGTGTTGGCGCTCATAATAATGGTGATGCTGATGATGACGACGATGGTGAAGACATTCTGAGGTAATGATGATGATGACGCTTGTGATGCCAATGACAACGATAGTGATGACATCGAGCTGTTGCACGTGAAGCCAATGACAACGAGGATGAAATTAACCTTCAAGTCAATGACGTCATAAATCCCTGCCAACAAAACAAGACCCCTCATTTGAATGAGCCAATGAATATTCATTCCATTATTTTCCATCCGATGACCTGTGCGTCACGTGACGTGGTGATTGGAGATGGAAAGATAAAGGAAAAGATGACTGCCACCTGCGTCTGATCCTTGCACGCCTCGAAGGATTTCTATTCCATCATCCATTCCGCGGAGTCACGTGATCAACCGCCACACCAATGAGCGATGGACAAATTGGAGTGTAAAATAAAAGATGGTGAGCAACTGGGAGATGCTGATGACGAGAGAGAGGAAGGATGTTGCCTAGTTGCATGAGATGCGACCACCTTCTCACACGGTGACGAGCTCTTCAGGTGTGTGGATTAAATACTTCTGTCCTTTTACTCAAGATAACAGCAACAGAACAAGAACAGGTGAGTATTTTTTATTCAATTTATTCAAATCTTTCGATCTTCAATGAAGAACGTCTCGAAGATTTCTTCTCTAAACATTTTCAGATCGTATTTATTTATTTATTTATTTAATAAATCAACGTGATTTAATTAATAAAATCAATAAACAAATATAAAAATTTTTTTAAAATAATACAACATTAAAAAGATTTAATCTTATTTGACAGTTTTTTAATAATTTTAAGTAATGATTTGTAACGCTATACTTTATGTCTTTACGTCGTGGTCTCCATCTTCATCATCGTCATCATCGTCATGGTCATCATCGTCATCATCAACATCGTCATCGTCGTCGTCGTTGTCACACCACAACCTCCACCATATCATCGTCATCACCACCGACAGAAAACATGGCAAAACTCCATCGCATGGTGAGACTGAATGACAGGTACGAAACGAGTGTGTTCACCTTCCTGGTTCCGTGCAACTCCCTCCTGCAGAGGTCAAGTCTTCAGGACAACTTCGCCAGGGACTTCGACCACGGATGCCAACGTTGGAGTTTCCTTGCCACGAGGACTGCCACCCACCTGGATCTCATGGTGGTCCTCAAGTCTTGCAGTTCCTATGTCAGTGTCGAAGTAGACCTAGCTTTTACGCTCATCAACCAGGTATAGAGGTGATGATGATGATGGTAGTGGTGATGGTGATTGTGAGGATGATGATGATGTTGATAACGGTGGCGATTCCCTAACTAATACGTGGTTAAATAACATTAATTAGTCGAGAATCAAAAGAGTCAGTCAAATTCAGCGGTGTGAAATGTGAGTGGAACTTGAAAACCTGGAGACGTCTGCTTTCAAATCCGCCATTGTTGCCATGTTTAAGCGGGATTTCATTTCATATCGTAAACTATTTTGTTTAATTGTTTCAATAAATAGACTATTTAAGAATATTTGACACCAACGAATAAAATTTAATTTAATTATAAATAAAATCTTAATTAGTGCTTAAAATAGATTCTAGGTTAAGTAAATTGAATAATTTGCTGAAAAAGTAGAGCCTAAGAAATGAGGGTCACTTTTCATTGTCCCATTCATTTGCAAAGAGAGATTACCAAATGAAATTTGAATCAATTGCGAGTGAAATCAACTTTTCAATCAACCAGTATTGTGATTGAAATCAACCTTTAAATCAACCAATATTTTTTTTTACATTTTTACCTTTCTCAACCGTCTCTGGAATTGCCAAACCCCAGGACATGCTTAGAGCAGATTTGAATATTAATTAGGAGGGAGGAGCTTATCGGGGATTATGGGAGTGGCCTCGGAAGGATTAAAATGATTGCATGGATGGTCCAAAAAACTGAGGATCTGAGAGCAAGTCAATCGATAATTATTTAATTTAAAATATCTGCACGAATTCCAAATATTATTTCTTGCAATAATTTTATTTCACATTAATATCTATTTTATTGCTATAATTTTGTTAATTATTTAAAAGATTGGTGCAATGATTTTATGGGAAGTTTTTGATTTTCGGTGCAGTGAAATGACATTTGTTCATTAGTCCACCGCGCAATGTTTTTGCCTCTTTGAAGGGAAAATGCAATGATTTTTAGATTTAAAAAGTATTTTTGTTTTATTTGTCAGATTGTTTCTTTTTTGACATTTCTGGGTGAAACTATGCAATAGTTTTATAATTTTTTATTAATGTTTTATGATTCATTTATAAATTATTTAAAAGTAATTTTTAATAATTCTCCAACAAAATAATCAACTGCAACAAAAACAACATCAACTTGCTCCGATAGAACTCATTTGGTATTGTTTCCGTTGTTTCCGTTGTTTTCGTTGTTTGAAATTCCAGAAGCTATTCATCACGCGATGACGCCTGTTTCAATGTTTTCGATCAACCATTCAATCAATCAACCAATCAATCGTGGGTGCTACATTCAATCAGGTCTCAATCAAACATGACAATCCATCATCTATGATCAGTTTATTTCCCAGAAGACATTGAAAATGTTGAAGGCAGTTTAAAAATTAGTAACAAAACAAATTTTAAAATAATTAAATATTATATTCATAAAATATTAATTTTTGCTTTATTGTGTATATGTTTACTATGCACTAGTTACTGTTCAAGTTATTTATTATTCATCACTAACAACTCCATCGTCACCATCTTTTTTTTTTTAAAAATCAAAACGTTTAAACCACAAAACCACATTTATCTTTATCACAGTCACCACTATATCCATCATCATCATCATCATCATCGTCGTCGTCGTCGTCATCGTCATCATCGCCATCGTCATCATCATCATCTTATTTAAAATCCACTCTATGCAACTTATGATTGAGGAAAAAGCAGTATGTATGATGCTGAATGCTTCAGTTGATTGAATTGACGGACGGATGGATGGATGGATGGATGGATGGATGGATGAATGGATGGATGGATGGATGAATGGATGGATGACAGCTCAATAATTTACTCTGCAATCGTACATTCGCTGATAATGTTTAGCATCTTAAACGTATCCTTTCAATTCCCTGACAACGCGCACTCACGCCAATTCACCGCGCATTCACCTCAGGACCACTACACGAGAAACGAGAAGGGACGTCTGCTGAAGATAAAGTACTCGACCAACAACGAAACTCAGGGACTGAAGAACTTCTGCTCCCTGGATGACCTGGAAAGGGGCAACTTCAGGGCACTGCAGGGCACAGGATGGTTCGTCATTGAACTGGAGATGAAAAACCAGAGGTCGTTTTTCGAGCAGGTCAGTCATGCGGTTCATGCTTCGTTGGTTTTCATTCGATTTCAATTGACGTTAGTTAATTCCGGCGAAAAAAAGAATTCCTGTTTTGATGTTTTTGTGGTTTCTTGTGTTGTTGTTGCTGCAACAATTACAGGTTTATTTGTAGGGATTGTTCTGTTGATTATTTTTATTGATAATGAAAAATCATTGAAAAATCGGAAGAATAGTAGATTTAATATTTTATGAATATTATTAATAATAATACAATTTTTAAGAAAAGCAAAAAACTTTATGCAAAACGACGATAATGATAATGATAATGATGACGATGATGATAATGATGACGACGACGACGATGATGATGATGATGGAAATAACTCCATGGGAGAGCATTTTAATGAGGCAAAATAAGGATCTGAAGACCATGTTTGAGAAGATGCTAAGACGGGTGCCAACAGATGCTTTCAAATGTTTTCATCCTTTTGAGGTCATCCCAGGACATTGTGACGTCACTTGCTTTGTGTACGCATTATCCTCCATCTATCAATTAACGGCAACAACAGATTAATTTAAAAGCTGATGGTGATGATAGTGACCGTAGTTGTAAGGATAATGATGATGTTTATGATTACGACGATCATGGCTATAATGCTGATGGTGGCGTCGATGATGACGACGACGACGACGATGACGACGATGACGACGAGGATGATGATGATGATAAATTGTAGTTACAAAAATCGTCTCAATCATCAACTTGGCGTAAAATCGTTTCAAATTTTAAATCTCTCCAAAAATGATTGATGGCCCTCATAATATAACAAATGTTATTTCAAATAAATTTTGCAATCTTGCATCAAATAATTTAAGAACACTTTATTTACAATTTTTTTTAAATTTAATAATAATAATAATAATAATAAGAATAATAATAATAATATAATAATAATAATAATAATAATAATAAATAATAATAATAATAATAATAATAATAATAATAAATAATAATAATAATAATAATAATAATAATATAATAATAATAATAATAATAATAATAATAATAATAATAATAATAATATAATAATAATAATAATAATAATATAATAATAATAATAATAATAATAATAATAATAATAATAATAATAATAATAATAATAATAATAATAATAATAATAATAATAATAATAATAATAATAATAATAATAATAACAATAACAATAACAATAATAATAATAATAATAATAATAACAACACATGTATTCAAGTCGATGGAGGATAACAGACATGTTAATAGGACGAGTGAAGATATTCTGGAGATGCAGGAACCAGTCACAAAATGGGAAGTTCAATTCGCATTCCGAAGGTTAAAAAACAGTAGTCCAGGGCAAGATTGAGTCAAAAAATATCATTTCAGAGCTGCACACATGTCCCTATGGTGGGCATCGCTCCTGCTTCCTTCAAAATGGGACTGGTTACATTGATCCCAAAAAAACAGAGATGCATCATCTCCAGGTGATTACCGACCCATTACAGTTGGCCCAATAAAGTCTCGTATATTCCACCGCGTCTTGGCAAGTAGAATGTTTGCAAGTTGGTCACTGTCACCACGTCAAAAAGCTTTTTTGCCCAGAAGATGGGGTGGCACAGAATATCTTCTTGATTAAATTAATTTTACAGAAAGCTTCTGTTGGGTCTTTGAAACAATAACCAGTTGAACAGAAAACTTTATTGGCGGTCAAATATTCAGGAACAGAAACTAGAACTAAATATCGCTAATGGCCAGTACGTAATATAACCAACTCGCAATCCCTATCGTATAACAACCGTATCACTCCGTAAACTTGTAGGACTCGAACCAAACTCTAAAACTTCCTCGCTCCCGAGGTCTGTTCTTTTTATACCCGAAATGACGTCACAACACCTCCGCGCCAGCCGAAGAGTCTCCCAGAGCTTTGAGGCGTAATCTTTCTGACCGTCTAGGCAGGGTAAGTCCTTGATCCAGTATGTTCTGTCGCTGGAAATTTCTTCGTCCTCTTGGTCGACCTCTGGGTCTTCTCGGCGGTTGTACAGTTGTGGGTATTGTTGTTGTAAGTGGAACATTTCTTGCAGTTGGAGTGGGACCCGGCACCATGCCTGGGTCATCGTCTTCCTCTACTCCGTGTCTGGGCCTCAATTGCTCCACGTGCCTCTTCCAAGTAGGTCCTTTTGGCACGGCCTGTATCAAAACATGGCGAGGTCCCAAGACTTGAACTACAATTGCCGGGATCCATCTAGGAACGCGATCCTTACCCGGACTGATGCGTTGTACGTAACAGGGTTTCCCGACATCGAATTTGGTGTTGTTCGTTCTCTTGTTGGGCGTAAGATCGTTCTGTCTGTTTTGAAAACGTTTGGCAATTTGAGACACCGAAGGTAAAAGTGCGTCTAATTTTCCTCGTATTTGTCTCCCGTTTAACAATTCACTGGGTGAAAGACCCGACTCCAAGGGTGTTCGTCGGTATTGAATTAGGAATTCACGTAATGCTTGATCACACGGAAGCCTCGATTTTCTCAACGATTGTTTGAATGTCTGCACCAATCTCTCTGCTTGTCCGTTTGTAGCGGGATGGTAAGGTGCTCCTCTCAG
Organism: Whitmania pigra; assembly: GCA_021613335.1. Classification (NCBI taxonomy): domain Eukaryota; kingdom Metazoa; phylum Annelida; class Clitellata; order Hirudinida; family Haemopidae; genus Whitmania; species Whitmania pigra. Next base: position 1,870,415 of record JAJTWR010000021.1, read on the forward strand.
GTGTAGAATACCTCGTTCTCTTAGAAATTCCTGGAATTCCTCTGATGTAAACGTTGGCGCATTGTCCGTTACGAGGGTATGCGGATACCCGAAGTGGGCGAAATCCTCTTCCAGTAAATCTATCGTTGTTCTCGAAGTGATGCTTGAAGTAGGATGAATGCACGGGTATTTAGAGTAACTATCAACCATCACCAACCAGTTCTTCCCCATGAAGTTAACCGCGTGATCAACGTGGACTCTGCTCCAAGGTCGTTCGGGTAGCATCCAGGGGTGGTTCGCAAACTTTGGTGGGTTGTTTTGATGTTCCGCACAAGATGTGCATTTCCTACACATCTCTTCAATGTCGGAATCTATTCTCGGCCAGTAAACAACCGATCGTGCTAACTGCTTCATCCTCCTCATACCGCAATGACCAAGGTGTAATAGATCCATAACACGAGATCTCATCTTTTCTGGAATTACAATTCTATTGCCGAAAATAAGACAGTCATTCTGCACTGTCAGTGTATCTTCTAATTTTTGAAAATGTCGAATAGTGTCATCTAACACTCGAGGCCATCCCCCTTTTAAAAATCGTACCACCGTTGAAATTACCTTGTCTTTGCGGGATTCTTTTGTTAAGGTTTGAGAATCGGTCGGTCGGATTTGTTTGCTGATGGCATTGATCGTGCAAACTGTTTGGTTGTCCTCTTCGTCTTCACCGACGTCAAAATTAGAATCTTGCCCGCTTGGTAAACGACTTAGAGCATCCGCGTTACCATGGTTTTCTGACCGCCGGTATTCTATTGAATAGTCGTACTGATGAAGTATCAATGCCCATCGAGCTAAACGATTTGCCGCTAACACAGGGGTCAGTTTGGATGGACTGAAAAGCGACAAAAGAGGTTTGTGGTCAGTCACTAAAATAAATTTTCTTCCGTAAAGATATTGATGAAATTTTTGAAGCGCGTAAATGATCGAGAGTGCTTCTTTATGTATCTGACTGTAATTCTTTTGTGTCTTTGAAAGTGTCTTTGAAACATGTAAAATTGGTCGTTCACTTCTATCCGGATATCGATGGAACAAAACTGCACCGATGCCCACATCTGATGCATCACATGCAATTCCTAAAGGAAGAGTTTTATCAAAATGCGCAAGCTGCACCTCCTTCGCCAAGAAATCCTTCAACTTTTGAAATGACCCCTCTGCTTCCGAACTCCAAATCCAGGGTGTTTCTTTTCTGGTTAGACTCGTTAACGGCTCAGCAATGGTCGAAAGGTTTGGGATGAATTTGTGGTAGAACTGCACTGATCCCAAAAATGAGCGTAATGTTGATGTATTTGTTGGCCTTGGCATGTTCGTCAAAGCGTCCGCACGTTTCCCTTTTTCTATCCCGCTTTTTGAAATAACGAGTCCCAGATATTCCATCGAATCTTTTGCAAAAATGCACTTGTTTTTATTGCATCTCAATCCTTTGTCTCGTAACCTTTGTAGTAAAGCTTTCAGGTTTTGAAGATGTTCTTTGGAGTTGGAACCACCGACAAGAATGTCGTCTAGATAGACTGCGACTCCTTGTAGATCACACGTCAATCTGTCCATTATTTCTTGGAAGTAACCTGGAGCTGAAATTATTCCAAAAGGTAGTCTCGTTTGAAGTAAAACTCCTCTATTTGTGGTCAACGCGAGTTTTTGTTGACTCTTAGGAGCGAGTTTGACTTGATTGAATGCATCTGCTAAATCAATCTTGCTGAAGTAACGACTTCCTCCAAGTTTTCTCATAAGATCCTCAGGCAGTGGCATTGGGTATCGGTGAGGTTCCAACTGGGAATTTACGGTCACCGAATAATCTCCGCAGATTCGAAACTTAGCCTTCTTTTCGCCTGGTCTCAGACTCTTTCGAATCGGAACTATCGGAGTTCCGTAATCATTGAAGTGTGTTGGGATCCAAATCCCTTTCTTTATTCCTGCATCAAGAGCCTGATTTAGATCTTCCTGAATTGAAAATGGAACTGTTCTTGCTTTCACAAAAATTGGCGTTGCTTCCTGTTTGAATTTTACCTCCAGTTCGAAATCTTTCAAACAACCAAGATCTTGCTCGAAACATTCTTTGAAATCGTGGCAAATTTTAAGACATGCTTTTTCGACGGTTTTTGAATCCGTTTCTTCTTCATCAACCTTGAAAACATGATTGCGTAGCAAGTCCGACATATCGATTTGCAATTCAACTATGGCTTTCCTGCCAAGAATGTTGAGTTTTGGCAACTTGGTGACATTGAATTCTAGAGGTACTTCTTGAAGGTCTGATGTCGAAACCATCATTTCGCAGACTCCTAAGTTCGGGATTGAGTCCCCAGTTGCGGAAGTATATTTCGTACTGGAAGGTGTTAGCTTGGGTTTTCCCCACTTGTTCCACACTTCCATTGAGCAAAAGTTATCCCTGGCTCCGCTGTCCAACTCGAAAACAAATTCTGAATTTCCAATTTGTAACTTTTGTACGAGAGGGGAGTGGCTCGGAATTGTATGGATTGAATTCACTTTTCTCTCTCTTTTGTACTTTTTCTTTAAACATGCTTTTTCTAAATGTCCTATGATTCCACAGAAGTTGCATTCCGTTTTGACATGCCTGCAATCATTGGCGTGGTGTCCTTTTGTTCCACATCTTGGACACGTCCCTTTCGGGAATGGAAATTTAGAGAGTTGCTGTACTTGGCGTCTTGGTTTGAAATTCACTTTTTCTTGTTTGTTGTCGGCAGGTTTGAACACTTTCATTACCGGTTCGTCCGGTGTGCCGTGTACTGTGGCTTTGGCAACCTTAGCAGATTCTTCCACTTCCGTAGCAATTTCAACAGCCCGATTGAAAGTTAATTCATCATCTGGAATTTTGAAAAGCGACTTGAGAACCGCCTCGTTGTCAACAGAACATACAAATCTCGTTCTCAAGGCTTCGTCGAGTGTGTCCTCAATACTAGGAAAGTCGCACGTAGAAGCTGCTGTTCGAATTTTCGCCGCGAGTTCTTGAATGGTCTCGCCAGGTTGCCTTTTTATCTCGGTCCAAAATCTAAACCTTTCTTTCACAATGAATCTTTTGGGGTTGAAATTTTCCGTCATTACTGCTTGAATTTCCGAAAAGTCTAACTTATTGACTTCGCATGGAATTGTCTTTTGTGAAGCCGCAGTTTGTAAGAGTTTGTAAATTGAAGTTGACTGGTTTGTGAGAAAAACTTGAGTAATTTTTGAGGTCGGAATAGAGTTTGCTTCTGTAAAGGTTTGAAACCGACTCATGTAGTCACCCCACAGCTCTTTATTCGGTTCGAAAGGCATGAAATTAGGGATGGTCGCAGAATTCTCAGCAATTGAACGAACCAGGGTTTCCATTTGTTTCGAAAATAGTTCCAGAAATTTAGCGATATCCGCCATTTTCACCCCTTTGAAATTCAAATACACTGCTACTGAACAAATTCTGACAAACCTTTTCTGTTGGTTTCCTTGAAAGTATCACTTTTCAGACTTTGAAACTTTTCTTTCGTCGACTGCGCCAGTTGTTGGGTCTTTGAAACAATAACCAGTTGAACAGAAAACTTTATTGGCGGTCAAATATTCAGGAACAGAAACTAGAACTAAATATCGCTAATGGCCAGTACGTAATATAACCAACTCGCAATCCCTATCGTATAACAACCGTATCACTCCGTAAACTTGTAGGACTCGAACCAAACTCTAAAACTTCCTCGCTCCCGAGGTCTGTTCTTTTTATACCCGAAATGACGTCACAACAGCTTCAAAAGCTGAACACGACATTTGTGGACGTCAGCAAAGCTTTCGATTCTGTCTCGCATAGATCTTTCCTAAGAGCTGCGTACAGACTTGGAACTCCACCTCTGTTGCTCAATTACATAAGGAGGAACGGTACGGGTCAAGGAGACCCAATGTCTCCCATAATGTTCAACGCTGTGATCGAAATGATTACAAGTGAATTGGATCAAACAATTGGTATTTCGAGCGGCAGAGAATCGTCGTCAAAATGCAATTACATCGCCTTTGCCGACGATCTTGTAATGATGTCATCCACAGACATAGGAATGACGAAATTGCTAGAACAGTTGGAGTGTGAAATGGCTGGCGTTGGATTGAAATTGAAACCACTCAAGTGTGCCTCACTTCGAACGGAGACTCATAGCAGGCAGAAACTCTGGATCGTCAATCCTACACCCTATCTCATAGTTCAGCATCAAGATATCCGAGCAATAGACATTTCCCAAACCTGTAAATACCTTGACATAGAAATCGGGCCGCGACTAAACTTCATATCACTGAGGGAAAAAGTTCAAAAATCGATTCACGCCATTTCGAGAGCTCCTCTTAAACCATGCCAGCGATTGTACGTGCTCCAAGTTCACTTAATACCAAGTCTTGTCCACACATTTACGTTCGAAATTATTTCTCTTAAAGCTTTGGCATCTTCTGGCACCGCTATTAGGAAGACAACAAGAAAATGGGTTCATCTTCCGGAGGATGTCCTTTTACCATACTCCTGTGAAATACGGTGACATGGAAATTCCTCAACTTAAAGAATGGGCTCCACCTCTTCGCATCCAGAGATTAAAGGAAATTCTGTCCGAGTCTCATCGAGGAAACGACAACTTTATGGCCGACTGCATGGTGGAGAGGAATGCTCAGGAAAGAACCAGTAAACTCGAGCCAGTTGTGACTGCTTGCATTTGTAACTGGAGTGGAGTGATGGCAGAAGCATCGTATGCATTCTGGAGAGAAATGGGTTTTTTCACGAAGGTGCCTAATGAGTGTCGTGATTGAAGCACTTCAGGACACTTACAGGATCTGGAGAGCCCACAGGTGCGGCAGACAAAAGAAAGGAGGAAACTTAAATTTGGAACGTCAGACCTCACGAGATTGACGCTTGTTGCTCACTCTTGGAATGCCTTACTGACCCTCGTTATATTCTTCTTTTTTATTTTTCCGAGGGTGATCTCAGGTCCTGAACGCGGACATTAAAATTTGATGAGGATTTTCTTTGTCTCTTACAATTCCGAGTCGATTTCTTGTGAATTGATTGCTTTTGAAAGGCTGAGAAAATAAAGGGGAAAAAATAACACGTGTTTTCAAGTAGCCCATTAGGAGCTCTTAGATTATTTATAGAGCGCCGCCTTCCAGGTGTTGCGAACTCGAGCCGTTAGGAATGTTGCTTCTTTTGAACGCAACTCTCTAAGCCAACTTGAACGCTGGATATGTTTACTATTTGATGTATGAGAATTAATTATAAAAGTAAATAAAAGCTATTGCATTATTTTATTTTAACTTTTTAAATGCAATTATTGCTAAGAAAGGTGATGATGTCGTCATCTTCATCACTATCACCATAATCATCGTCGTCATCATTCTTTCATCTGCACCCTTTCCTATTGATTGGCACAGGTGAAACGGTAAGAAGCAATTTCATGGTGACTATAAATCATCACCATCACGGCCATCATCATCACCATCATCATCATCGTCATCATAATCAATCCATTTTCCATGTATTTAATTCATTTATTCATTCGTTCGTTCGTTCGTTCATTCATTCATTCATTCAAATCTAACCAATCTTTCATTCATTCAATCTTTCATTTCATCCATCCATCCATCCATTCATCCATCCATCCATCCATCCACCCATCCATCCATTCATCCATCCATTCATCCATCCATCCATCCATCCATTCATTCGTTCGTTCATCACTTTCTCTCAACTATTTGCCTCATAGCTTCAAAAGCATCTCCACCACTGAAGAATGATTGGATTGAAAATAATTCACCGCTTCAAATTGACGACACGGAATGAAAATGTCGCTAAAAATATGAAATAAGAATAATTTTATCAACAATTCGAGTAGAAACAGAACATAAATATGGAAAATTAATTAAATAAATTGAAATCCATCACAACTTAAATAATTTACTTCAACTCTCACGAAGAAATACATTTTAAAACCGAAAATTAAGAATAAAATTAAATTTATCGTTCACTTGTTTCCATCAATTTTTGTTTCTTTGATGCAAAGCAGCAATAATCATATTGTACTTATGATTTTAAAAAAATTATTTTTACAAAGTTATGATAATATCATTATGCAATCAATACCTTTGTTTAGTGATTGATAAATTGACTGTCTACTAGCACATTTTTATAACTTTTAAAATTTACTTATAACAATAATAATGACGATGACGATGATGATGAAGATGACGATGACGATGGTGATGAAGATGATGGCGACAATCTTCTGTGACTGCCACGGGGAAAATTGGTTAACCCTCACTGAAGTAACCTTGACAGTGCATCGATCCTTTTGAGTGACCGTGAAGATGTTGCTAACAACGCCTCAAACATCTTTTTGAACATTTGAACTCATGAACTCCCTGCACTTGTCAACCCCTTGAGGCTATAATTAGAAATAACTTCTCGTGTCCATTCACTGCGGAAAGTTTTGCTTTTTTGCTGTGGATTTGCTATTTTTTTTTTAATTAAGGATAATGAACGAAATCCAATGTTTTGTGCGTAAATATCACAATTTTAATAATTTTATTGCATAAAAGAATTTTGATCTGTTACCAGTATTAAATAACATGAATAAAGGTTTTCCTGGAAATAAATGATTAATATAATAATTTCTGAAGATAAATAAATTATATAATTAATATATTATTTATGAAAATAAAATACATAACAATTAGTTATCAAATTAATCAGGACAATATCAGTACAACATGAAAATTGTTCATTGAAGATCATCACTCAAGATGAACTTATTAGGATTTAAGAAAACAGATATTTATTTTCAACTTTTTTGCAATAATTTTCTCATTTTATTTCTATTTAATTTCTTCTTTTTATTTGTATTTATTTTCTTCATTTTATTTTTATTTAATTTCTTAAATTTATTTTTATTCAATTTCTTCAGAATCTGAAAATACTTGGAAGCAAATCTTTTGAAATAACATCTCATATTTGCAACTATTAGATACAAGATAAAATTTTGTTGGGATTCATGACATTTTATGTTTTTATGTTGACAAATTAATTTACATTTTACGAGTTTATGAAAGTCCATCTCATAAAATAAAATACTTATTAAACCTTTTAAAATGAAATACTTATTAAACCTTTTAAAATGTTCATCCGACGATCTAATGGTGAAAAACTTCGCTTATCACAACATGACGACTCGAATTCGAATCCCGCCGTAATTAGTATCTTGTTCTTGCAACGAACGATAACAGATGAATAATAATTATATTTTTGTTGTGATAATTGATTGAAACATTTTTTAAAAATAATTATAATCAAATAAAAGTTCAAAAGCAGCTAAATACATCATAGATTCAGTTCATCCATTCACCCACTCTTTCATTCACTAAATCATCAGTATTGCCAAAACATCCACAGGGAAAACGTCTGAAATCCTGCATCAGGAACCTACGAAAACTCATGCTCTTTTTCTGCATGATTTCATTTCTCCTGAAATGCACGAAAAATAAATGTTTTATTTTGAGTGATAATAATAATGAATAATAATAATAATAATAATAATAATAATAATAATAATAATAATAATAATAATAATATAATAATAATAATAATAATAATAATAATAATAATAATAATAGTAATAATAATAACAATAATATTAATAATATTAATAATAATAATATTAATAATAATAATAATAATAATAATAATAATAATATAATAATAATAATAATAATAATAATAATAATAATATAATAATAATAATAATAATAATAATAATAATAATAATAATAATATAATAATAATAATAATAATAATAATAATAATAATAATAATAATAATAATAATAATAATAATAATAATAATAATAATAATATATAAAATAATAACTTAAAATAAGGCTATACAATACAAAGTCTGACTTAAGATGTTTGAGAATAAAGGAGTTGTCTGAACCGTTTTAAATTAAACGATGCAATTTTAGGATAATTAATTGACTTAATTAAATAATAAACAATAGTTTACAATTAAATGATAAAATATTTATAATAAATTGAAATAAATATATAATAAAATAATAAATAATGCCGATTCATTAAAGTAAATATAATTATGCAATAATTATAAATCTATCTTTTTTATAATATAAATCTGTCTATTACGTCATTAATCTCATTTATTTAAATGTATATAATTTAGGCTGAACAGCAATGCACAATTGTAAATGAATAACACCTTTTGTGTTATGAGATATTGTTAGTAATAAAGCTGTTTTACAATTTTAACACTCAGAATTGCACAACAATTCTTAGCCTTGCCTAAGACATAATTTGGAAGTTTATTCAATTTATTTAAGACAACAAATATTAATTTAAAACTTTTTAAGAAATTAATTTAATTATTAATTATTAGTTTAATTATTTATTATTATTAGTTAAATTCATTATTGTATTGATTTAATTAATTAACACGTTTTTAGTTTATCCTTACTTTCACAGAAACTAGGGAGGTTTTATTGAAAGTTGTGAAAGAATTTTTCAGGAAAAAATTTGAACGAAAAAAGTTCAAAGGAAAGGATTTAAGTTGAACTTTTGAGTTTCTGAAGTTTAAATTTGCGCCACCTGTATTTGTTGACGAAACACCTTGATTGATTGCATCATCAATTCACCTCAAAGTTTGAAAATACATTTTTTAAAAAAGAACATTTCCTGAGTGCGATTTATCAAGGATTTGAAGACATTTAAAGAAATTTATCAAATAATTAAATACTATTAATAACAAAGAAATTGTTAACTATGGATCGAGATATAAGTACGTACACCTTTGTAAATCAAACAGCTTTTCTCAAGTCGTGTTAAATTTATTTTATTTAAAATTTAAAAATTCATATATAATAATTTCGAGTTCTAAAAATTATGTCATAAAATCGTTTTCCAATTATTGTATGTTAAGTGCGGTATCAATTATATATTGTGTTAATTATTATGTTGTGGCTTTAGTCTTGCGATGTTTGCAATGCAGTAATATAAGATAATAAGTTGTTTGCTTATTAAGTTGTTGACAAATATGTTTTTATTCGTTAAGTCGGCGTAATTTAATGTTTGTCGATCAAAAACATAATTTGTTTGAGATAACAGTTGCAACCACCTAAAATGCTCTAGCTCGAATGGCACCCGTCACCATCATCATTATCATCGTCGTCGTCGTCATAATCATCACCACCACCATCATCATCATCATCATCATCATCATCATCATCATCATCATCATCATCATCATCATCATCATCATCATCATCATCATCATCATCATCATCATCATCATCGTCGTCGTCGTTATCGTCGTCATCGTCGTCATCGTTTCCATGCAAACGACCCTCGTCACATTTTGGTAATTTCTTGAGATGGGGTGCAAATCTTATTTCAAATCCTTGGAGCTGACGACGATGATAGTGATGACTGCGGAGAGATAGTGCCAACATTGTTAAAGGCGATGATGATGATGATGATGATGATGGCGAGAACGACGATGATGATGATGATATGGTTGTGATGGGAATTTTTTTGAAATATAAAGCTAATGTCCTTAAAAATCTTTTTGCTTTCCAAGCACCTGCACAGGTAAAATTGAATGGTAGAGCTTTTCTAAACTCAAAGTAAACGTTCACAGAGTAGTCAGGAAAAAGGTCACGAGACCCGGGAAAACCCACTTCTATAATTAGTTGTTGGAATTCCCGGAAGACTCGATTTATTTTTCTCCAGCAGGAGTCGTTAAAATGTCTCGAACATTTCACGTTCTAGAAGAATTTTGTTTTTTCTTAAATTTAAATTATATTTTCGAATGGAATTTTGAATAATAGATGGCGAGTTGAATTATAAACAGAAATTGCTTCTTCATAAATGTATCAACAACTCAGGTTCTACATTGCATCTCAGTATTATAATCATCATCATCATCATCACATACTTCTTTCGATATGACTTTGCCGCTCTATCTTTACTTTTACTAGATTTTACGAGTACCGATTTCATGTACTTGTACCTCAGTACATGGGCCCATGTACTTCATCATAATCAACACTTTCAATTAAAATTCAATATTTTTCAGTATTTTTCAATTTATTTTCTAAAACTTGTGACTTGAAAATAAATAATTGTTGCTTTCGCGGGTTTCATGTTTTACAATTTTATAAAATAAAACATGCAAGGGATAAAAATATTTTTCTTTGAAAGCATTTAATTTCAGAATGCACTCAAGAACATGCCACGCAGGAATCATCAAAAAGAATCAGATAAAAATGTATTCATCCACAACATTATGACCTTTACATCATCGTATCATCGCCGTCGTCATCATCATCGTCGACGTCGTCGTCATCATCATCATCATCATCTCCACATTTTCTTTTCTGACACCATCGAATAATGTACTTGAACATCTCTGTCATCACCACCATTATTAGCGACCATCACCGTCATCATTTTCTTCATCTTTATCACCCGCACCAACACCGTCATCATCGTCGTCGTCGTCGTCGTCATCATCATCAACGTCATCACCATCATCATCACCATCATCATCATTACCACCATCACCGTCGCCAACATTTCCAACGGATCTACTGAATGTAGCTCAATAAGGGAGGTGCTGACAGCAAATACTTGAAAGGTGCCACATTCTCTTCCGACGTAAACACACTTAACTGTCGTCTGCCGAGTTGCGCGGGAAGATTTTAAAAAGAAATTGCAGCAAAATAAAAACAAAAGACATAACATATTTTTATTTTGTTCTTGAAAGATGAATTGATGTCTTCTAGTGAATTATTGAAAAGAGTTTAAATTATTTAAATAGAAGCCCATTGATCCTCGGCAGGACGTCTGACCAGCCATTTATATAGCGCTCCTTCCATGTCTTGTTCCTTACGCGTGTGGTCCATTGACAAAGCATGCAGGAAAGCAATCATTTGCTTAAATGAATGAATTACTGATTGATTGAAGTAATGAACAAATGAACGAATTAGTGATTGAATGACAGAATGAATAAAAATGAATCATCGAATAAACAAAATGACCATTGATATGTTAAATATTTAACAACGTGGAAATAAGTTGTTGCAATTAATTGATGAGTTTCAATAATTGATTTCCTCTCCTCCACAAATATTATGCATCACGTGACTTGCTAATATTGCGATTCTTTTACTATTATAATAGTAATATATTATACAATATAATAATAATAGTAATATTAATAATACATGTTCTTATCAATCAGTTAAGGCATTCGCTTTGGAATGGAATTCAAGCTACATCAGGAGATCATAACCTGGCCGTTTGCAAGAGTTTCTACATTTAACAAATAATACAACAATTATTAATTACAATGTGATTAATAATAATTATTAACTATAATGTGTTTAATAATCAAACAAACAAATTCTGAAATGAGACCTCAAAACACTTTGTCTGTAATCGCGTTGTTAAACCTGCCAGCTGATAATTCTGTCAATTCTTCTACACCTTGAAATTCGAGAATGATGATGATGATGACGGTGACGATGATGATGATAGCAAAGATGATGAGAATGACGATGACGTTAATTCTATGGATAATGTTGTACGAGATCAGTGATGCATGACTGGGTGTAATAACTCTTCTGAATGAGTTATAAATTCAATCATCGTTCTTTTCATTTTCATTATCACCGTCATCGTCATCATCAGACTGCCTGATGCTGCTTTGTTGTTATTTGCAATAATAATTATTTATTTATTTATTTATACAAAAGACTATTTAAATGCATTTATAGTATAATTCTACAATATCAGAAAAAATCAAAAACATGAAAAATAAAAAAAGTTAATAGAAAGCTGGACTCTACAAATTATAATGAAGTTGCAATAAAATTTTATTTTTTCTGAAACTGAAACTCTGGAGGCTGCAAATTTCCCTTTGAAATATTCATCCAACTTTTCATTTATTCAGCGCGTTGTCTTAGGGTTTTCGAGGAAGGTAGCTAAAAATGGACAAATCTGCAGGCGTATTGAGAAGAACATTTGGACGTTTGAATTTCTAAAATAAATAAATGAATCTAATTCAATTCATAATTTTTATAAATTTTAAATTTCCAAATCTACATTTCTAATTTTTATAAATTCTTATTAGAAGAGTTTGGAATTAATAATTTCGTTATTGTTATTAAAATTATAAGTGACAATATATTATTTAATTATTAATTTAAATACATTATATTAATATTTAACAAAATAATATTCACATAATTAACAATGCGATTACAATCAAACAGCATTTTCTCAAAAAATAGTTCAAAAGCCGCATAAGCCTTAATATTTTCAACTTGAAGGATTAAAATGAATAAACGTTAAAAATCAAATAAAACAACAAAATAGAAAATGTTATAATTAAAATGAAATAACATTCCAAAAATAAAACGACGATAATAGAAAATATTACAATTAAAATGAAATAATGAAAAAATTCCAACACGCTCTGAGGGTTGCCCGGCTATGATGTGACGTCACTCTGGGATGGCGGGAAAATTGAATTTAAATATTTGAAAAGGAAGGATTGCCCAAGGAGAGAACTCTGATTGGTTGATGGGTGTGTTGATGATGTGCATTAAAATGCATTTTTAGCTTTACAAATATTAAGGAAAGTTTAAAATTAATGTATAAATATATTATTAAAAAAATTTAAATAATTAAATTTATATTGTCAAATACTTTTCTCAGTATAATAATCTTTTTAATTAACTTCAGAATCAGCACAACGTGTACTTTATTTGCAACATATGTTGGATAAATTTAGAAAATTCAAATTTCTTTTTATTAAATTTAAAATGTAAGAATTTATTTATAATAAATTTATATTTTAAATAAACGTTCCAGTATTAAACTGCCAAATTATTACTGGATTATCTTTACATTTAAGCATTTAATTATTTTCTTTCTAAAACCTTCATCAATATGCTGAACTCGATTGCATATATTGTTTAACTTATATATTATTGATTTTATTTAAAAATATTTAAAAATGTTAAATAAAATAAATATTTAAAATAATATTAAAAATTTTAAAATTGTTTTTAAAATCGAACATAACGCGCGTGTAATATGGGTGAAATAATATAAATAATAATAGGTAATAATATTTTATTATAATAAAAGCTCGTCAAAAGTTAATGTGTAATTAAGTTTTAATTGTGCATTTAAGTTTACAGTTCTCAAAACATAATTTTATTACTTACACCTTAACCATCCTTGTCAAAAATTGCAGTGAAAAGACAGTTTTTAATGTCGTGATTATTAACAATGGTTACAGAGTCGAACGACAGTATTCTGGACTGACCTACATAGTTGTCCGTGGCTGAAAACCGGTTTTTGTAGGTAAATACACATTTCTTGGAAAATTTGACCCCAGATTTATTGATCGTCATAAAAAAGGATAAACGGAGAATTTACGTTTGAATTTGAACGGCTTATTGGTGTCAGAATGGATAATTAGTACATCCATTGTACATTCACATGTTCTTTGTCTTTTGGTTTTTTGAATTTGAATACGTTCTTGTCTTTAATGTTCCTCTTCGTTATTTCTTCGATCTTTGTCAACTTTTTTTTCGTTTCCTCTCCAAAACTTCTTCAATAAATTTTTCAAGAGATTTTTTTCTTCTACGATTTTGATCACGTTCTTGTCTTTGATGGGCATTTTCTGTATAGGAAAAATAAAATGCAAGTATTTATTTATAATAAATTTATATTTTAAATATTTCAGTATTAAACTGCCAAATTTGTGGATTACATTCACATTTAAGCTTTTAATTTTTTCTTTATAAAACCTTCATCAATGCAAATATTGTTTAATTTATATATTATTGATTTTATTTAATAAATATTTAAAATAATATTAAAAACTTTAAAATTGTTTTTCTTCAAACAAGGATGATTTTCGGGAAGTGTTTTACAAACCCAAGTTACACTCAAGAAATTCTGAAAAAGATAATGATGATGAGGATGACGATGTTGATGATTATTTGGATCATGTGCTGTCATAAAGATGGTCAACGTTTTCTAATATTATAATTATTAAATCGGCATAATGAATTTTATATTGAGATTCTTTCGATTTAAAAATATATTAGATTTATTTTAAAATATAGAATTTACATTTACATATCCTAAAAATAAAATCCTTTATTGATCCGAACGTGGAAAACATAAACACAACACACAGTTTAAAAAGAACATTGTTATTGATTCAAGACATAGTCCTAGGAAATGATATCCCGCCATTCACCATTATTAAGTTAATGTAATGGACAACCATTATTATCTTATTATAATGGACAACCATTATTAAGTTAATATAATGGACAACCATTATTAAGTTAAAATAATGGACAATCATTATTAATTTATTATAATGGACAATCATTATTAATTTATTATAATGGACAATCATTATTAATTTATTATAATGGACAATCATTATTAATTTATTATAATGGACAATCATTATTTAGTTAATATAATGGACAACCATTATTAACTTATTATAATGGACAACCATTATTAAGTTATTATAATGGACAACCATTATTAAGTTATTATAATGGACAACCATTATTAAGTTATTATAATGGACAACCATTATTAAGTTATTATAATGGACAACCATTATTAATTTATTATAATGGACAACCATTGTTAATTTATTATAAGGAGTATGTTGATAAGTAAAAAAATTAAATTAAGATATTAACGACCAAAATCACATTTAAAATACCAAATTAGTACAAATTGAAATAATAACAATTACAAATTGAAATTTGTACCCACAAATGATGAAGCAATGACATCATCATCTCGTGACATATAAATGTTTTCATGGCGAATAAATGACATCAAGAATCCAGCATGAAATTATTTTATGACGAATAAAATTTAATTTCCACAATTCAGCAAAGTTTAATTTTAAATTAATTATCCTATAAAATTTCAACATCGCTTTAAATCAAACAAAATAATGTTTACATAAAATTTATTTGAAATAACTTCAAATATAAATTTGTTATGTTTAACATCTTTATTATTGTCATTATTATTATTATACATTTCATAATTCCAGGCTTTGAGTAACAATTGTGATTAGATAAAATTTTTGTTAACAAGTGGTAATTAATTTAAATTGATGGAAATTTAAATTGAATAATATTAAATAAGAACAGTAACAAACATAATTAAAAATAATTATAATTATAATGTAATTGTAGCAAATAACACAAAACATTAGTTTGAGAAGCGTTAAAATACTACTATTATTTTTTTTAACAATTAATAACTAACTAATAATTAGAATTGACAATACGAAAATTTAATTCAATGTATTGAACAAATCGCCTAAAATATGCAACGAAACAGAGCAACAACACACCACATTGGTTAACATTAAGTAATAATAATAAATAATAATAACATATAATAAATAAATAATAATATTGAATAATAATTAATAGTAGTAATAAATAGTAATACGCATCAAAACAGCACTCGCACATACATACAACAGCAAGCAACACATGCACTCACATACATCAACACATATCAACTACAGTTAGAAAGATTCTTTCAGCAGCCTGTTACTCCATCATCATTATTCTTTCTTTCAACCATCGATCCATTACTCCTTATTTCTTATTCAGCCTTTGCACCGTACTTTTCAATGGCCTTTGTTAGGGGACTATCGATAACGCCATTGCCGTTATTATTATTATGTTTGTATTTTATATTTTTTATTATGCATATGTTTTAAGAAGAATGTCTTATTAAGACTTTAAAATGTATATCAGAAGTCATCAATGAAGATAAGATGTGGGTTGAGCATTTCGCTCAGAGTGAAGTTTTATATAATCTTCAATCTCTTTTGAGCAACCCTTCTTTGGACAAACAACATTTGTTATAAAATCGTTAGTCATAGATTTTTTAAAGTTTTTTCTTTTGTAAAGACTTTTGACACCCATTTTGATAACCATTACACACGGAATAATAGCTTGTTCAAAAAATTTGTTGAAACTCTATCTTCTTTTGTTGGGACTCTGATGTTATATTCGATCAATGCTCTATTACCAAACAAATACCTGTTGAATATATTCAAAAATATAGAGAGTACATAAAAAATAATTGTACGTATTGAGCAGTAGCTGGTTCCAATGGTTTGATATCATTGATGAACGCAGGGTAGTTGACGACCAAACCTTTGAGTACGGATTCAGCAGAATATTTTTGTTTAAAAAGTTATAATCAACCCTGAGAGATTAAAGCTGTATATGGAAGTGATAAAAATATGTCCTGCATTGGTTGTTTTCCAAATCAGAAAGAAGCTGCTCAGGAAAACATTAAAGAAACAAAGAGTTCTCACAAATTTTGAAATATCAAGAATTACTGTTCTGGGAGATATTTTTGATAAATGCATAAAACACCCTTATCTATTGTCTTATTATTGGAATATCACATATAAAGATGAGATTGGACAAGGCCCAGGGTGACAAAAGAAGTCTATTCTATTTTATCACAAGAATTACAAGGTTGTGACATCTATTTTTGGCAAGAAAAAACCACTTAAAAAATCAGAAGAGAAGAGGAGATCTGAACATTCCCATCTGAGAAGGAAATATTTTGGATTGGTACAAGCATTCCCACTGCTGGAGTCAATCTTTAAACAACTGCTTCCAGTTAAAAGGAAGGTAGATGCCATCAGAAGAATGAAATAATTAACAATCTGATGATGGAAGCTCGTTGACGACCTGTACCTCAATTTCACTGTTCCAGGTACTGACGTTGAATTTATTGGCGGTGGACGTAATGTTATACTCATCTCCTCACAACATTGATTTGTATTTTGAAAAACTATGTGCTTGCAATTTTGGACTTGATCCTATGAAGCAGTTTGAAGCAATCAGAGATGGGTTTGATCAAGTTTTGTTTCGTGGAGCAAACGAGTTGTTTTATCCAGAAGAAATGAAAAAATGGATCTGTTGTGAGAAGTTCAAACGATGGACCGTGAAGGAATTTTGTAAATATTGCGTTTATGATGATTCAAAATCAGTTTGATTGTCTATTAAGTGCTTGGCTTCATTTGGGGATGAAGAGCTGAGATTATTCCTGAAGCTTGTGACGAGCAGGACCGCTTTACCATTTCGGGGTTTATCTAAATTGAATCCTCCATTGACCCTCTCAAGAATCCAACTCGATCATCCTGATTCTTCTTTGCCTAGAGCAGCAACTGTTCAATACGTAAATTTGAAATCTGAATAATATATATGCATGATGAAATAGCTTCACGAGTTCCCTTAATCGAGTTTGTAGTCGTTTTGATAGTCGAATCTGTAGTGCTGGTGGTTTTCCTTAACATTCGTTTTCTTCAGTTGTTGACTCTCGTTGAGTGAGGATTGTTTCGTATCTGTCCAACGGTAATAATACTAATGTTATTATACAGTAATAATACTAATAATAATACGTAACTGTAATAAAGTTTAATTCGAAACTTCAATAGTTTTGAAGTGTTCCTAGTGATAGATAAGTGCTCACGGAATCTTGGAAGAAGAATCACTGAATTTCTTGAGCGTTTAAATACATCGTTCTTATATTTTTTAGACCTACTAGCAGCACCCGTGCAAAGCATCTGCGCGTTTAGTACTTATTAAAATAATTCACTGTGAAGGTATGGAATTGTTGAGGTCTAAACAGTGCATCAGCTATGACATGAAAGTACGGCCAAAAGCTTTATATAATTTTTGCCATCCAATAAGTTTCATGGTATGCTTTTATGGCATAGAAAATCAAGCGACTCATCAACAGCAAAAGCCAGAGCAGTGGTGATAATTCATTACAGTTACCTGATCTTCATAATGGGTTCCAAGAGAATGGGCAAAGACTTTCATTTTGTTTTCCAATAAAGACTGCAGGAGACTGATAACTGACACTATTATCAAAATTGCATCTATTTTGTTCCATACTTTTGAGAAGTTTTTAAGAAAGAAGAGTTTTTATAACAAGACCATTAAGAGACTGAAGACATTTGCTACAATAAGTCGATGCATATGATGTTTGACTACTAAAATGTTAAACAGCGCCAACCAAATCTCTGTCTGAACCACCAGTAATGAAAAAACATTGTCACAACGAAAACTCTAATACCAAATATAATTATGAGTATAATTATAATAGTTGAATAATAATGAAATACATAAATTAGCACAACATCTCACAGGTTACTTGTAGTTGCCATCAATTAATTTCAGCTAAATTCAAGTTGACGACACAAATTCGTGAGCCGGACAATACAGTGATTTACGTGACTGTTTTGCCATTTGTTTCTGTAAGCATATATCAGAAGTTCTTTATGCAATGTATTAAATATAGTCTAAAGCTTTTACAAAATACAATCAAAAGTATATGCAATCATTTAAATTTTTTGTTTTGTTCGGAAATCAAATTTATGTCAATCTAATTTAGCATAATACGCATACGATTATATCACGCCGATGGGGGTGCGCGATAGGTAAAATCGAACACAATGCGCATGTAATATAGGTGAAATAATGTAAATAATAATTGGTAATAATATTTTGTTATAATAAAAATCGTCAAAAGTTAATGTGGCTTGCGTTTAAGTTTACAGTTCTCAAAACATAATTTTATTCATGATGATGATGCGATTTCTGACTGTTGAATTTTTGAATTAAATTAAAATTATGTTTGACTATTTTCATTAATAATATGATTTTTATTTAATTGGAAACCCATGGCTATGTATAACTACATGGATAGTAATTTAAAAATGATTTTACAATTATTTGACAATCAAAGCTGGTTTAATATTGCAATAACCCGGGGGTCCGCAAATAAGTAAGTTAACTAATAAGTTTATTAGAGCAGGTATTCAGTTAACGGAACTGAATAATAAAAGTTAAGCGTTTAAGGAATTGAGGTACTTAAGGATGCAAATGGTTATTTGGGCTTCTAAGTTGTCTTGATTCTCGTTGTTTGTCAGGTAATTATCGAGAATGCTTTTCTGTAGCAAAAATAGATCCCACGTGCCCGGAAAAGATGCCAAATATAATTAAGTATAAATTTAATTATATTAGCAATATAAACTTAATTAATTTCCAAAAATCTAAGTTTACAACATTACACCCTCCTTAAATCTGTTCGTCCCGAACAGACTGCTGCTCCCCGTGGTACTTCGCCAGTCGGCGAATGTGTTCCAGCTTCATTTTTACTCTCGGGACACAATCTCTAACATGGTGCCCATGTATCACCATTGTTTCAATGCGAGCCCGTCCTCCTCTGGTATCTCTACTAAAACGCTTACTGAAAAAGATCAGCAAAACAACCAACAGCACTAAATGCTCGCCTCGAATCTCCGACGACCTCCGAAGGCCAGAAAGCCCGCCCTGGCTGAGAACTCCACAAATGAACTCCTCGGACATTGATCCAACCTTATCAACCACGTACTCACGACCGCCGAGTACCTCACCGTCAACATCTCCACTCTCAGTTACAATGACATCCGCAGCTCCAACCTCCACGACATCTACAGCTGAATCGAATTCGGAAACTCCCAGCTCAAATCGATCGCCACTGTTTTCCGGGTCCAGTTCCTCCACTGATTCCTCAACTCGAGGAGGCTCCACTCTGGTCTCTCCCAAAGTCCCCCCTTCAATTATTTCCTCGGTTCTCTCCACAACCGATACCAACGAGGCAATCGTGCACGGAACTGGCTCATCGGACACTGGCGCGACCTCTCTGGAGTTTGCGAAACTCTCCCTCAGCTCACCGTTGTCTTTATTCTCTACAGTGCCCATCTTTATGGGAAGCTCTACTATTGGACTGTCCCCGTCAACTACCAAACTGCCCTCACTCACCTCAGCAAAGGTCTCCTCAGCACCGTTCTCCCCACCCAGCTCTTCCCTCAGCTCCTTCCCCGATTCCTCACTCCACGGAAGAAACACTTCGTGTCCCAAAGTTCTTCCATCTACAATTTCCTCGGTCTCCTTCTCAACCGAAACCAGTGTGGCAATCGGGTACACTGCTGATGCTTCAGCTGGCATGATGTTTTGGTGCTTGATGGAGTCTCCTCCGGTTGGTAGCTAGTAGAGGCCTTGTTGGAGGAAACCTCAGTTACTTTTTCCGTCTTTTCTTCTATCTTTTTTTTGAAAGCCTTCCATTTTTTCTTGAAAACTTTTCATCCTTTTATCCATCTTTTCCATAATGCTGTTTAGAATGTTCACACCCGGATCAAAATATATATAAGCTTCTGGATCCTCACCCTGGTCTATTATCCACGACTGCAGGCGATCCTGCAATTCTTCCCTGGAGCCTTTCGAATCCATTTGCCTCAACTTAAGCTCACGTCTCATTCCAGCAAAAGTTAAATCCTCTAAGACCTTGCTCATGACTTACTTTTTGGGATCCCACTCCTGACACCAATGCAATAACCCGGGGGTCCGCAAATAAGTAAGTTAACTAATAAGTTTATTAGAGCAGGTATTCAGTTAACGGAACTGAATAATAGTAGTTAAGCGTTTAAGGAATTGAGGTACTTAAGGATGCAAATGGTTATTTGGGCTTCTAAGTTGTCTTGATTCTCGTTGTTTGTCAGGTGATTATCGAGAATGCTTTTCTGTAGCAAAAATAGATCCCACGTGCCCGGAAAAGATGCCAAATATAATTAAGTATAAATTTAATTATATTAGCAATATAAACTTAATTAATTTCCAAAAATCTAAGTTTACAACAATATGATCTGGGCTTTTCTAGTTTTGTTTTTAATCTGGCAATCTGGGTTTGTTTAAAAAATCTCAATGGTAACCCTTATCATCATCATCATCATCATCATCGTCGGCGTAATTGCTTCCCATTGAATACTTTCAATTGAAAATCATGGTGCATTAATTGCGTTAATTTCAACATCGCAACAGAAAGTTAACGTATAATTACGGAGACAAATTATAAAGAATTTCCTAAATAAATTATTATATTATTATTATAATAGATAAATTGTTGATGACGTCATCAAGGTTGCTTTATTCAGGTTCATCTCGGTTTTATTTGTTCCACGCTTAGTAATATTTTTATTTTTTACTTCATTTATATTTTATCATTCATTAATTTTATTTAAGTAATATTTTAAACAATTTACTGCAATTAAAAACAAAACAATACGTAATTATTAACTGTATATAATTACAAATATTCTTATTTATTTTTATTTACAATAACTTATATGGATGTTAACAACATTTGATAGATAATAATTTACGATTCATAATTAATGTACTTATTATAAATTGTTGTAATTTTGTAAACATTTTGTAAATCATGGTTGGGTGGACTCTTTCCAGACGTTTTGGAGTTTGCATGCTGCAAGCATTTTATCTCTTCATGTGGTTTAGTGGGACAGAAGCTGATGTACGCCTCGTTCGGGTCGTTATTGTTGTTGTTGACCGTTGTCGGTGCTAAATTTTGAAACGCAAAAAAATTTTGAGTTGTTTCAGTGTCTCAATTTGTGAGGAAACGAGTGTTATTTGTCTGATCGACTGTCGTTGCTGATGTTTATCGTCGTCGTTTGATGATGACAACGAGATAACAACGGCGATGTTGACATGACTTTAGACAATGGTGATGACGATTATGTTGATGATAATGATGTTGATGAGGAGGAGGAAGAACGGGAAGAGATGACGACGATGAAGATGAAACTAAATGAGAGCAAATTCTTTCTTTTTCATTTGTTTAGGCGACATTCAGTAATTCGCCTCTGGAACTCCTCCGTACATTTTGAATAAAATCACCAATAGCCACCTCCATGAAAATGGCGCAGTCTACACCCAAGCATCCCATTATCCCATCGTAACCCAAACGCCACACAATTTCATTA
Source organism: Whitmania pigra (assembly GCA_021613335.1). Taxonomy (NCBI): domain Eukaryota; kingdom Metazoa; phylum Annelida; class Clitellata; order Hirudinida; family Haemopidae; genus Whitmania; species Whitmania pigra. Next base: position 1,892,379 of record JAJTWR010000021.1, read on the forward strand.
CCAAAATCGAATCACCATTTCACAAATGAACCAACATTCTGATGTCAATGGAATCCGTCAAAACAACCCGAGACAAAAGGGCCTCGTCAAAATAGACTGCCACAAGTTTTCAAGGCAGAGAAGGTGCATCTTATTCGAACGGTGATTCGAACGCATTCAAAATTTAAATTTTCCCTCCAGGTGTCGGTGCGAATATTGACAAATAACCAGCTACACGTCATCCTCACATCACGTGCAGTTATCATCATCGTCATCGTCATCGTTGAAGTAGTCGTAATCATCATCATCTTCATCATCATCATCGTCGTCATCGTCATCATCATCATTATCATCGTCATCGTCATTATCATCATCATCATCATCATCATCATCATCATCATCATCATCATCATCATCATCATCATCATCATCATCATCATCATCATCATCATCATCATCATCATCATAATCATCATCATCATCATCATCATCATCATCGTGCGTTGTGAATTTTTTAGTAAAATTTAATTGCTTTTGTCACAGCAACAACCTTTCTAAAGCAATAGCGACCACTGTTGGAGTTAATTTGAATTTATTGACCATAATTACAACCCAAATGTTACATTTGGACGTAATAAAACAAATAATAAATAACACTCGACATTGATGCATGACTGAATATAATTTCCCCCTCAGTGATACAATTCATCCTTATCAGGCAGTCCTCATCACGTGCCATCATCATCATCATCGTCGTCGCGACATCGAAGCAGGTTGAAAAACTGCTAATGATGATGATAGTTTTAAGCAAAAATAATGAAAACTCACATGTTGAAAATAAGGAAACAACTGGTTACAAATTGAACCACCTCACATTTGTTTTATAATTTAATGGAACTCGACAACTCAATTAAATTCATTAAAACTCGATTAAAATTCAATAAATTAGTACCTCAAAATCTGATTCCCAAAGGAACCTAAAAATAACTTCAAAAAAACCTCATCAAATGAAACTCGTCACTTATTCCATTCGCAGACGATCAAGCTGTCTGAATCTCCCGAAAAGAGCGCCAAAAGTCGAGCACGTCACGAGAGCGCCTACTTCAGTTTCGGGAACTTCGATTGGAATCTTCTGCTCTTTCCCAGTGGTGACTGTCCTGAGATGGAAGGAAGATTCATCACCTCCATCAACAGGCTCAGCAGCTTCGACAACATCTGCAAGATCAAATACGACGTCTGTTTTCTTCCTCCTTGACCTTCGTGACCTTCGATTGAACTTTTAAGTGATCTTTCAAGTGACCTTTCTGACCCGAGGATGCCTTGCGTGATAATTGAAATAAATTGCAATCTGATAATTTAATTTCCAGGAGATGAATTTAAATTTGAAGTCTTTCAAGATTTGTTATTTAATAGTTTAAATGAATTGATAAACTTACGAAGAGTGAAACCTATATATTAAATTATGTAAATTTTTTTAAATGTTCAATAACTTCTTTAAAAGATTTACAAAAAATTCAGTTAAGTAAATTCAAAAGTGTTAGCGTCAAAGCAACCACCAACGCAGCACAGAACATTGTGATTGTTACGGAAATATATTTTTCCGCCAGGTGTCAGTTGAAGTCACTTCATCGTCGTCATCTTCCTCCTCTCCCTCGTTGTTCTTTCAATCCGACGGAACGGTTGAATCCATGGTCGATGCATCCGGCAGAAGTCGTCTGCCTCATCAGCTCCAAAAACTTCACCGACAGGAGGATAGCACCTCCAAAGGGGGCATGTTCTCTTTCAGGTAGACTGACATTATCATTACCAGCATCACCAAAGTAATCATCGACATCATCATCATCATCAGCATCGTCATCATTGACATCGTCATCATCGTCATGGCGCATTCAGAGGTCCTCGCAGAAAAGCACGAAGTATCCACTCCAGGAAATCGTCCAAACAACAAATCTGAAATGACCTTAAATGTTTTATTTTCAAGGTCACAGGCTGGCTCCGGATGTCCCGGGCTGATGAACGTTCGTCTGCTTCTTAGATCGTGCTCCGTGGTGGGAGAGGCCATCCTACGCCCCTTCGTGCCCGGCAAGAACCGGGTGCGCATGTACGACCGGGAGGAGCAGGCCTGGACTCTCGAAACTGACGTCAGCGTCGAAAGACTCCTGCTCAGACTTTTCTACGATGACGTCAGTCACGTTCCTAGAGGTCATATGCGCAGAGTCACGTGGTCCGTGTCGGTTCTTCCGGCCATTGGCCATTCCCTGCCGTCGATCACGGGGGGTCTGGTGTCGACCGGGGGATCGAGTCAGGTGAGGGTGGGGGTGGGTCAACAGGTGGTCGGAGAAACCAGGTCGGTTTACTACGTTCAGACTGATGTCGATGAGGGACAGAGCGTCACTACAGACATTCCCACTGCTGAGGTGATGATGATGATGATGATGACGATGCTGATGCTGATGATGATGATGACGATGACGATGACGTTGATGGTGTGATTATGTTGATGGACATCACACGAGTACGACGTTTTAGCTGGTGACAACGAACGAAGGCGATAAGGTCATTAAGTTCACCCATGCGATTAAAGCTCTGCACTGAAACAAGGTGTTCATGTCGGAAATAATGTTAATTGTTGCACAATTCATTATTTATGTGTAAAAACATCTTCCAGCCAATAAAAATTCAATTATTCAACATGAAATAACCAATGAAGGCATTCCAATTAAAATTATATTATTATTATTAGATTATTTTTATATATAGATTGGGGCACAAGCCTACTTAAAATGCACGCTTCATTTATCTTTCTGAAGATTTAATCAAGTTAATTAATTAATCAGTTGAGACATAGCGGAGTTTACCTGGAAGAAAAGGACGGAGGTCAGATGACTTTACACCTGGAGTGGATTGATTCCCACCTGTTGTTCATGGACAGGTGGCAATTATCTGATGATGTCATCGTCAAGCAACGTCATCAGATGAGGTGTTGTTGTTGTTGTTGTTGTACTTGACGAAGACGACGACGACGATTACGATTATGACTCGATGATGGTGATATAAAATTTAGAAAAAAATGAAATGTAAATGTAGAAAAAATATTAAATTAGAAATATTTGCCACAATAACAATTGAAATAACGACTTGAAGTGGCACATAATCACAATACAATTTTAATAATAATATTAATATTACATTATGATAATATAATTAATCACATAACATCACGTTTGTAATCCTTGATCACTCAGGCTATGGTTGTAAACTTCATGAATATTTTTACTTTAAATTTGCTATTGCCTCACATCACATCCCAGCACATGATGTGATTTACATCACACCACATCACATCACATAACACATCACATAAAAGTCACATAAAAGTCTCAAATGGGTCACAAATGGGTCACATGGTTCTGAAAAAACAAAACTAAAAGCAGGAAAGATGCATCTCTTGAAAGGACTTATTTGTTGTTATTTGTTGTTATTTGTTTTTGTGACAGAAACGAGTAATCTTGAGCATTTTTGAGCATTGCTGAGCATTTGAGAATTTAAAAATTCTTCAATCAATTGTTTTGCACTCCTTGACGTGATGACGACGACGATGATAATGATGACGACGGAGACGATTTTTTTAATAAATAAAAGTTTTGTATTACCACATCACATCCAGACAAACTTTTCTTCGTCTTCCACAGACAAGAACTGACGTCTTTGGAATCTGAAAACCTGGCACTTGAAAAACAGGTGCACGTTTACCAGATGACCCTCGCCAGGAACAACACAGACGTCGGTCCGGGTTACCTCAACCATGACATCAGACCGATCAATGCTCCCCCTAATGACGTCATGAACCTTTATTAAGTCTAAAAATAGATGTTGTTTACTCACGCTAACGGGCTTCAATTTAATGTCCTTCTCTTGTGAGTCTCTGAGTTTAAAAAGATCTTTTTCAATTCCCACTTTGCAGTGCTTGGCACCATTCGATGATATCATATCATTTTTGAGGCTGGAGATCCATGCTTGTTGTTGTTGTTGTTGTTGTCATGAAACTTGATGTTGTAACGTGGTTGTTACGTGTATTTTCAATACATGGCCATTTTCAATCATTTTATCCACTTTTCAATATATTTTATTCTATATTTTATGAATCAATTTCTCGTGAGTCTCGTGAGCGATGCTGAAATCATGATGATGGCAGGAAACAAGTTTTTGACTTGAATTTATTTTTGCACGTTGCAACGAATTTTACAAATACATTTGGATGCACCTTAATGACTTTCAATCAAACAAATGTTGCTAATAAAAACTTGATTAGTAAAAAAGGAATTTAAAAAAAACGGAAACAAAAATTTATTGCTTCAAAACAAAATTTTACTTCGACTCAGATTGCGAGAATAAAATAGAACTATATAACCGAGTAAATCAAATGAGCAATTAAATGCGAACAATTGTGAAATAAACATCAGTCAAATACAAAGTTGGTATCAAAGGTCATCCATCTCTGAAACACCATCTACAAAAGTTCATCATATTCGAATCATCTGTTTATACTTCCATTAGTCCCTTCAATGCTCACTCTAATCGGAAGCGATAAATTGAAGACAATTCGTTCAATAAAAAAGACGTTAGTGAAGATGGTTGAAACAAGCTGATTGACAAGGACGTCATTTCAGTTATTTTCGGAAGGTCATTTTTGCTTTTTCTTTCTCACCAAAGGTCGGTGGTGGTGCGCCATTGCCCTCTGTCCCCAAATGAGGTCAACATACTTAATGGCTTCTAATCAATTCCCATTCATGTGTATACTCATCTTTCAATTATTCAAATGCATTTTTTGTTAATAGAAATCATTTGCTAGACTCAAGGAAATCGTTAAATTTTTCTGTGGCTAGATTTTAATGTAGGTATCGAAGTAATTTAAAAAAAAAACGTATCATTAGTAGTAAACTTTATTATTAGTAAATAACAAATAGCATTAAGTAGACCATGTCTTAAACAAAGTCAAAACATATACTCGTAGGACAAAGACAATTTGCCACAAGCTTTGATGTCAAGTTAATTTATTGAAAATTTAGAAACTTAAAATATAATTTTATCACACAATGTTTGAGTTACACTTTAGCAATAGTAGAGAAGCCAAGATTCTAGGTCACTAGGCTTCGCCCTCTGAAAGAACTTTCCCACCCTAGAATTTATGATGTCATGTCGCATGCAAGGTTGTGCTTAATATTTTAAAGGTAGAGTAAAATTTTGTGCCCATTGCAGTTTATCGAAGTTTTGGCGCACCTAACTCGTTACTATAAAACTTTAGTGTATGTTTAATATTGAAATAACCCGGGGGTCCGCAAATAAGTAAGTTAACTAATAAGTTTATTAGAGCAGGTATTCAGTTAACGGAACTGAATAATAGAAGTTAAGCGTTTAAGGAATTGAGGTACTTAAGGATGCAAATGGTTATTTGGGCTTCTAAGTTGTCTTGATTCTCGTTGTTTGTCAGTTGATTATCGAGAATGCTTTTCTGTAGCAAAAATAGATCCCACGTGCGCGGAAAAGATGCCAAATATAATTAAGTACAAATTTAACTATATTAGCAATATAAACTTAATTAACTTCCAAAAATCTAAGTTTACAACATTACACCCTCCTTAAATCTGTTCGTCCCGAACAGACTGCTGCTCCCCGTGGTACTTCGCCAGTCGGCGAATGTGTGCCAGCTTCATTTTTACTCTCGGGACACAATCTCTAACACGGTGCCCATGTACCATCATTGTTTCAATGCGAGCCCGTCCTCCTCTGGTATCTCTACTAAAACGCTTACTGAAAAAGATCAGCAAAACAGCCAACAGCACTAAATGCTCGCCTCGAATCTCCGACGACCTCCGAAGGTCAGAAAACCCGCCCTGGCTGAGAACTCCACAAATGAACTCCTCAGACATTGATCCAACCTTATCAACCACATACTCACGACCGCCGAGTACCTCACCGCCAACATCTCCACCCTCAGTTACAATGACATCCGCAGCTCCAACCTCCACGACATCTACAGCTGAATCAAATTCGGAAACCTCCAACTCAAATCGATCGCCACTGTTTTCCGGGTCCAGTTCCTCCACTGATTCCTCAACTCGAGGAGGCTCCACTCTGGTCTCTCCCAAAGTCCCCCCTTCAATTATTTCTTCGGTTCTTTCCACAACCGATACCAACGAGGCAATCGTGCACGGAACTGGCTCATCGGACACTGGCGCGACTTCTCTGGAGTCTGCGAAACTCTCCCTCAGCTCACCGTTGTCCTTATTCTCAACATTATTATTATTATTATTATTATTATTATTATTATTATTATTATTATTATTATTATTATTATTATTATTATTATTATTATTATTATTATTATTATTATTATTATTATTATTATTATATTATTATTATTATTATTATTATTATTATTATTATTATTATTATTATTATTATTATTATTATTATTATATTATTACTATTATTATTATTATATTATTATTATTATTATATTATTATTATTATTATTATTATTAGTAGTAGTAGTAGTAGTAGTAGTAGTAGTAGTAGTAGTAGTAGTTTCGAGCGAGAGAGCTGAGGTGCGGCCGGTTTGTTTCTCGTGCGTTGTTTTTGTGAAAATATCGCTAGAAAATACACTGGTTTAGCTTAATTATCTCGTTTTTTCGTGTCCCCTACCTTTCATTCGTTAAAAGGTGAAACTACTCGTTGAAACGGGGAAAATTTGAAGACAAAACTTACAACGTTAACGTTTTCGTCCGCTGAGAATCTTCGGATTTTTGTCTTCAAACCGACTATTTCCTCCCTAAATAATGTCTAACAAAACCGGTTCTAATGTTATTGTGCGTAATCTGAGGTCAAGACAGGTCGTCGTCAAGGTAGAAGACTCGCAGAAGAGTTCAGAACCAAATCCTGAAATTCAAGATTCAGTGAAATGTGAATATTGCTTGGCTTCATTTAAGACAACCAAAGGACTAAAGTTGCATCAGAACCAAAAACATCCCGTCGAATATCACGAAAAAAGAGCCGGAAAAAGTTATTCAAAATGTTTGTGGTCAACAGAGGAATCCAACATGCTGGCAGAAATTGAACTGGAGCTGATTGAAAATGGTTGTAAGAATATCAATGTGGAGGCTCACAAGAGATTTCAACACCGCACATTGGAGGCAGTAAAGTGTCATAGAAGACAAGAAATTTACAGAAAACTACTTCAGAATCGACGAGAAGGGAAAAAGAAGGACGTTGCAGAAGATGGTGCTGACTTTACAAACGATGCCCTTGTTAGTGTGATTCCTCCCTCACAGGACACAGTCGTTTGGACTCAGATAGCGGAGGCAGAATGGAAGTTAAAATCGAATGAAAAGAAACGAATAAACGTGTCTCTGCACCAACATCTGCCAAACATGTCGGTGAATAGTATCAGGAGGGTTAGAAATAAACAGCAATACCGAACCTTCTACAACGACTTTATATTAGAAAGAACAACGGAATCACGTAATCAGACTAAAATATTGATTAATCCCATTCCGGATGTGCAGGAGACAGACGATGTTGGTAGCGGCTTATGTTTAAAACAATTTGTGATTGGCAACTACGAGCTATTAAATCTTTCGGCTGAGGAATTGTCTTACCTGTTGAACCAATCAACACCAACAGAAACAAAGCAAAATTTGATAGACAGTGAGTACCTGGTGTGGATTGGGGGCCTGATGAAAAGTAGCAAAGCGAGGAATGTTCGACCAACCCGAGGTCGCGAAAAGAAAAAACTGATCCGCCAGAATAGAAAAGAAAACAATAACCAAGGAGGTAACAGGACATTTCTCGTGACCAAGACAAGACCAACCAAGAGAGAATTGAGAACTCAAGATCGACAGAAACAAAGAAAGAAACTTCAAACCCTGATGAAAAAGAACCCAACGAAGGGTGCACAGTCGGTTCTCAATGAGGATTATGGAGAAGAACAGAAACCATTTCCTCACGATAAGTTGGTCGAGTATTGGCGACAGGTGTTTTCTAGTGAATCGGTCAGAGATGAAAGACCCGTGGCACCAGTAACGGGACCATGTTATGATTTGGAGGCTCCAATAACATGCGGAGAGGTCAAAATAGCTTTGAAGGGTTTGAAAGATGCCGCTCCAGGACTGGATGGAATGAAGAAGAAACATCTCGAAGGGATTAAATTTATTGATTGCGCGGTTCACATGACGTTATGGATGTTTGTTGGTCTACCTCCATCTCCATTCAAGGAGGGAATCGTCAGTTGCATTCCGAAAGTCAAAGAGCCATCCGCCCCGAATGAATTTAGGCCCATAACTGTCAGTCCCATCATGAGCCGATTATTTCATCGGATAATCAACAAAAGAATGCTGCAGTTTTGGCCAATATCTGCTCGACAAAAAGCGTTCAGAAACGGCGATGGTCTCGGTGATAACGTATGGTTTGTCAAAGCACTAATCGATAAAAAAAGACAGGAAAGGAAAAAATTGAACATGACCTTTGTAGACGTGGCAAAGGCTTTCGATTCAGTGAGCCATCATTCCATCCTGATAGCCGTTCGGCGCCTCGGCACCCCCCCAATGCTGACCAAATACCTGACGAGTTTGTACAGCAACAGCAAAGTTTACATGAAAATGGAGAACGGACTCAGTGAGGCAATTCCGGTTGGTAGAGGAGTGAGACAGGGAGACCCAATGTCTCCTATGCTCTTCAACGCGGTCGTTGACATGTTCATGAGCAACATGGACAGTTCTATCGGCGTCACCGCAGGATCCGGGTCACAGAAGTGTAATTATGTTGCCTTCGCAGATGATCTCCTTCTGCTGTCCGCAACCGACATTGGAATGCAAATGATGCTGAGACAACTGGAGACAGAAATGGCTAAAGTCGGTCTCATCATGAATCCAGGAAAATGTGCCTCGATGAGAACCGAAATTATCAGCAAACGCAAGCAGTGGATAGTTAATCCCACACCTTACTTGAAACTGCAAGAAAGGGAAATCAAGGCTCTCAGCATCACAGACACCTACAAATATCTCGGTGTTGAAATAGGACCACGTATGAAATATTCCTCGTTGGGCGAAAGAATTCAGAAGGGTCTTCACTCCATTTCGCGTGCTCCACTCAAGCCTTGTCAGAGATTATTCATTCTGAAGAAGCACTTGTTGCCAAGTCTGGTTCACAGGCTCACCTTTGACAAAATTTCCCTTAAGGCCCTCAAAGCGGCCGACGTTGCAATCAGAGGTGCAGTAAGAAGATGGCTGCGATTGCCAAAAGATACAGTGAATGCGTTTTTACATGCCCCCGTCAGGTTTGGGGGTCTGGGGGTTCTCCAGCTGAAAAGTTGGATTCCGAATGTCGGGATCCAAAGAATGACCAAAGTTATACAACAAGCAAAGCGTAACGAAGACGAATTCCTTACGGAATTGTTGCATCACAACACAACTGTTATGAGCGAAGTGAGAAGATTCGGGAAACCTCAGCCGAACAAGGGGACTGCGGAGTCATCAAATCTCCGACAAGTGATTGCTGCGGAGCAACTCTATCAAACAGTGGATGGTTATGGCCTAAGGTCCTTTATGAGTGCTGTTGTTCCCAGCGAATGGCTGGTGGATGGTATTGACAGGATGCCAACCCAGAAGTTCATGCAATGCGTGAGGGTTCGTGCTGCGGTCCTTCATAACAAACTGCGATCGGCAAGAAAAAATCCAATGGCCAACACCACTTGCGATGCCGGCTGTGAAGAGGTCGAGTCTCTGGGCCACATTATTCAGAACTGCCACAGAACCAACGGTCCGCGCCACGCAAGGCACGACGCCATAGTGAGAATGCTTGAGAGCAGATTGAAGGAGAAGGGATACGCAACGAAATTGGAACCCAGAATCCCAACGGTACTAGGAACGAGAATTCCAGATCTTTGCGCTTGGAATAAGACAGAATACATCGTTTGCGATGTGGCGATTATTAAAGATACAATGGGACTAGACCGATGGCATGAATTCAAGGTGAACAAATAGGACAAACCTGATATTCATAGATGGATGGAGCAAAACAATCCGATTGCCAATGTTGAGAAACAGAAAGGGCTGATCACAGCTCTCATATTGAATTGGAGCGGCGCGGTGTCTTTGAAGTCCTGGGAGTTTTGGAAAGCACATGGGGTCACAAGAAGACTTCTTATGTGGATATCCATTAAGGTGTTACAGGAGACATATAAGATCTGGAAATTTTTCAAGCATAGTACCTGGAGAAAATACAGACGAAAGGGCCAAAGAGGACGCACAAAAAACACTTTCAATAATTCATGACAATATTTCGAAAATTTATTTAACCATTTCAATACTCCTATTCGAACTCAAAATATTTATATTATGGTCCTTGGGTGATCCCTGACCCGTATGAGGACTTTAAACATTCGGGTGATGTTTTTTTTTGATGATGGTTCTAGAAAGTGTCAGAGGGCTAAATAAAATGTTTGAATAGTAATAGTAATAGTAATAGTAATAGTAATAGTAATAATAATAATAATAATAATAATAAGATAATAATAATAATAATAATAATTATAATAATAATAATAATAATAATAATAATAATAATAATAATAATAATAATAATAATAATAATAATAATAATAATAATAATAATCTAATAATAATATAATAATAATATAATAATAATAATAATAATAATAATAATAATAATAATAATATAATAATAATAATATAATAATAATAATAATAATAATATAATATAATAATAATAATAATAATAATAATATAATAATAATAATAATAATAATAATAATAATAATAATAAATAATAATAATAATAATAATAATAATAATAATAATAATAATAATAATAATAATAATAATAATAATAATAATAATAATAATAATAATAATATAATAATATAATAATAATAATAATAATAATAATAATAATAATAATAATAATAATAATATAATAATAATAATAATAATCATAATAATAATAATAATAATAATCCTAATAATAATAATCATAATAATAATAATATTTGAGAATAGCGGCGAAGGCCCGTTGAACTCATCTGTCCATCACGGCAGGCGATTTGTGATCACGGCAGAAAACGACTGCGGGAAGCTGCACTGCATGCTTCGCGATCTCTCGACGTTTCTCCACATCTTGGGCTCACTGGCAGACAACTTCATCGGCTCGAATTTAAGGGAGGATCTTGAAACAGGATGCATACTTTTTCAGAGGCTGTTGGGTTTAATGGATTATTCTTCCAAGATGAGGTTTCATGAAGTTGATTCTGCCATAAAAAATGTTCTCGAGTCTGACTTCATTGAAGTCCATGCAGAATCACTGGCGGCCGTAAAAGCCTGGTGTCCTTTCTTGAGCCACGTCAGGTCGGATCCGTCAAAGTGGGCTTCTCTTGGAATTGATTGCAACGAGATGATTCCATCCATTCTACTTCTGCCTCTCCTGCAGATTGAATTTCTTCCTGAATTTCTTCGCGCGCGTCTGGCCGCCCCCAACACAGGCGTCATCTTGCGGATTATATCCCTCGAGACTATTGTTCATCGCCCCACTCCTGACGTACGTCTTACAGAAGGGGATTTCACCCTTCCAGGACCAGTGGTCTAGTTCAAATCTTTGCCAGTTCCGGTGCACACCCAGACTGTTCAGGGGGGAGTCTTACAGGAGGGAGTTTCACCCTCCCTGGGAAAATTGTGACCAGTTCCAGCGTCTCATGTCATGGGACCGCATCCGGGGCGGTTAGTGTGCTGGCCATTACAACCAGACGATACGTAACCTTTATACGACCGAGGTTACAGTCATATTACGCAATAAGGTACCGTACACGCGCTCCCATCTTCCGACGAGAAAGGTCCCACCTGCTCAAACAACTTCCGTAAAATGAGCGCTTAGTGGTTACAGGGTATGGCGAAATACCCCGAATTTTTTCTAGCGAGCGAGCTGAGGAGCGGTCGATTTGTTTTTCGTGCGTATTTAATACATGTTAATTTCGTCGGAAAGCGTCGAATTTCTCCGAATTAAGCTTGTTCGTGTCCCTACCTTTTGTTCTGTCTGAAGGTGAAATCATTTTACAGTTTTGTAAAACAAAAGGGGAAAATTGAAGTTCTGCGACCTAAAATCATTCCGTATCGTCGTGTCTGTTGACTTTCGTTTACGGACCCGCAGTCTTCTCGTATCTTCATATACGACCTCCTTCACTGTTATGGATATGTCTAACTCGGACAATAACATCATTAAAACACTTCGCTCAAGACAAATATTGAAGCATGATTTCTCTAGAGAAAATGTCGTCGTATCTCACGAAACCGAGTCAGATAAAGACACAAGAAATGAGGAAAAGGTAGAAACGTGCGTTTTCTGTGGGGCTTCCTTCAAATCAGTAAAAGGTCTCAGAATACATCAGAACCATGCTCATCCAGAGGAATACCATAAAGAAAGAGCAGGTAAGAGCTATTCAAAATGTGTTTGGCCAGAGGAAGAATCCACCATGTTAGCCAGAACTGAAATTGAACTGAAAAGTAAAAGAATCAGAAACATCAATGTGGAGGCTCAAAAAATTTTTCCACACCGGTCGCTAAATGCCATCAGGTCTCACAGGCGACAACCATCTTACAGGAGCATATTGCAGAAGTGCCAGGATAGGATTGAAGCTGGGGGCTCGGGTTATCAATCTGGAGATACATCCAACCATGTGGTAGGAAACACTTTGGATCCCTCAAGAGTGGACGGCCTTTGGACTGACATAGCCAACGCCGAGTGGATGCTGAATTCATTGGAGAAGAAGAGAATCAACCTCGCCCTTCACAGATATTTACCAAATGTTCCAGTTGAGACAATAAGAAAGATAAGGAACAAGCCAGGATATCGCAAATTTCTAAACAACTTCATTCAAAAAACAACAAGCTCCGTTAAACCAACGAAATATGCCGTGGATCCTACTCTCGTAGCTTTTCCAGTCGATACAATTGTGGACAGCGAGATTAAGTTAAAGCAATTTATACTCTCAAATTATAAATACTTAAAAATGCCATGCGAGAAACTCTCTGAGGTGTTGAGCCAAGTTGATGATGTTGACTCAAAGCGCCGGTTAATAGACAAAGAATACATGCGTTGGATGGAAAGTTGCGAAACGGACCGTGAGAGGACGGGGGCTGGTAGTCTCGGTAGACAGGCTTCGAACGTGATACCTACTTCTGGGGTGAGATCGGATCACAGCAAGACAGGAAACCAGGTTAGGCAATTTCTTACAACAAAGATTCGACCATCAAAGAAAGAGTCAAAACGGAATGGCAGAAAAAAGCAAAGGAAGAAAGTCCAAAGATTACTCAGAAAGAACCTTTCCTCGGGAGCACGTTCGATTTTAAATGAAGAATATGACAAAGAATCAAAACCCATGCCGCATGCAAAGTTGCTACAATTTTGGGAACCGGTATTCTCAAAAAAATCGATTAGAGACGATAGACCAGTAGTATCAGTCTGCGGGCTTTGTTGTGATCTTGAAGCTCCCATCAGCTGCGGGGAAGTGAAAACGGCGCTGCGAGGTCTTAAAGATGGTGCCCCTGGCCTGGATGGAATGAAAAAGAAGCACTTGGATGGCATCAAACCGATCGATTATGCCGTACACATGTCCCTCTGGTTACTGACTGGCTTGCCACCTTCACTTTTCAAGATTGGTGTCGTCAGATTGGTGTCAAGATTGGCCATTATCAACGAGGCAGAAAGCATTCCAGTCGGGCGATGGTCTGGCTGACAACATCTGGCTAGTAAAGTCGCTTATCACAAGAAGTAGACAAGAAAGGAAAAAAATAAACATGACATTTGTGGACGTATCGAAAGCATTCGATTCCGTTTCTCACGAATCGATTGTTAGAGCAGCCTCTCGACTCGGCGCACCACCCTTGTTAACAAGATATCTATCGGAGTTGTACAGAAATTGCCAAGTTCATATTAGAATGGGAAAAGAGCTCAGCAGAGTCGGTAGGGGAGTTAGGCAAGGCGACCCCATGTCGCCGATGTTATTTAATGCGGTGATTGACATGGTAGTCAGTGATATTGATCGATCTATCGGTGTCACCGCAGAAAATGAATCAGCCGAGAAGTGCAACTACATCGCCTTTGCGGACGACCTCCTGTTACTGTCCAGCACAGATATTGGAATGAAGGTGATGTTGCAACAACTTGAGATTTCGATGGCCAAAGTTGGACTCACTATGAACCCAGCCAAGTGCGCTTCAATGAGAACTGAGGTCATCACGCGGAAAAGACAATGGATAGTGAACCCAGAACCGTACCTGAAACTGCAGGATAAGGACATCAAGGCACTCTCCGTAGTAGATACTTACAAGTACTTGGGGGTTCAGATTGGGCCTCGAATGCAATTTGCATCATTGGCCGACAGAATCCAAAAAGGCCTTCACTCGATTTCAAGGGCTCCTCTCGTGCCATGCCAGAGAGTATACATTTTACGGACCCATCTGCTCCCCAGTCTCGTTCATTTCCTCACCTTCGAAGCAATAAATCTTAAGTCGTTAAATTCTGCTGATGTTGCAATCAGAAAATCAGTACGAAAATGGCTGCGGTTACCGAAAGACACTCCAAATGCGTTCTTGCATGCCCCGATCAAAATGGGAGGAATGGGTATTCTCCAACTGCGTTGCTGGATCCCGGAAATTAGAATCCGTAGAATGTCCAAGGTTCTACAACAGGCGAAAGCGAGTAATGACAGTTTCATGATGGAGGCTTTGGGCGGAAGTACGAGCGTTGCTAGCGAGGTCAAGAGGTTTGGAAGACCGAAGCAGAAAGACGAGCCGTGCGTCCCTCGTGGGCTTTCAACTGCAAGGAGGTTGTACCAAACCGTTGACGGTTACGGATTGATGAGATTTCCAGAAGCAGTGGTTCCTAACGAATGGTTGGTGGATGGAATCAGTAGGATTTCAGCCACCCAATACGTAAACTGTGTGAAAGTTCGTTCAGCGACGCTCTTCAATAGACTGCGGGCTTCGAGAAGGACACCACTGTCCAACACAGCTTGCGAGGCAGGTTGTGGTGAGATGGAGTCTCTCGCCCACATCGTCCAAAAGTGTCCGAGCACGGATGGCCCTCGCCATGCAAGGCACGACCTCATAGTGAAGATGCTAGAGATGGCGCTGACGAAAATGGGATATTCAGCAACGAGAGAGCCCCGAATACCAACCGTCAAAGGGACGAAAATTCCCGACCTTTGCGCATGGAATGGTGAACGTTACATTGTGTGCGACGTTGCCGTGGTGTCGGACAACATGGATCTTGACAAAGTTCACCAATTCAAGACCAACAAATACAATATCACTGACGTTCATCGGTCATGGTTCGTACAGAAACTTGAAAACCAAAATTTAGGACTTTTTTAGGACTTTTTAGGACCTTTTACTCCATTTTTTAGGACCAACGATAATATAAAAAAAAACGATATTTAGAATTTTATTATTCATTTTTGTATAAATTAGACATATAACACAAGACAGTAACACGTTAAAGTTCATAATATCTATTTATTTAAATAAAAATCAATTTTCCAAGTCTTTCTCTAAAGTTTCAATTTCTTTCGCTTTTGCCTCGCTATCTTTCCTCAGGCTGTTTGCCTGGACCAAAAGATCCATGTTCCTGGTTCTAACACTTTCGTCCATTAATATTCGAAATTCTCTGTCCAACATATCCCTGTCATGTTTTAGAATCTTTAGCTTCTTCCTCAGCATGATCATGTCCTCTTCATCTACTTTTCGTTTTGAGATTACAGCTGCCTGTCGCTCTTCCTCATGTAAGGTATCCAAATAAAATTTATATCTTTGTCTTGATGCTTTGAAATGGCTTATGACACATTTATCTATCTTAAAATTGCCTATACCTCCAACACTGTTAACATGGTCTTTAATCATCCTCCTTGCATTCAAGTTTTTCTCTTTTTGATTCTCACAAATCATACTTTTATTTATGGAGAAACCTCTTTCAACAGATGCCTGACCATGACTTAAAGTTAGCAAAACTGTAACTACATCCCTCCATACCAATGCATAGTCGTCGCAACTGCCCATGTGCTCCCTGAAAAAAATATCAAGTCTTTGCTCTCTTTTATATGAGTTAAGAATTGTTCTTTCGAAATTTGCAAATTTTGAATATTCTTTCAGGTATCTATCACAGTCTGCTTCTTGGATGATTGCTGCATCAACTAATATATTCGATTCGGTGGATGAGACAGAACAACCCAATACAAAACTCGGGTCAAATTCAGGCGATTTCCACTGCCTTCATCATCAATTGGAGGGGCGCAGTCTCACTGGAGACGTGGAGCTCATGGAAAAAGATAGGCCTCTCAAAGCGGTTTTTGATGTGGAGTTCCTTAAGAACTTTGATGGAGACCCACAAAATTTGGAAGATTTTCAGAATGAACGCCTGGAGAGAAAGAAGAAAGAGAAGGCCAAGGAGAATATTCATGTGACAAAAACCCATATCAAAACTCATTTACTTATTGTTTCAGGTTAATTACTATAGTCCTTGGGTTTTCCCGGGCCCGTTTGAGGACTTTAAAAACATTGTTGAGGTTTTTTAATACGCGCTGGTGATTTTTCGGATGTCAATCTGGGCTCAATAAAATCTTGAACAATAATAATAATAATAATATAATAATAATAATAATAATTTTTTTATTTTTTGGGATCTCTTTCACTTTTTTAGGACTTTTTAGTAATAAAAACCCGAATTTCGGAAATTTAGGACTTTTTAGGACCTGTACGAACCAAGAGCAAAAGAGAGCTGTATACCATGCCACAGCTCGGACTGAAGTTAATTTTTTTATTTATTTTGTTGGTTGGTTGTCAATTTTTTTCTGTATAGCAAATGCTTGCATAAATTCCTAAGAGTTTTATTATCTCAAACCCTGCATAAGGCACTGATATAACACCTATCAAAACTTTTAAATAATTAATAGTCAATCTGCATCTCCAAATCATTTTATTTCTGATGCTCAATAGGCATTACAATACCAGATGTATAAATCCTAGGTCCCATATATTTCCTAAAGAACAGAAATAAGCCTCTGTTTTTCTGACTCTGAAAAGCAAAAGTACATTTTTAAAGGCAGATTCAAAATTTAGTCATGATTAAATGACCATCACTATTGCATGATTGAGAAAGGCTGACATGCTAACCTTGCCTCTCAAATGTTGCAAGCAGGCCAACCAGCTGTCATAGCTGGGCATGTTTTGCAGAGAAACAGCTTCCAGCCTGATTAAAAATATATTTATATGTTCTAATGAGTAACTCAATGAAAACCACATTCTAGAGTCATTCAATAGTTTTATTGCCATAGTTTTCTGACATTATATTAGCTGTTTGTGGATTAATTTATGGACACAAGGTAATCTTTATCTACAAATTCAACTCACTTGGAAGGGCTAACTGCCATCACAACAGAAGTAAGAGTGATAGGATATACTAAATGGCATGCTATGATCTGCAAAATCAATGTATTAATTTACTTTAATTTACCAGTAGTGTTAAGTACCAGTGTTGTTCATGGAAAGGGTCAATAAATTAATTTAAGTCTTGCAACATCCTTTGGCTATGCATCAACTTGAAAAGTAATGCCACACAGGTAATTTTATTTAATTTTGAAGTTGCCTGTATTGGGATTGATCTAGAGCTGCACAATGATAATGAACAAAAGCTATGGTTCCTCAACAAAAAAAACCCACCAGGGACATCAAGTCAAAGCCTCTCTCAACGTCCTGTAATAAAAAATATGTGGGCATATGATGGGTTGTCTAGTAAAATAAATTAACTAAATTACGTAATTACATCATTAGTCTGGCGCTTGACTTTAACAAAGATGGAATACAAAGCATATTCAAGGAAGTTGGTAATCCCTATCACCAGAGCTTGAGAAACCAGCCTTGGCACAAGACCCCTAAAGTCAATTTTAAATAATCCAAAATAAAAAAAATTAAACTATAAACTAGGTGCAAAGTTATAGCTAACGCAAAAAATCCAAGAATTCCCTCATTCTTCCAAATGTCAGGAACTGCAGAGAAAATTGATCTGAAATCAAATGAAAATTTCAATATTTCAGAATTATTAAAAAAATCAAACAAAACATTTACGAGAAGCGAGTCTCCCTGCCAACAAATTGAGCTAGGGATCTGAGATAAATCACTGAAAAAAATTATTTTAAATCATTATAAAAATTCAATAGAAAAGATAAGAAAGAGCATTACCGCGAAAAGGCTGGCTGCAAATTATACCGACACAAAAAGTGATAGTCTCAAAAGCAGTCTAAACAATAATTAAGTAAAGGAAATTTGTTTTAATTAATTAAAAACTGAAGTCTCACATATTTGACAACTTCTGAAAAGCCAAGAACATCATCAATATTAGGAGCTTCCTCAAAGTCCTTATGAGATTTCTGGAAAAGATAAGATAAGAAAGAGCATTACCGCGAAAAGGCTGGCTGCAAATTATACCGACACAAAAAGTGATAGTCTCAAAAGCAGTCTAAGTAAAATAATTAAGTAATGGAAATCTGTTTTAATTAATTCAAAACTGAAGTCTCACATCTCTGACAACTATTGAAACGTCATCAACATCATCAATATTAGGAGCTTCCTCAAAGTCCTTATGAGATTTCTGGAAAAGATAAGATAAGAAAGAGCATTACCGCGAAAACGCTGGCTGCAAATTATACCAACACAAAAAGTGATAGTCTCAAAAGCAGTCTAAGTAAAATAATTAAGTAATGGAAATTTGTTTTAATTAATTCAAAACTGAAGTCTCACATCTCTGACAACTGTTGAAGTGTCATCAACATCATCAATATTAGGAGCTTCCTCAAAGTCCTTCTGAGATTTGTAGAACTTTAAAAATATCTAAAAATTGGCAACAAAATAAATCAACAATTTACTAATGTTCTAATTGTGCAAATAATAAAAATATTTAAAACCAACTGTCTCAAGTAAATGAATGACACTGTTTTTAACAACAAATTCAGTCCACATGTAACCAAATCCTCGATACATGCCAAAAAATCCATCCGTTCGATAAATGTGTTCAACTACAAATATTATGTCAGTAGTGTTAAATAAATCCACATCTAACATAAATAATTGGCAGCATTAAATTTATTAATTTAATGATGACATACCGTGTCCGAAAACATTTGGATACATGTAGGATCGGTTTCCTAAAAAAGTTGACAGTCTGGGCTGGAGGGGTTCATGACCAAGCTAAAGATAGCAATATCGTTAGTCACTGTACACATTATTAACAGTTTGAAAATAAAATGCAAACACAAATCGAATTAACTAAACCTATCTAATATAACTATGTAACGATGCTTTCTACTCAAATCTAAACTGAAAGCTTAAGCTTTTCGCTATCGGTTTATTAGAGCTTCTACAATTTCGAGGTTTGAAAGGTTGACTCGAGGTTACCGACTTGAATGAGAACTTTGGCATAATCAACAGGATAACAGAGCGTTTTTAGACCAATGGTAACAGCCACATCTAAAACATAAGACAACATTTTATCTCAAACACAACTACGTGACAGCAACCAAAATCCGCTTGTACGATAACACCACGATTTCCGCACAAGTTGCAAATAACCAGAATAGGTAAAAAAGTAATGTTTACATAGCTAGATGATTAGGACGGTGCTCCCCCAGAATAGGAATGTCTAGGTGCA
Organism: Whitmania pigra; assembly: GCA_021613335.1. Taxonomy (NCBI): domain Eukaryota; kingdom Metazoa; phylum Annelida; class Clitellata; order Hirudinida; family Haemopidae; genus Whitmania; species Whitmania pigra. Next base: position 1,912,122 of record JAJTWR010000021.1, read on the forward strand.
TTAAATATTAATTTATGAACTTTTAATAATTTTTGTTCTAAAGCAAAATTGATATATTACTAAACTTAACTAATTTAGTTTTAAATTTAACTAAAGTTTAAATTTTAGTTTTAAATTTAACTAAAGTTTAAATTTTAGTTTTAAATTTAACTAAAGTTTAAATTTTAGTTTTAAATTTAACTAAAGTTTAAATTTTAGTTTTAAATTTAACTAAAGTTTAAATTTTAGTTTTAAATTTAACTAAAGTTTAAATTTTAGTTTTAAATTTAACTAAAGTTTAAATTTTAGTTTTAAATTTAACTAAAGTTTAAATTTTAGTTTTAAATTTAACTAAAATTTAAATTTTAGTTTTAAATTTAACTAAAGTTTAAATTTTAGTTTTAAATTTAACTAAAGTTTAAATTTTAGTTTTAAATTTAACTAAAGTTTAAATTTTAGTTTTAAATTTAACTAAAGTTTAAATTTTAGTTTTAAATTTAACTAAAGTTTTTTATTTGCTTGTTGACACCCCAGCAAGCACAAGAAATCGGAAATCCCACGCGGGAAAAAAAGCGGGGTTTGGCCTCGGGCACCAGTCGGGTCCCACTCTAGTAGCCCGCTGGTTTGTGTCAGTGGGCACCACACGAGCCCCGCACTAGTTGCCCGGCATCATTAAGCACGGGTTGCCCAGCCCAATCCCTACATCATTAATGACGAGTTTCCCAACAATATGTGTAAGGCTGAAGAATACAAATTTTTGGATTACATCAAGTTTATTGAACAAATTCAGCTGTTATTAATTAAATTAATTTTTTTCCGACTGCCAGCTCCTCTGTCTCTGGCATTTCCAAACCACTTGCGAAGTTCCAACTCACAATCTTGGCTGGTTGCAGCTGAAGTTCTTGGGTTCCTTTGTACTACCCCTAAAATTTTCCAGATGAAAAGATTAATAAAACTGCTAATCTTATTATTACTCTATAATTAAGTTAAATTAAAATTCAATTTATAGTAGCATCAAACCAAAGTGTTAATCAACAAAGTTACAAAAAGAAAACCAGTTGACTAACCAAACACAACATTAAACATTTCGGCTTGTCCAAAAGCTTTTTTGCCATGCTGTCCCGACAAATTGCACTTTCGACTCATTTCATCTGTCAGCAAATGCTTCATAAGCCTCCAGATGGTGGTCTCAATGTTATGCCCTCCATTGGATACCAGAGCAGAAATCTGAATTGAGAATTAGAGTCATTAAACTAATTTTTAAAATGTTGATTTTATACCAACCAATTGGTTTTTAATTCCAACATCCTTTAAAAGGTCTTCAATGCTTGCAAATTCGCAATCACTCCGAATTGGCAAACTAATTCCTTCCGGAATTTCAGCATTAGTAACCATGTTGTTTTGCAAGCTCTTTGCAATCATATCAAGAGATCTCTTAATCATCTCCGTATTTGCTATTAAGAGCCTAATAGCTTTATCCAAATCTGTTTTGAAGCAATATATCAAGAATGAATATGAATTTAATTGTCAATAACAATTATCATAACAAGTCTAGCTCACCAAGGGTGCTAGATGTTAATACTTGGGGAGAGGGATGAGGTAATTCTGAGTGATGTGATTGAGGTGACTGAGATCAAAATGAAGGAGAATGGTGGACCTGAAACACTTTTTTTGAAGGAGGAATTGGCTTATTTATTTGGACATCCTTTGGTTTTCTGAATAATTTAAACTTGCAATTAGCTAACCAGATAACATATAACAAGTTAAAAAACAAATTTTAAAACATATAATATTCGCAATATGTTCGAATGGTGATACCGCAGTTTCAATGAAACAACTTCTTCACCACTACTTGAATCTATCCTCCTTTTTGCTCTGTAAAAAATATTGTTAAAATAAATCCAGTATTGCACACCGTTAGGAATATATCAGTCTTGTATATTTTCTTCTTTTTTTTCCAATGACATCAGTTTCAGAATCGATGTTCGATGTCTCCTCAGCCAATTTTGTCTTTGCTCTGGCATCCATAACATCATCTGAATCATGAAAAGCAATACAAATTTTGTTATATTATTACGTACGTTTGTTAATTAAAAACTAATTGAATAACATTCTTGAAGTGGTTTTTTTAATTTACTTTTGGCAGTTTGTAAAAATATTTTAAAAAAATAAAAATTAAATTGTCATCTGAGTTCTTGTATTACAATAAATGAACTCAGCCAATCTCCATCATCAATCATTTATTCAAAAGTATCCTTTCTGTATTTTTTAAAACAATCCGCACATTTTTAGCTCCAGCGGTTGATTTTTAATCGACTTTACAAAATACCCCTGAAAGGGGGCTAGAATAGGGGCAATTATCACACTCGTCATTTCAGAAGGCTATACAGTTGTTGCAATTGATTAGCCTTTGATGAAATCAAAAGCTAATGGTGTTAGCACGGGGTTTATTAATGGAAACAACCATTCTGACGGGAAAGAGGATAGCTCCATGATTATTGTTGATGTAAGGCAGCGTTCATTTACTCAGAGGTAATCAAACATTTGCAGTAGAATTATTATAAGTTTTTGGTGTGAATTTAATTTCTAGAGTATAGTTTTAAATTAATTGGATTAAAAGCTTCTAACATGGCACTATAAATTTTACCGTCTTTGTAATGTGGGACACTGAATTTCGCCCCATAACTTCACCAAGCTCCAATCGCAAGAAATTATTAATTAAATTTTGTAAATTCATTACTAATAATATTCAACATCTTTGGCAATATAAAAATCAACCTCAGTGGTACTTCAGATCAATAAAATAAGCGCTTCTCACTCCAAAATAACTCCTTGCCTCCTACCTCATTTGATTCTCTTCTAGCTGATCTCTTATCAGGCCTTTCTGCTTGGGCCTCATATTATACTTCCGCAACAAATTGGTGACCCCGCAAAAAGAGATTAGCAACATGGAAGATTTAATCAACTTGATGTCACAGGAGGCAATTTCTCAGACCCGTGTGAGCGCCGTCAGCATGCAGTTGCCGCCTTTCTTCACGGCGAACCCGAGACTGTGGTTTGCCAACATCGAGGCGTTGTTCTACATACAACGCCTGAAGGACGAAATGCAACGCTACGCACACGTGGTACACAACCTGCCCTTTCAGGTGGCCGAGCAGGTTCAGGACCTCATCTACGAGGTACCTAGCGAGAGGCCATACACCAGGCTCAAGGAGGCCATCTTGCAGCGCTTTGGACAAGCGCAACAGGCAAGGCTGAGGAGCCTTTTCAACGCAGTATACCTCGAAGGACAACTGCCCAGCCAGCTCCTCCGTCACATGAAGGCGCTGTTGGGCGACAATTCGATGGACGATGCGATCCTCCGGCAGCTGTGGTTCGACAAACTGCCGCCACACATCCGGCCCATAGTTGCGACCGCGCACGACAAGAGCCTCCTGGAACAGTCCATCCTGGCGGACCAGGTCATGGACGCATACACAGTCCCCACGGTGTCGCGGATAACGACAGCTTCTACGCAGGGACAGAACCAGGACCTCAGCATCACGCTTCAGATGATTAACGACCGTCTGGCCAGGTTGGAGACGACCCGAGAAGAGGCCAGACAACACAGGAGGTCCCGCAACAGGAACAGTTCCCGGGCAAGGCGCAGCAACACACAAGGCATGTTCTGGTATCATGACAAATACCGGGAAAAAGCTCAACGCTGCCAACAGCCTTGTTCCTTCAAACTCCAGGGTCGGGCGGTAGCTGCAACGGCTGCCTCTGGCCGACACCAAGAAAGTCGCCTGTTTCTGATCAACGATTTTTCCAACGGAATAAAGTTCCTGATCGACACCGGTTCGGAGATCAGCGTCATCCCTCCGCCTCACCAGCACTCGCTCAAGGCATCACCCTTCACGCTACAGGCTGCCAATGGCACGACGATTGGGACTTACGGTCAAAAATCCCTGTCGTTAGATTTGGGTTTGAGGCGTAAGTTCCAGTGGATCTTCGTCGTCGCCGACGTGCAGTCGCCAATAATTGGAGCCGACTTCCTGGGCCATTTCAATTTGAACGTCGATATGTCTAGCAAGAGGCTCATCGACAACCAGACAACCCTATCTGTCGTGGGATCTATTAGCGCAGCACCTCCAACTCACATTCACCTAGCGCGAACAACGAACAATCTCATCAAAGGGCAATTGGACAAGTGTCAATTGAAGGCACAGATCTTCTCAAGAATAGATCTCACCACCAAGGAAGACCTCCAGTGCTCACCAGCCGAACTAGTCTACGGGACAACGTTAAAATTACCGGGAGAGCTTTCCACATCAAGCAGCTCCAACCCGCCGATCGGACACTCAAGCTTCGTGGATAATCTAAGAGAACAAATGCTGGATCTCAAGCCTCAACAGCCCAGACAGCGACAACAACCCTCTTACATCCCGAAGGACCTGGCTACTACACCACAGGTACTTGTCCGTGTTGATTCCAGCAAACCACCGCTTCATCCACCATACGAAGGCCCATATGACGTCCAAGAGCGCCATCACAAGTACTTCGTCGTCAAAAAGAATGGACGGAACGATACAGTTTCAATCGACAGACTCAAACCAGCGGTTATTCCTAAGACTTTAGTTCCGCCTACCACAAACCCAGCCACTGCACCAAAAACAGCACTCAAAAAGCCTACTAGCAAACCAGTTATCACCCCAGCAACACCACTGACTCAACCTCAAACACGGTCTGGACGAAGAGTTCACTGGCCCAAGAAACTCAAAGATTACGAGCCTTGATCTTTCGTTCGCCAGCTTGCTCTCTGGTGGGGGAGTATTGTGGGACACTGAATTTCGCCCCATAACTTCACCAAGCTCCAATCGCAAGAAATTATTAATTAAATTTTGTAAATTCATTACTAATAATATTCAACATCTTTGGCAATATAAAAATCAACCTCAGTGGTACTTCAGATCAATAAAATAAGCGCTTCTCACTCCAATATAACTCCTTGCCTCCTACCTCATTTGATTCTCTTCTAGCTGATCTCTTATCAGGCCTTTCTGCTTGGGCCTCATTATTATACTTCCACAACAGTAATGGGTTACGCCGTTTACATGGAATTGGTGGAAGATACAAAGTGTATTATATCTATAAATGGTAATGAGACTGTAGTCCAACCAGAAAATGGAGATATTTATAGATTTACCTATGATTATTCCTTCTGGTCCTTTGCTGAGAGCAGTACTATGCTGACCAAATTTATGTCAATGAAGCTCTAGCCCACCCACTTCTTGTAAAGGTTCTACAAGAATATAATGCCTGCCATTTGCATATGGACAAACTGATAGTGGGAAAAGTTACATGTAAGTTATTAAATTTGTTATTTAATTATCAATTTAGCTACATCTTGTTATTAAAGCATGGGTCATGGTGCAGATGTTGGTGTTCTGCCAAGATTCTGTGAAGAACTTTTCAAAGAGGATCAAAGGCTCCCCGTGCTAACACCATTAGCTTTTGATTTCATCAAAGGCTAATCATAAGGGATGTGTTATTTGTAAAATGTTGGCCTCAATATTTGAAGAATTCAAAATTCCTTGAAAAATTTAAAATGCAAATAATTTTTACAAGGCATTTAGCTAATTTAAAGAATGCCTCGTCGATTGAAAGTGATGGTCAGGATACAATTGACACCAATTTTAACCAATGATGCAGATGTTGACTGCTCGTAGATGCAAACTGGCTGAGGAATCTGTTGGCATGCTGATTTGCATCGATCAAGATTGAAATTAAAACAATTTCAGTCTAGGTGTTATCATGTCATAAATTTTGATTTTTAATTGCGATTTTATCGATTATGAGGTAAAACCGTCCGAGCTGCACACAGCCTTAATGAGATGAAAAATAAGAGCGATAGCTCCACCCCATAAACAAAATTAGCTCCGCCCATAATAATTAAAAGTGAATATTAATTTAATTAAAGGTTTATCGACATGTTGCGAGGTCTCCACTAAATTTTAAAAATTTGACATGACGAAGTTTTTCGCATAAGTACATCATTTTGAAGAATATAAAAATATAGCACGATTATCTATTAGGAAGTGATTGGGAAAAACATTTTCATCAGTACACTTAGTAGTAGCAGAAAACGGAAAGTATCTGAGTTGGTTGGCCATTTTACAAGCGGATACAAGCACTAGTGAAGATTTTCTTACTACTAGTGGAGAAGTTGTATTTTTGTTTAATATTTGGGATACATTGCACACATATTTTAATGTACCATAACACTTGTCAGTTAAATTTTATCAAAGGTTGGAGTTGGTCATAATAGTTGTTGTTAGCGAACAACAAATATTGACAAAATATTAAGAAAACATTTTTGGAGTTGGGAAAAACTGCCCTTTATGCCCCCACTATTTTGCCTTCGGTACGTCCCTGCCGACTTTGAAGTGAAAAAGCCGACTTCCCACTTTGAAGTGAAACCGCCAAATTCCCACGGGTTGGGGTTTTGAGTATTTATCTATAAAATGAAACAATTGTAGAAATAATTTCGTTAATTGTTCTCAAGTGTAATAATAAGTTAGGTGATGATGATTATTATAAAATAAAACTCATTTTTTTTATTTGTATCATACTTAATTTGTTTAAATGGCCTAATAATGACCATCATAAGCAGTGTGGTCACTAGTCGGGTCTTCAGCAAATTCAATCGTTTAGTATTTTGCGGAATTGCACGGGTATCATCAATGATTGGCATATCGTTAACTTTCTTAAACTGAATCCGCAGATATCCGAAATTCATTGACAAACCCGCTCTGCTCAAAACTCTGTCGCGTCCTCTTTCCATAGACATCGCTAGAACCCTTTTTCCTTCTTCTACAACCCTAGGTGTTATTTTTGATTCGCACCTCACCTTCCTGCAATCACCTCACCTGGGCACATCCGTTCGCTACTATCCATAGGCAGTTGTGCCCTTGAACATATCCCACTCTAGTGACATCCAGCCCTCTTTATCTCCATCACTTTATAGGTCGCCGCCAAACACATGATCATCCACCATTCATCTTCAACCAATCAATAGGTCATCACTAGTCAATAGATGTTGCTCTTATGCCTCCCCTCGTAAGAGACCACCCATCTCTGGAGCTCTTCAAGCGTAACCTGAAGACTCATCTCTTTAGGACTTCAAGGAACAACGAAAGCACAAAGTCTTTCTGATGGCATGCGCATGGCAATATTATTATTATTACGAATTTCATCCCAATATTAAGACTCTTCTCACAGGGTGTTGAATTTGTATTTATCAAATAAAATAAGTGTAGAAATAGTTTCTTTAATTGTTCTCTAACTGTGTTGTGGGGCATTCAAAAGTTCTTTCGACAGTTGAAGTGGCTTCGAGATGAAATTGTTGGATCGTCAATAATTGTGAGAATTATTGACACACAACAGAAAGTATTTTAATTTGGAATTTACTGAGCAATCAAAGGGCCGAAGCGAGTTGAAAAAGTTGACCACTGGAGTGATGAGAGAATCCAGTGATTGCTGGAATGTAACAATGCGTGGGCTATGCAATGACCGAATGAACTACTGAATGATTCATTACTATACATTACTATTACCGATTCAGTTATATGAAATAAAGCTAAATGTAATTTTTGGAGCATCATTTCCAAAACTAATGAACAATAAAGCGGATTTGTAGTGAGGCTGTTGTTAGTTTTCTTGTTTACATTGAATAATTTCAAGCAACAGTATTCCCAGCATTCATATAGACATCTTGAGACATCTCGAAAAACCTCAAAACATTTAATATAGATTTGCAAACATTTGTGACATTTAAAATTTATTTATTTATTAGCGTTATTAATATTATTTTTTAAATAACTTAATATTATTTTAAAAATACTATATTATCAATATATATTGGGAAATACTTACTTTTAACCAATTTCAATCACTTTAGGTGGAGCTAATTTTGTTTATGGGGTGGAGCTATCTCTCTTAAATTTGTAACCTTGAGTCATTTTGTTCACTGATATTTTGATGAAAGATATACTTGAATAAGGCTAGCAGGGCGAGAGCCCACTGTTTAACAATGTTGGCACCCCGTCATAATAGCTCGGCGACAAAATAGCCCCGTCAAAATAGCACCATCAAAACATAAAACTCATTTCATTTAATCAAATTTGAAATAAGTTATAGGTTAATGTATCAACTCATATAAATATTTTTTTTTATAAAGATACATTAACGGGGATGTTTTGACGGGGCTATTTTGTCGCTGGGCTATTTTGACGGGTCACCAACAATGTTACTATGTTACCTATGTAGCCTATGTTACGACGCTAGCAGGTTCAAAAATCTTTTTAACTACTCAACCAATGTCAAAGTAAATTACACAGAAATAATCTACAAGCATTAATTTTAAAATCGCACTGTCCAGATCTTTAAATTTTTCTTTTAAATTTGAATAATTTAACTGCAACTTTTCCGAAAAACAACAAAATACGACAACTTCATGGTCAAAAATCTTTTTCAACTGGAAGGTCGGCTACCCAGCCAACTCCTTCGACACATGAAGACGCTGCTGGGCGACAATTCGATGGTCGAAGCCATCCTCCGGCAGCTATGGGTTGATAAACTGCCACCTCACGTCCGGTCCATGCTGGCGACCGCCCACGACAAAAGCCTCCTGGAACAGTCCATCCTGGCGAACCAAGTCATGGACGCGTACACGGACCCCACAGTCTCACGGGTAGTGACGGCTCCCCTGCAAGGACAGACCACCATGGAAGACATCAGCCTCAAGCTTCAGCTGATCACCGACAGGCTGGCCAGGCTGGAGACCACTAGAGAAGAGCCTAGGCGACACACACGACCCCGCAGCAGGAGCAGATCCCAAGCAAGGCTCAGAAACACACCGGGAATGTGCTGGTACCACGCTACATACCGGGAGAAGGCCCAACGCTGCCAACAGCCCTGTTCCTTCCAGTCATCAAACTCCAGGGCCGGGCAGTAGCTGCGACGGCTGCCTCTGGCCAACATCATGGAAGTCGCCTGTTCCTCATCGATGACGTTTACAACGGCCTGAAGTTTTTTGTCGACACCGGGTCGGAGGTCATCGTCATCCCTCCACCTCCCCAGCACTCGCTCAAGACATCACCCTTCACGCTGCAGGCTGCCAATGGCACGACGATTAGAACGTACGGTCAAAAATCCCTGTCGTTAGATTTGGGTTTGAGGAACAATTTCCAGTGGATCTTCGTTGTCGCCGATGTGCAGTCGCCAATCATTGGAGCAGATTTCCTGGGTCATTTCAACTTGAACGTCGACACGTTCAAAAAGAGGCTCATAGAAACAAGACAACTCTATCGGTCGTGGGATCAATCAGTGCAGCACCTTCAACCCACATCCACCTGGCGCGAGCAACGACCAACCTCATCACCGGGCTTCTGGAAAGGTTTCCGTCACTGGGCAGGCCTTCCAATTTCAACGAGAGCGTCACTCATCAGGTCAAGCATCACATTGTCACAGACGGCCCACCTGTTTTCTCCAAGCCACGCCGACTTCACCCCGACAAGTTCAAGATCGCCAAGGCTGAGTTCGAGCATATGCTCCAGTTGGGAATCATCCGCCCCTCTTTCAGCCCATGGTCGTCACCTCTACACATGGTTCCAAAATCTTCAGGAAACTGGAGGCCATGCGGAGATTACAGAGCACTGAATGACGGTTCCGGACAGATACCCCATTCCGCATCTACATGACTTCACCAACGGTTTGAGCAAGGCACAGATCTTCTCAAGAATCCATCTCGTCAGAGCCTACCACCATATCCCCATCGCGGAGGAGGACATACCCAAGACCGCCATCACTACACCGTTCGGCCTGTACGAATTCATCCGTCTACCGTTCGGACTCAGGAACGCAGCCCAGTCTTTCCAGCGCTTCATGGACGAGATACTCCGAGGTTTAGATTTTGTATTTGTCTATATCGATGACGTTCTAATTGCCAGCTCGTCAATGGAGGAGCATCTCAGACATCTGGAGCAAGTGCTGAAGAGGTTCGCCGATTTTCATCTCACGGTGAACCTGGACAAGTGTGAATTTGCGGTCACGTCTACAACATTCCTGGGACACACTGTGAGTTCAGACGACATACAACCACTTCCGGACAATGTCAAGGCCATCACAGAGTACAAGCAACCGGAGACGCTTACACAACTCCGAAGGTTCGTGGGTCTGGTGAACTTCTACAGGAGGTTCATTCCACACTGCGCCGACATGCTCGCTCCTTTGACCAGCATGTTCAACAAGCAGAACTCAAAGAGCAAGGGAGCAGTGTTCCTGAACCCTGTCCAGTTGCAAGCATTCCAGAAAATCAAAGATGCTGTGCAGTCCGCCACCCGTCTCGCATTCTTGGACAAGGACAACCACCTACAACTCTCCATAGACGCTTCCGACGATGCAGCTGGAGCGGTCCTGGAACAGGTGCAAGGTGGCCTCACTACACCGGTGGCGTTTTTCTCCAAGAAGTTCAGCCCGACGGAGACGCGGTACAGCACGTTTGGCAGGGAACTGTTGGCGATGTACCTGGCCGTGAAGCACTTCCAGCACCTACTGGAAGATCGTCAATTTACAATCTTCACGGACCCCAGGCCGCTCACATTTGCTTACAAGAGCGGATCCAGCCGGTACTCGCCCAGGGAAATACGGCATCTGGATTTCCTCAGTCAGTTTGCAGCTGACATCAAGCACATCAAAGGAGACCAGAATGTCGTGGCAGATGCTTTGTCGCGCACCGATGTCAACGCCGTCACAACACCGATCTGCAAGAGATAGCCGCACACCAAGCTGCAGAGACCCAGCTCCAGATCGACATGCCATCCCTGGAGATCATTGGGGTCCCACTACCATCCAGCCACGGCAACATCTTTGTCGACGTCTCAACAGGAGTGCACAGACCGCTCGTCCCAGAGACGCTGCGTCACAAGGTATTTCTGAGCCTACACTCTTTATCACATCCAGGTGCCCGTGCAACGTCAAAACTGGTGAGGCAACGTTTCGTCTGGCCGAACATGGACAAGGACATCAGAGAATGGTGCCGAGAGTGTCTGGCGTGCCAGAAGAGCAAGATCCACCGACACACTACGACGTCACCCTCTGCCAAGCTGCCGTTTCCAACACATCCATCTGGACCTGGTGGGACCACTTCCGTCATCGGAGGGACACACACACATCCTCACATGCGTGGATCGATTCACAGATGGCCCATAGCTATACCCCTTTCCGACACCTCAACGGATCAAGATCATCATCAAGAGTTTCATGCTCTCATGGATTTCTAACTTTGGGGTGTCGGAAACCATCATCACGGACAGGGGTAGCCAATTTTCCTCACACATGTTTCATCAGTGGTGCAAGTTGTTAGGCATCCGCCACGTAAAAACAACGGCCTACCATCCTGCTGCTAGCGGAATGGTGGAACGTTTCCACCGTCAACTCAAGGCAGCACTCATCGCACAGAACGCCACCAACACCTGGACGGATCTCCTACCCATGGCTCTTCTGGGGATCCGGGCAACCGTCAAAGAAGACCTCCAATGCTCTCCAGTCGAGTTGGTCTACGGGACGGCGTTGAGATTACCAGGAGAGTTTTCACCAGCAAGCGGCTCCAACCCGCCGATTGAACAGTCAGGCTGATCGTCTGAGGGAGCAAATGCAGGGTCTCAGGCCGCAACAACCAAGACAACGGCAGCAACCCTCTTACATCCCGAAAGACCTGGCCACGACACCACAGGTACTCATCCGTGTTGATTCCCACAAACCACCGCTGCATCCACCATACGACGGTCCCTTTGACGTCCAAGAGCGCCATCGGAAATACTTCGTCGTCAGGAAGAATGGCCGGAATGAAACAGTGTCCATCGACAGGCTGAAACCAGCAATTCTGCCTCAGACTTCAGTTCCCCCCATAGCCAACCCATCCCCAGCTATCAACCCAGCAACACCACTGGCTCAACCTCAAACACGCTCCGGACGAAGAGTTCACTGGCCCAAGAAACTCGAGGACTACGAGCCCTGACTTTTCGTTCGCCAGCTTGCTCTCTGGTGGGGGAGTATTGTTGGACACAGGAACTTTGTCCCACTTGCATAATTATAGACGCGAGCTCCGTGCGCCATGTTTGTTTACGTTTCATGAACTTAACGCGATATTATTCCTTCTCAACTCGAGTCAACAATTCATCTGTTCAACATTTATTCTTCTGATTGTCTGTGTATATACAGTTACACTACAATTTGCTCAGCCAATGTCAAAATAAATTACACCAAAATAATCATCAAACATTCCTCTTAAAATCGCACTGGCCAGACTTTTAATTTTGTCCCGAAGTTCGTTGTAAACTTGCATTAATTATCGACAACTTTTCCACTAGTTTTTTAATCAAATCGAAGTGACACGATTTGTTGTAAGCTTTAAATCATTATTCAAGCTAAGACGCTAATTTGTAAATATATTGTAGCTTAGATATGGATTTTGTATGAATCCTTTTTCAGCTTTAAATTTGCTGCAGTTTTATTGAAAAGAGCATATCGACCTCAACTTTTGCATCCGATTCTGCCATCAAGTTGAGTTACTCTACATAGCAACCTGCAGGCTTTGTTCTCATCGGTGAAGATCAATGAATAATTACATTTAGATAATATGTAGATATGGTAATATGTAGATAATATGTTGATACTTAGCTTTGTAAACGATAAACCCGTCTATGTTTTTTGTAAAATAAAGTTTTTCATATATTATCAAACTGGAACATAATACAAACAAACAAATATCTGTCATCATTTATATTAAAAAATAATAAGCCAAATATTTTATAGTAAAAATAACTTTTGATTGACTTATTATGTGAACATCATTTGCTA